>SJYT01038804.1:45812-133530 GCA_006410635.1 Cephalophus harveyi | reverse complement strand
GGGGCAGGAGGAGAAGGGGATGACAGAGGATGAGATGGCTGGATGGCATCACCGACTCGATAGACATGAGTTTGAGTGAACTCCGGGAGTTGGTGATGGACAGGGAGGCCTGGCGTGCTGCAATTCATGGGGTCGCAAAGAGTCAGACACGACTGAGTGACTGAACTGAACTGAACTGAACACATAATAGTTGTAGTTGCCAATTAAATGTTATTCTGTTGTTGTTTTGCTGCTGTTGTAGTAATAATAATATTAACAAATATTATTATTCATCGTGTACCTGGCTAGCATGTAAAGTGAGATAAAAGCATTCTTGAATTCAGAGAACTGATCCAAGTCTCCTTGCTCCTTTCTGTCCTGCTTCTCCTTTATTCGATACACATGTGCTTTCATCCTGTTCTTAGCACCCTCAGACTAGACGCTTACTTCTGATATTTCTGGGGTTCTGACTTTTGAGTTCCCTCATGGAGTCTGCTTTAGCTGAACCCCAACTTGCTTCTCTTGCTTCATGAAACCTCAGGTAGAATACCTTAGCCAGCATGCCCCTGGAAGTCCAACTTGAGCCCCTATAAGTCAGAAAGTGGGTAAATTATAGCTCTGTTAGCAAATTGATGACTACTTTATTTAATGCTTTAAAAGCAATTAAGTCCCCAAACTGATATCTCTCAATGGTGAGCTCCCAGGCATGCTAAGTTACTATAGTTTCAGAAAAAGTCCAAGTGTTAGCCGCTCAGTCATGACCCCATGAACTGTAGCCCACCAGGATCCTCTGTCCATGGGATTGTCCAGGCAAGACTACTGAAGTGGGTAGCCATTCCCTTCTCCAGGGGATCTTCCCAACCCAGAGATCGAACCCAAGTCTGCTGCTAAGTCCCCAGATTGATAACTCTCAATGGTGAGCTCCCAGGTATGCCAAGATTCTCTAGTTTCAGATATCTGATGTAAATAAGAGAAGAAAGACTCATAACAAATCTATTATCAAATTCTCCATGTGTTAATTTTGGGGATCATTTCTTGTATTCGTTGTCTCAATTTAAATTGCTTTACTTTCCCTGGAGAATTGAATTTCAAAAAGGTCATATTTTCTCAAAGTTGCTATTGCAAGCCTGTGACTAGCATGAATCCCAGCTGGACATTCATGCCTTTTCAACATCTTAGTCTCTTTCACCATATTTGATCTGTCTCTCCTGAGCACAACCTTACGTCATTCAGAAAAATCATTCAAATAGCTTTTGCCTCAAAGTGTTTCATTGAGAGGTTTTTTCTTCCCCCCACAGAGAATGAAGTCTGCTCTGATTAGCATAGAATCCAGCCAGTTCTTTTTCTATGATCAAGGACAATTTTTTCCACCTGTACCAGAAGGTTTAAAATCTACCAGCTGGAGATATTTCCTCTAAAAACAATCATGTTGAAGTCTACAGGGGTGGGAGTTATAAAGAAATATCTAGTACTTGCTCAGAGCAGCTTATATTGTATCCAGACCTTGACTCACAGTGTTGTATTCTGTTCCAGAGAGGACAAAAGCTTTAGCAGAAAAGCGATGTTGCAAGAGAAGGGGGTTGGAAGGCCAAAACACCCACGTGAAGAGAGGGCTACAATCAGAAGTACGCAAATCCCAGAAGTTCGTTCAGCCCTTTGTACTCAAATCTTGCTTCACAAGTGAGTAATGGTCAGTTAGTCTATTGATTCAGACCACAAAGGGGAACTGGACTTTTCTTGAACATAAAAATGAAAAAAAAAAAAAAAAAATGGGGGGTGGCGGTGGGTAGCAGCTAATGTTTAAAGATATCCCACAATGAATCACACCTTTCAGGATCCATGCCCTTGTGAGATCCCCATCCCCTGAATCCGGGTTGGGACTTTGATTTTCCTGAAAATAGATATAATGCAGGAAATGCTGCATGTCTTCTGAGACTGGGTCTGAAGAAGCCTTACTGTTTTCACCTTGGTCTCTGGTATGCTTACTCTGGGGGAACAAGCCTCGTGTAACATGTTTGACCTCTAAGGGAGGATGCTATCTTGGATGTCCACCCAGTTGGACATCTCATGATGCCTCTAAGCCCAGGTGCCATCTGACTGCAACACACAAGAAGAAGCAAGCCAGAACTACCCAGCTGAGCTCATTCACCAGAGAAACCAAGAGATAAAAATAAGTTGCTGGTAAGTCACTAAGATTGCAGTAGGTGAATCATGATGTGGTTACACCATAGTAGATATCAGGGAAAATATTCTATAAAGTTAGAGGTACTGACTCCAAGGACTACATGGCATTAGTCCTGCATTATACATGAATTTTTAGCTGAAAATCTTAAAAACAAATACATACTGACTCAAGCAGTTAAAAAGGGAAATTATTAATTCAGGTAAAATCTTCATAATCATACTCAATCACCCAGTTGTGTCTGATTCTTTGTGACGCTTTGGACTATAGCCTGCCAGGCTCCACTGTCCATGGGATTTTTCAGGCAAGAATATTGGAGGGGGTTGCCATTTTCTCCTAGAGGGGATCTTCCTGACCTAAGGATCGAACCCATGTCTCCCACGTCTCCTGCATTGCAGGAAGATTCTTTACCACTGAGCCATTGGGGAAGCCCACCCGAAAATCTTAGGTGCAGAAAACTCCAATCATAAATAGACCTATGTCCTCAAAGATGTAGTAGGGAATTGATCTTACTCCTTTATTTCTGCTCCTCAGTTAGCTCTACTCTCAAGCAGGCTCTTACTTTGGGTTAAAAGTAGCCACCAACAGTGCTAAGCTTGAAACTTAACCTTTGGAAGCCCTGGTGCAAAGAGAGGTTTTCTTTCTCAACAATCCCAAGCCTGGCGTATATTGGCCTGGTTTGGGCCATAAGCCCACTCCTCAAGCCAAAGATGAAATAAATACTTTTCATAAACCTGTAGACTAAGAGGAAAGGAGGAATAATTCCCTAACCAAAATGAGGCACTTATGGTATAGGTATTACTTCAGGTTTAGTAGTAGAAACCCAAAATTTACGCAACAGCTTAAAAAAAGTTAATTTCTTCCTCACATGTAAGTTCACACAATGCATCACCTCTCTTTCTTGATGGCATCAGGAACCTGGAATATTTTTAATCTTATTACTTTGCCATCAGTTCAGTTCAGTCACTCAGTTGTGTCTGACTTTTCATGACCCCATGGACTGCAGCATGCCAGGCTTTCCTGTCCATTACCAACTCCTGGAGTTTGCTCAAACTCAGGTCCATTGAGTGGGTGATGCCATCCAACCATCTTATCCTGTCGTCCCCTTCTCCTCCTGCTTTCAGTCTTTCCCAGCATCAGAGTCTTTTCCAGAGAGTCAGTTCTTCACATCAGATGGCCAAAGTACTGGAGTTTCAGCTTCAGCATCAGTCTTCCCAATGAATATTCAGGTCTGATTTCCTTTAGAATTTACAAGTTGGATCTCCTTGCAGTCCAAGGGACTCTCAAGAGTCTTCTCCAACACCACAGCTCAAAAGCATCAATTCTTCAGTGCTCAGCTTTCTTTATAGTCCAAATCTCACATCCATACATGACTATTGAAAAAAACGTAACTTTGACTAGACAGACCTTTGTTGGCAAAGTAATGTCTCTGCTTTTTAATAATTACATTGACATAGGTTAATATTAACTCATAGACTCTATCTCTTGGCTTACAATGACTGCTCCAACTCCATCCATCATGGTCATATTCCGTCGGTGAAGGTGAAGGTGAAGTCGCTCAGTCGTGTCCGACTCTTTGTGACCCCGTGGACTGAAACCTACTAGGCTTCTCTGTCCATGGGATTCTACAGGCAAGAATACTGGAGTGGATTGCCATTTCCTTCTCCAGGGGATCTTCTTGACCCAGGGATCGAACCCAGGTCTCCCGCATTGGAGGCAAACGCTTTAACCTCTGAGCCACCAGGGAAGCCGGAAGGGGTAAAAACTGAAGGGAAGGATGTGTTCATTCTCTTCAAGGGAAGAATGAAAAAAATCACACATTAAATTTCACTAATATTCAGTTCACTAGAACTGATCATATGTACCTTTAAGAGTCAGGAAATGCAATTTTTACTGATGGCCTTATGTCTAAATAAAGTTTCTGTTACTATGTAAGAAGAAAATTTCTGGGAGATAACTAGCAATCTCTAACATATGCAGTTATCAACAGAAAAGGGAATGAAAGCTAAAGTAGAAAAAAATTATTCATGGCATAAATGTAGAAATTTCTATGATTCCAAGATTTTTTTATCACTATGGAATTGTTTCTTCCTTGAAAATTGTTATTAATGGCATCACTAGTACTAATGACCCTTCATTTATCTAATAAGAGAGTGTGCACGGCGATTTTATCTTATTTTTATTTGTTTTCTTTTGTTGCTTTTGTTTTTTGAATTTTGTACAAAAATTTTTAATTCAAAAATTAGAATGTGTTCATGAGCCTGACACTCAACATTAGCAAACACTGTTGTTTTAATAGAGGATACAGACTTTTTCCTTTTTTCTTTTAGAAAGTAAAACAATACAGATAAAATTGAAATCCCTTGTTTATTCCTCAGTTCCTCTCTAGATGCATCCCACTTCATGAATTTTGTGTATCAATTGTGCATTATAATACTTTCTCTAAGAATAATAGCAATGAGAGCAGTGTTTACTATGTGTAGGCATTCTTGCAGGTGCTCTGCAAATGTTCACTCATTTTACCTTCATAATAACCAAAAGGTAGGTAGCATTATTACCTTCATTTTACAGATGAAATCTGAAGCACAGAGAGATTAAATAATTTCCACGATCCTACAACCAATAGTAGTAGAGCCAGTATACAAATTCACGCATGGTTACTTGGAACAGGGTACGTGCTTTTAAATCACTAATAGAAATGCCTACTATGTCTCCAGAACACTAAGTGGTTCTTTCTTCAATTTCAATAAATGCTACCATCTGTACCATTCTGCAATGTGACATGACAAAAATCTTTTTATCTTTATTGATTTATATAGATCTAATATTTTCATTTTAATTGCTATGTATTAATCAATTGTATGGTTATAACACAGCTATCTATTTCCTAGACTATTTTTTTTAAGTTTTTAAAAAGTTGCTATCTGACAAGGTACTAATAGGTTAAATAAACATTGGAGTTTTTAAATGAAAGTTCAGCCTATATCATTTATCTTCAAGGAATGTATATTACTGAAAAATTCATTTCAAAATAAATAAATAAAAAACCATTTCCCTCTGTTGTCCAAAGAACCCATCACAGTGACTGGAAAATATCTTGTTTAGATGACACTTTGACTATCTTTCCTAAAATTTGTGACCAACCCAAGGCAGTGGATTGTTCTTAACCAAATCAAAAGTACTGGATGCTTTTTGAACACTACTTGTACACTCAAAATTCTTTTTACATCTTTCTATATTATGGAAGAATATTTTACACACTAACAAGTAAATGAAAACATCACTAACTGATAACTATACTATTATTTTTATTTTTGCAGATGGTGACTGCAGCCATAAAATTAAAAGATGTTTGCTCCTTGGAAGAAAAGCTATGACCAACCTAGACAGCATATTAAAAAGCAGAGACATTACTTGGCTAACAAAGGTCCATCTAGTCAAGGCTATGATTTTTCCAGTAGTCATATATGGATGTGAGAGTTGTACCATAAAGAAAGCTGAGTGCCAAAGAATTGATGTTTTTGAACTGTGGTATTGGAGAAGACTCTTGAGAGTCCCTTGGACTGCAAGAAGATGCAATTTGTCAATCCTAAAGGAAATCAGTCCTGAATATTCATTGGAAGGACTGATGCTGAAGCTGAAACTCCAATATTTTGGCCACCTGATGCAAAGAACTGACTTGTTGGTAAAGACCCTGATGCTGGGAAAGATTGAAGGCGGGAGGAGAAGGGGACAACAGAGGATGAGATGGTGGGATGGCATCACCGACATAATGGACATGAGTTTGAGTAAGCTCTGGGAGTTGGTGATGGACAGGGAGGCCTGAAGTCCATGGGGTTGAAAAGAATCGGACATGACTGAGCTATTGAACTGAATTGAATTTGTCAAATATTTACTAAGCATACGTAATATGTTAGACACTTTCCTAGCAATATATACTAACTCTGCCCCCAAATGTAGTGGGGGGATATCAAGAACAGAGAAAAAAATTAATACACAGAATAAAGGTTTCCCAGGGAATGTGATTAATTCAAATCAACATTTCTCAAGGTACAATACTATATACAAAGTTACCCAAAGTATTTTTCATGAAGTATTAAAAGATGTTAAGTGAAGAAAAAAAGGAGATGCTTTTTGGTCAAATAATGGGAATCCTGGGACAAGCCAACTTTAACACATTTTCTTATTGCACAGATTTAAGTTTTAAATCTAGAAAATAAAAATTTAAAAATCAACAGAACCCCTCGGTTACCACCTGAAGAGGAGATCAGTTTTTAATTCAGGAATTTGGTGAGTTAATTTCAATCAGCAGTGAGACAAATTGAGTCTATTTATTTATTATCTTAAACACTGGTGACTCAGAGGTAGAAGCCAGGTATCAGAAACTGACCCAAATAAATAATATCTAAATATTACTGCCCAAATGGTGTGCTGCATGGCACTAGAAATGTGAGATCTCTCTCTACACACATACTCATAAACACACACATGTGCATGCATACACACATCCGTGACTAAATAAATTACTAAATCCATGAACTGAGTAAATTTGGAAAACAATGTTTACTATGTCATTCTATTAAAACTTTCTAAAGGGTCCTGGAGCTTTTGAAAATGTTGCATCATGTTTATAAAGTGGCAGAAATTAAAATCAATTCTCAACCTGATTTTCTGTTTATTCCCCAAGACTGGCCTTGCTACTGCCATACAAAATAGAGATCTACCTTTTGAATGCCAGTTGGGATCCTGTCTTTCATTCAACCAGGAAATGCTCATTGATCAAAAGACGTTAAGACACACTCAGCTGGATATGTGGGCCAGAGCCCGGGAACCGTATGTAATTGTCAGCTAGGACTGTGGCCAGTGTGGATGCCCCTATTAGGAAGCTCCCTTTGCTGACTTTGGGACTCAAGGGGTTACTTGGAAAGATCCATAACAATCTTCTCTCACCCTCCAGGAGACCCACACTAGGGGCACTTAGAGAAATTTGAGTGTTCTGGCAATTCATGCCTGCATAGGTCATTAAATAATAACCGTTTTGCATAGAAATATAGTTTCTTCACAGATTTATGAATAACCTCTTGGCCTCTTAAGATGACATGCACTAGGCTGAGACAAAATGATACCGAATTTATTTGATAAACCAGCTAAATTATGGGCCTGATAGGCTTGACTGCCCCAGGTTGGCCGCGCTGGTGGCCGCTCTGGGGAAGCGGGTTGTTTCCTGCTGGCTGCCCTGCCCCAGCCTCAGCCCTTCATTCTCCCGCATTGCGTTTTTATCCTGATTCCCTGGTGCTCTTTCCCATGAGTTACCTTCAGCCCACGAAGGAATGATCTCAACTATAGAATTTGTGAGTGGAAAAAAGTTCTAACAAAACATGGAATTTTATTTTACAGACTAAGGAATTAAGATGAAGAAAGGCTAAGGGCTTGTCCAAAATCTCACAAGAACAGAGGGAGCACTGGAAACCAGTCACTTTGGGGGTAACAGTGTTAAGATACATGGGGACGTTAGCTGCACTGAAATGAAATGGCTGAAATGTAATAATTTAAGTTTTATGCAGAGATTTTTAAGTGCAAGCATTTAAGGGGCGGTTCATGCACAGCCTGCAACCTATGTCATCCAATAGTAAAGCAAACACTTCCTAGATCTTGTTTTATTTAGAATGGTGCAGAACAACAAACAAGTATCCATATTTTGGAAGAGCAATTCACATGGTTATCTTCTTCTTCAAGTCACAGCTAAACCATCATCCCTTCAGAGAACCCTTTCTGGCCTGGCCACTAAAACACTCCCTGTGGTTCTGTATCATATTACCCTTTAATTTCCTTCATAGTACATATTGCATCCAGAAAATTGATTTACTTGCTTATTGTCTCTCCCTGCACTGCCACCCCCCGCACTGGAACATGCAATCCTTGTCTCTCTTTTTACCATTGTGTTCCTGTTGCCTAATAAAGCATCTGGTTCAGAGAAGACACCCAGTACCTGAGTGGGTGAAGCCAAATCCAGATGGCAAATGGGCGGGGGAGAGACAAGATAGCTACAGACCTCTTGTGATCTATGTAGGTGACTGACGCAAGAAGACCATGGAGGAGAACTTCTGGACAACGGGGCACAGCCCTAATGGAAGACAAGCTGTCGAGAAGAGGTTAGACAACAGAGGCTCGAGTGTAGAGGATTAGACACAGCCAGGGGCGAGGGGGCGGGGAATGGGGGGGCAGTCAGGAGCCCGGGAGTGGAGCTCTTCCTGAGTCAGCAGAGTAGGAGTTGCCTACGGAGGTGTTATGCAGCTTGATCTTTGTTTAGACTGAGAACAAAAATGTTTCTGAAACACCAAAATCCTTTTCTCAAATCTCTATGTTGCCACTACCTGGGCTCTCTCATCTCTGCCACCCTATGAGGCCCCCGTCCCCGGCATGAGTCCCTCATGACCAGGGGAGGAACTATGGCACCTCAAGCGCGTCCAGCCATAATTCACTTCCCCCCGTGCCTTCTCCATCTAACGTCCTCTGCAGTAAGTAGAATCATGGCCTGATGATCACTTAGAAGAGTTATCAAGAGGAATCCTTAAAGACAGCCTGCCAGAGTCTGGGAAAAGGAAATTTCAGGCCAGGCCACCAGGGAAGAAATTCATAGACGCTTTCCCCAAAAAGGACTTAAGGCTTTAAAAATGTCCTGAGGGCAGAAAGTACATCTGCTGTGGTAGTTTTCTGCACCTCCTCCTCCCCAGTAGACCTAAAGCTTCACGTTTTTTGCTGAGCCATAAACCTCAGCTTTGTCAGTATCCAAACCATGGAGCCCAAATGCTTGTGTTTTGCCCCTCTCCAACGGCATGCGTTCCCCACACCAGCTCCTAGAAGGATAAACTAAACCTGTGGCCAAATAGAGGGGTAACAATTTGCAAATAGCTGAGGGTGAATGAGGTTCTGGAGTTGTTGCAAATATGTAGACAATCAGGCGCCTTGTGAATGTACAGAGAGAGCCACAGCACCTTAGTCAGATGGAAAGACTGAGGTTGGGACTAGCTCTGGAACACAAAATTACCTAGTTACTGGAGACGGTCAGCCTCTGAGGCTTTCCTGCCTACACTGGAAATGGCACTAATGTACCCCTGCACATCTTAAGAAACAGGGCTGACCTGCAATGAGGTCAGGGTCTCTGTGCTTCTCTCATTAACTGATTCCTGGTGGTTTCTGGAATTTTAAAGTGAAAATGACTGTTTTCTCCATTATATGAACTCATCCGATTTCTGAACTTTTACTAAATTGAGTTTAATATTGGAGGTAGGCATGGTAGATTAATGCAGGTCAACAGAAGGGCATCTAACACTGGGAAGATCAAGGAAGCTTCCTGGAGAAGTTGATACCTGAGCTAACTTTTATAGGATGTGCAATGCTGGTGAGACAGAGAAGAAGGGGAAAGGGAGAGAAAGGTTTTCCATGTACAGAAACACAAGTAGTTGCTCAAGCACCAACCTACCTACTCATTTAGCTTCATCTAGTCCATAAACGTTTACTGAGAAAGGAAGTGTGGCATAGTGATTAAGAGTACTCACTCTGGATTTGGATCTGCCTGGTTTCCAGTCTCAGCTCTGATATTTCCTAGTTGTGCAACCTTTAGCAAGTTCTTAACCTTCCTGTGATTCTACTTTCTCATCTACAAAATAGGGATAATAATAGAACCTCCCTTCTGGGATTGTTGCACAGAATAAGGGAATGAATATGTGTAAAGTGCGTTACAGAAGTGTCTGCTATGATGCTTATTCAGTGCCAAATATTTGTTGCATACTGGAAACAAAAAGATGAATAACAGACATAACCTCTATCCTCATAGAACACATAGTTGTTTAGGAATATGTAGGTACAGTGAAGGGGGAAGTATGGAGTGTTATAGAGCACTATATTAATAAACAGAGGCTAGATTAAGTCAAGGCATCAACAACCCCCAAATCTTAGTGGCTTATAAGATTAACCAAATGAGTACACTTCATATTGCTGCTAGATGGCTGGAGCTGTGCTCCAAGTCTTCTCAATCAGGGACCCAGACTAAATAGAGTTAGGCAGTTGCCTTGAGAGAGAGAGGTGGGTATTGTGAATTACATACTGGCTCTTAAAAGTCTCTACCTGGGTGTGGCACACACTGTTTCTGCTTACATTTCGTTGGCCAGAGCAAGCCACATGATCACAACAAACTTTAAGGTTGAGGGAACATGCAATCCAACCATGTGCCCAAAAGAGAAAAATGAGAACATCTGTGGATAGCCTAATGGCCTATAATGGGTGGCCACCACCATGGCCTTAATAATGGCCACCTAAGTTAACATTATAAGGAGAGTAACTTCTTTTGGGAAGTAATATTTTAGCTGAGAGCTCACAGTAAAACAGAAATTAACTAGGCACAAGATGGAATAGGGTAATTCCAGGCCTGGTTTGAGAAAACTAATTAGGCAGAGTTTAGTAGTGAGGTGGCCAGAGAGAAGGCTGAGAGGCCAGATGCTAAAGGACCTAGCGCACTATATGTGGGATAAATTGAGTGAAAATCATCTCAAAGCAATATTCTGTGCATGTTAAGTTGCTTCAGTCATGTCCAACTTTTTGTGACCCCATGGACTGTAGCCTGCCAGGCTCCTCTGTCCATGGAATTTTCCAGACAAGAATGCTATAGTGGGTTGCCATTCCCTTCTCCAGGGGATCTTCCTGACCCAAGGTTCGAACCCATGTGTCTTATGTCTCCTGAATTTGTAGGCTTGTTCTTTACCACTAGTTCCACCTATAAAGCCCTTTCTTGAAGCTAAGATGGCCACACGTATGTTTGAGAATTAGATTTGCATTTTAGAGCATAGTTCTGTTTGTGATATGTACAATGGATTAAGATGACTAGACAGGAGGTCTAGATCAGGGGATACTGATTAGGAGAATCTTGCTGTGATGCAAGATGAACCCAGAAAGAAACACGTGATTAAATGTAAATCTAAAGAGCATCTTAATAGAAGCAGAGCATCAAGGATGGTTGACCACTTTCTGATTTGGCAGTCAGTAAGATGGTGATGCTAAAGCTGAAACTCCAGTACTTTAGCCACCTCATGCAAAGAGTTGACTCATTGGAAAAGACTTTGATGCTGAGAGGGATTGGGGGCAGGAGGAGAAGGGGACAACAGAGGATGAGATGGCTGGATGGCATCACTGACTCGATGGACGTGAGTCTGAGTGAACTCCAGGAGTTGGTGATGGACAGGGAGGCTTGGCATGCTGCAATTCATGGGGTCGCAAAGAGTTGGACACGACTGAGTGACTGAACTGAACTGAACTGAAGATGGTGATACCATTCACTGAAGAGAATATATAGGATGAAAGGCAAGATGAAGAGTTTAGCCTTAGAGAGATTATCCATGATAGGCTTCTAAGTTATCCAAGTAGAGATGTCTCAAATGCAACTAATTTGTAAGTGTGGGAATCAGAAGGGAGGCGTGAGTAAGAAAAATAGATAAAGGAGTCATCAGGATATGAAGGTTAACTGAAGACATAGGTGTAATAATACTGTTCTGGAAAGAATGTGCAAATAAAAAGAGAAAGGCGTAGGATCCCTTAAAGAACATCAGTGTTTAAAGGCGAAGAAAGTCTCAGCAAGGAGGCTTAGAGAGATGTCTGGAATGGGGCTTGGGGAATAGGAGAAAGTGGTACCAAGGAAGTAAAATGAACAGAATATTTCAGAGGGGGAGGATCATTCGTATGATGCTGCTGGAAGATTCAAGCAAGAAAACAGCAAATGGGAAATTTCTGATAAGTAAATGCCAATTGGAAATTGGCAAGAAAGAGTTGCTTGGCTGTGTTGTCAAGAGCATCACTAGTGTAATGCTGAAGGTGGGAGGCAGATGACATAAAAAAGATAAGTAAACAGGAGAGAAGAAAATAGAATCAGTGTGGCCAGTATTGCAGAAGCTTGGCTTTTATTGGGACGAAAGTTAAAAGGGATCTATTTTATGTTGCATGCTGTGCTAAGTCACTTCAGTCATGCCCAACTCTCTGCAATTCAGTGTACTGTAGCCCACCAGGCTCCTCTGTCTCTGGGATTTTCCAGGCAAGAATACTGGAGTGGGTTGCCATTTCCTTCTCCAGAGGATCTTCCCGACCCAGGGATCAAACCCACATCTCTTGCGTTTTCTGCATTAGGAGGTGGGTTCTTTACTACTAGCGCCACATGAGATTAAATCTAGGACAGTTCTCCTGCCTTCCAGGAACTTAAAATCCAGAGAAAAGAAAAGATATATCCACAGTGAGGAACAATAGGCAATGAGACACTGAAGTTCTTCTTGGTGATAGGGTCCTCAAGGAGAAGTCTCAAAGAGGAAGCTGTAATCTGGTCCCCAAAGAAAGAGTAGACCTTGAGGAGGAGAGGACATTCCTAGAAGAGGGAAAGAACATAAGAACACAGACATGTGACAGCATTTGAAGAACACAAAGTAGTCCAATCTCACTAGAGAAGAATGGTATATTTAGAAAGGATCCACATTTCATAATTTTCAAAAGGTACCCTGGGGAGCCCTAAAGTTCCCACAGAGGGGTCCACAAGTAAATATTCTACATCAGGGGATGGTAAACCATGGACCATGGGTCATATCTGGCCTAATGGGTATTTCTGTAAATCACATTTTATCAGAACACATCTGTTCCTTACATACTGTGTATAACTGCTTTCACAGTGCAATGGCAGGGTTGGGTAGTTGAGACCAAGACTTCATGATCCATAAAATAAAAAAATAATTATTATCTGGCCCTTTCCAGAAGAATCTCATCAACTCCTGTTCTAGGTAATGGAGGTCTTTCTGTTCATATGCTTAAATCCTTTTCACTTATTTTCATCATTATTAGTAGAATCCTTTGTAAAATACTTTAGATGGTCCTTTCATAGACAAAAGATAAGAGTTATCTTTCTGCTTTCTGCACCATTTTACAAATAAAATTAAATAAATGCCTTATTTTCTTTTTTTTCTAAGGAAAATTATGATTGGTCTGTGCTGAGATGACTCCAGCATTGCTGTAAACTTAAACTGTAACACAAGGTTGCAGTACGGGAATGACTGCAGGAAAGCTCTCTGGTGCTCACCCATATCCGGCTGACTCTTCTCCTGCCCCCACCATGCATGTTGACAGGGTTAGATGTTTCATTCTACTCGTTGGTAGATGTGTGTATGTGTCACTTTTGGACAAAAACACTTAATTGCCCAGAGGGAGGCCCACAGGGATAACTATGCCCTACCCCAGCCCTCAGTGACAATGTGCTGAGAGAGCTAAGTGTACAAATATGCAGTAGCCTACACCAGTGAGACGCCATGTAGAGACTGGTAGCCTAAGGGAGCTGCCCAGATCAGGAGCAGACCTGATCCTGATTCCTTATCAGGAGTAAGGAATCATCGCTTTTAGTGTTAAGTTCCTGAGATTTTGGTACTATTTGTTACTGCAGTGTAACTTATCCTATGCAGACTAACGCAATGGCCTATGGAATGTTTGTCAGCAGAAGAATGCTTTCCTCCATGTTATAGCGTTCCAGACCCACATACTTTAGAGCATTTCAATATTTGAAACTTTATATTTTCTCTCTTCAATACTAGGCTGTCATTTTAAGCCATTAGCAGTATGTTCCACATTCACATTCACTTATAATTTGTTGCTCCTAATCTTCTGTAAGCTAATAAAACAGATATTCATAATCTCTGTAATCATTTCTGAAGTAAAATGAATTGTCTCTGAGGGAAGTCCTTGAGGGAATTTGTGATCAAAATGTTTCAGTAGCACAGGCAGTTCCTCTGATATCCATTTTGATGATTTAGAGGGCTTTTTTCACTTCCTTCCTTGTTTTGAGTGATGTTCTAGATCAGAGAGGCTATCAACCAGTAATTTTCAGATAAGACATGAATAGATTTCCATATGTTTAACAAAACTTCATGGGATTGTTCTGGAAATTTCCAGATTTATCTACTCTGATATATATATATATTTTTTTAAATTATTTTTCTATGTCCTCACATTACATATCTGGCAGACTTCTCAAAATAAACTTATCACCCTCCCATAGCACCTATTTCAATAACATTTTCTATTATCCATGAATTCATCTATGGCAAAACTCTTTTGTCTTCTTTGATTCTTCCTTTATCATCCCACCAATAGACAATGGACCATGAAGCCCTGTTGATTCTACCTCTAAAATATGCTTCAAAAGTCTCGGCTGACACACAAAGCCCTTCACAAGTCAGCTCCATCTTACTTTTCATGGAATGTGTCATTGTTCTGTTTTCAGCTATTTTGGTAACAGCAACCAAATAGATTAGGGAATCTAACCTCCTCCTATCAGTACCATGAGCTTAATGGCACTATCAAGGGGCTCTCCTCTCTTCAAGCCAAGAGGTGTCCAAGTTGTAACAAACTAGATGCCATCTCACTAAACTCTGATGTTTAAGGGAATTCACTGAAAATGATTCACCTCGTGAGGCTGTCTGGAGAGACCACCACGAGTGTCTGATGCCCCAGATTCTGTTTTGAATCCTTACTTTTCAGCATTTCCTATGATTCTGTGAGTAGCACTGTATGCTTCCAGTTAATTGTGGGCATGAGCACATGTATGTGTGCACGCACATGTGTGTGTGTTGGGGATGGTGATGTTGTGTGTATGCTGGGCATGAGTTCTTGCATCAGTTTCTGTTGCTTATAACCAGAGAATTCTAACTAGTACTCTACCTTTTAACATCCTCCCAAGCTTCTCCTCTCATATCCTAGATTCCAGGACCTTAAGAAGTGGAGCAGTTTCTACAACATGCTATATATTTACACTCCATTTTCAAGCTTTTGTCCTTAATTTTCCCTCTTCCTATAATACGCTTTGTTCATTTCTGAAAAATTCCAATTCATCCTTCAAACATTAGCTTAAATATGGATGAAAGTATTTCTACTTCTAACGCTTCCCCAGCCCTAAAGGCAAAATTAAGTGTCCTTGTTTTTTAAATACTCAAATCAATTTATACATCTTTCTAATTTACAACTTGGTATCATAGCTAGTGATTCACAAGTCCAGTTCTTCCAGGAGATGCTGAAATCCTCAAGAACACACAGGCAAAGTTCAACAACTATTTGTTGAATTGAATGAACTGAATCATATCCAAGGTGTTGTTGTTGTTGTTGTTGTTGTTTTCAAAAGATGACTCTCACTTTTTTGTTTATATGCCTTACAATTTCCAGTCCTCTTCTCTTTTAAAAAGTATATCCCATTAACACTTTATAGAGTTTAGAATTAATAACTGATGAGATGTAGAAAGTAAAAATAGTTGTCCCACTTCTCTTCCCTCTGTGATTCCCTGTCTCCCTTTTCCACTGACACATCACATTTCAATGCAATTTTTTGTTTCCTTCCAAGTTCCCTTTGCCTCTTTCTTTGCAGAAATATGCAATGACCCATTATGCAACGAGTTACACTGTATAACAAACAGATTTCCCTCCTCTCCTGAGACCATGTGAATGAAGAAAAAAACATGAAATCCTTAATAAGGCTGCTCATGTGATTGAAGGCTAAGAATGCGATCCCTTAGGAAATTCTGGAGATGGATACAGTTGTGCCCCTCCTGGAAAAATCATTAGTGAATTATTCAATAAAAACAAAACATAAAGAAGAAAATGCCAGCGGTTCCTATCTACCTTCCTGAAAAGATTGATCCAAAGTCCCACTTTGTAATTGTTCAGATGAATTAACTTTAATCAGAGAAGCAAAATGCTAATCAAAACAAGGGGGAGGCAAATGGAATTGGTTTTCTCTTTGTATTATTTAATGGTGCCTCCCATCTCACCTGCTGCCTTTCCTGATGGACCAGAGTTAGTGAAGGTTTCTTTGGTATTATATGTCCCCATTACTGAAGGAAAAAAAGGAAATCATCTTTCTCACTTACCCTCTTGAGTCTCTTCATCCTAACCCCTTTGCCTACACAAAGAAAGTGAAAGTGAAGTCGCTCAGTCGTGTCCGACTCTTTGCAACCCCACGGACTGTAGCCTATCAGGCTCCTCTGTCCATGGGATTTTCCGGGCAAGAGTGCTAGAGTGGGTTGCCATTTCCTTTGGGAATCCCAAATTTCAGACTTTAGCTCACAAGATCCTCCATAATTTCATATGGCCCCTAACTAGCACCTTTCCCACTATCTCTACCATTCTACTCCAAAGCCAGTAACTTTTCCCGTTTATCCAAATACTTTGTTGACACTTGTATGTACATTCAAGCAAGCTATACCTTTTTACTGGGAAACCTATTCCCTTTTATCTAGCAGGAATATCCTATCTTTGTTCACTCAGCTGAAGATCTAGCCCCTCACTCCTCAGTAAACACATCTTCATGTTCTGTGATGTTCTGTGTTGTAAACACATCTTCATGTTCTGTAGGTTCAATTCCTGGGTCAGGAAGATCCCCTGGAGTAGGAAATGACAACCCACTCCAGTATTCTTGCCTGGAAAATTCCATGGACAGAGGATCCTGGCAGGCTATAGTCCATGAGGTCACAAAGAGTTGGACATGACTGAGTGACTGAGAACATGTTCTGTGTAATTTATCTTTTGATTTATTTTGTCTCTACTAGACTCTGAGCTCCTTGAGAGATCAAAGCATATATCAGTCACAATTCCCAAAATATAATAAAAACTCTAACATTTGTTAGAGGAATTAACCATTACTCACTTCCAAAATAAAGCCAATGGAGGGTTGCTGCTGAGGGAGAAGTAAATGCCCAGTTTATTGTACACTAGACAAGTCTCTGCTTCCTGCTCAGTATGCTAAAGGAAACAAAAAGTTGTTTTATAACACAGATCATCTGCCCCATGCTAGGCACCAAGATACAGAGATATAGTCTCAGCTTTGAAAGTTAACACACTTATAAGATAGAAGCCTCAAACTGGTATATGTTACAAAATAATAAAAGGGTTAAAATGTGCTTATTTAACATTTCTTATTATGGGAAAATAAATTAGCCACCTCTGAGGCCCACTGAAAAAACACTTCAGTCAGTCAGTCAGTTCAGTCGCTCAGTCATGTCCGACTCTTTGCAACCCCATGAATCGCAGCATGCCAGGCCTCCCTGTCCATCACCAACTCCCGGGGTTCACTCAAATTCACATGCATCGAGTCAGTGATGCCATCCAGCCATCTCATCCTTGGTCGTCCCCTTTTCCTCCTGCTCCCAACCCCTCCCAGCATCAGAGTCTTTTCCAATGAGTCAACTCTTCGCATGAGGTGGCCAAAGTACTGGAGTTTCAGCTTTAGCATCAGTCCTTCCAGTGAACACCAAGGGCTGATCTCCTTTAGAATGGACTGGTTGGATCTCCTTGCAGTCCAAGGGACTCTCAAGAGTCTTCCCCAACACCACAGTTCAAAAGCATCAATTCTTCGGCACTCAGCCTTCTTCACAGTCCAATTCTCACATCCATACATGACCACTGGAAAAACCATAGCCTTGACTAAATGGACCTTTGTTGGCAAAGTAATGTCTCTGCTTTTCAATATGCTATCTAGGTTGGTCATAACTTTTCTTCCAAGGAATAGCATCTTTTAGTTTCATGGCTGCAGTCACCATCTGCAGTGATTTTGGAGCCCAAAAAAATAAAGTCTGACACTGTTTCCCCATCTATTTCCCAAGAAGTGATAGGACCAGATGCCGTGATCTTCGTTTTCTGAATGTTGAGCTTTAAGCCAACTTTTTCACTCTCCTCTTTCACTTTCATCAAGAGGCTTTTTAATTCCTCTTCACTTTCTGCCATAAGGGTGGTGTCATCTGCATATCTGAGGTGACTGATATTTCTCCCGGCAATCTTGATTCCAGCTTGTGCTTCTTCCAGTCCAGCATTTCTCATGATGTACTCTGCATATAAGTTAAATAGGCAGGGTGACAATATACAGCCTTGACGTACTCCTTTTCCTATTTGGAATCAGTCTGTTGTTCCATGTCCAGTTCTAACTGTTGCTTCCTGACCTGCATACAGATTTCTCAAGAGGCAGGTCAGGTGGTCTGGTATTCCCATCTCTTTCAGAATTTTCCAAAGTTTATTGTGATCTACACAGTCAAAGGCTTTGGCATAGTCAATAAAGCAGAAATAGATGTTTTTCTGGGACTCTCTTGCTTTTTCGATGATCCAGCGGATGTTGGCAATTTGATCTGATACATAAATAAATGGGCTTCACAGTGCCAGAGAATTTCATTGGTGTTTGCTATGCCAGTTAGCAATCATGGTATCTGGAAATTAACATTAGCTGAAAACAAAGGAAATTTCTCTATGCACACATAAGGGCATAAAGCAGCAAGTCTATAAAACCGTTATAGACACCGACAATAAATGACAAGGGATAAACATATACTTATCTCCAACTGGTTCTATTTAGGAGAAGAAGAAAAATGAGGTCAATGACTTCACTCAAAAAGCTATTCTAGGTTAAGCCTTTCTAACATGAGCATAGATAGAAATTGGTTATTTCAGCCCAGATTCCAACAGCTTTAAAGAGCTTTTCTCTTTAGAGGGTAACATTCATTTAAGGGATCTTTCAACCTATACAATTTCCCAATTCCTAAAATTGATCACAGGAGCAACTTGATTTCAAAAGAAGTTAGAACTTCAAAAATGATGGTAGGGTGAGAAATAAGAAATTACTACAAACTATTTTACTAGTCCTGAAATTAAATAATTTCGTTAATTTTAATTAAACAATTAAAAGTAATATAGCACTGTGAAAAAAGCATAAACTCTAGAGATATACCATTTTCAGTTCCAGCTTTATCTCTTCCTGGCTATCACTTTGGGCTTGTGGGAATGTGGGTAAAATTTTTACCCCAGCAGACATTAGCTTCCTCATTTGTGGAACTGAGATTTTAAAAAACCGATTTCATAAAAGCTTGTGAATATTGAAAATTATATTATAAAGGACTTAGCCTAGTATTTAACACATGCTTACATATCAAGTAATACATACTCACTGTATAGAAGTACACTGATTATTTAATTAAGGTTAATTTAAGTATTAATTACTGTTTTGAGTAGAGAATACCAAAGTGTATGGGAGACATTACTAATGCTCCTGTGTTTAGTAAAGACACAGTAGAGGAAAGTGTTAAGGATGAAGAGCTGAGATAAAGACCAAGACTGAAAGGGAACAGCTTGAGAATAAAAGTAGGAGCATCTCCACAGCACTAGGTCACTGGAAGAGGGCTTAAAAATATATCAGGTTGGCTAAAACGTCCAGAACCCTAGGACTGCCTAAAAGAGTGAACTTCTGAACATTTCATGTGACTTTCCTTTCCACTAGTGGACACCCTTTCTTCCTTCAATGATTAATCCTCCAAAAGTCTTGCATCTACAACGGTGTAAAAAGGAATAGATTTTTCTATCCTCAGATGGTCATACAGATAGATGGAGTATCCCTCTGGATAGATGTAGGCTACATGCTGTTGTGAAGAGCAACGAAGAAGTAGCAACAGCAGTCAACTTGTGGACCAAAGTGAGATAATATTTCAGGGTTTCTGTGTGGTAACACATTTTGTTTTGTCACAAAATTAAGGAACAACAGTTCTAAGATGTGAACACATCACACCATGTACTCTCCAATTATGTCGACTTGAAAGAGATACGGAATCTTCTCTTTGAGCAGTGATATGAAAAGTTCTGAACAATGGAGGGGAAAAAAAGACTAGATTTATATTTCTCCAAAGACAGTTGGGAACTATAAGATACTGGACAAGTATTTTTATATATAAATTTCAGTTAAATTAATAGGATAATAACCACTTCATAGAATTATGGTACAGATTAAATAGCATAGTTATATAAATTATGTAATACAGCCCCCTGTATGTGCATGCTATGTCACTTTAGTTGTGTCTGACTCTTTGCGACCCCATGGACTGTAGCCCACCAGCCTCCGCTGTCCACGGGGTTCTCCAGGCAAGAATTCTGGGTGGGTTATCATGTCCTCCTCCAGGGGATGTTCCCAACACAGGCCCCTACTATAGAGTAAATACTCAATAAATGTAGCTGTGGTTAAGTGGGAGAAAAAAAAAGAAAGGAAACATGGTCATTTGCCCATTTCTGCATTTGGTACTAAAGGAATCCCACAGAAGACTGAAGATGAGGCTTCACAGAAATAAATAATGCCTAAACCTGCACCAGTTTTGGTGAACCCCAATGAAGCCAAAGGCTGTAATAACAGCTTGTCTTATGAAATAATACCATATTTTATAAAGGTGTATTAAATGCAACTGACTAAAGCTACCAGAGAGTATTGAACTAAAGAAGTTTCACTGGGTACAGCTTTAAAATTCCTTCATTTTCCCCTGGGAGATACACTCAGGTATCATAATCTTTTGTCTTTGCAGGATGAGATCTGGCCAGAAGTGCTAAGTGGGGGCTTTTTAAGGCTCTTATATTTCCAACAACAGTTTGGAACTCCAATATAACTGATGCATATATTTGTGAAAACTGTCACCTGAAACTGACAGCTGGGTCTGGATACAAATCCACATAGTGCTGCCAACCCACCTCACTGCATTATGTTCAGGTTATGTTTTAGGGCTTCTCTGGGGGCTCAGACAGTAAAGAATCTGCCTACAATGCAGGAGACCCAGGTTTGATCCTAAGAAGGGCACAGTGTGGCAAGCCTGCCTGGTGAGGGCCTAACTGCCTCAACTCGGTGGGCAGTGGAGCCATTTGAGTTCTGCGGGACATCTAGTAGAAAGGAAGCCCCAGACATGGGGGATCAGAGCGCCCAACAGTCATGTGAACTTTGGGGGCTTCCCTAGTGTCTTAGATGGTAAAGACCTCTCCTGCTATGCGGGAGACCTGAGTTCGATCCCTGGGTTGGAAAGATCCCCTGGAGAAGGGAAGAATTCCATGGACAGAGGAGCCTAGTGGGCTACAGTCCATGGGGAAACAAATAGTCAGACATGACTGAGCGACTTTCACACACACCTCAGGTAGCATCTTCCAGCTTCCGTTTCCTTGCCTTCAGGTAGCATCTCCAGCTTCAGTTTCCTTGCTTCTCAAATGCAGATAAAAGCATTTGTCCTGC
Source organism: Cephalophus harveyi (assembly GCA_006410635.1). NCBI lineage: Eukaryota > Metazoa > Chordata > Mammalia > Artiodactyla > Bovidae > Cephalophus > Cephalophus harveyi. The sequence continues at coordinate 112,285 of SJYT01038804.1, read as the reverse complement.
TTCCAGACTTTCTTGCATGGATCAAAATATAAATTGATAATTTGTGCAAGTTTGGAATAAACTACAAAGTAATAAGGATTATAATAATATAATCCATATTGTCATTATTTCCTCTTCAGGTGTTCCGAATATTGAAGAAAATACATTATCTTTCATTGAAAGAGGATCAGACAAAAGTAAGGATGAATCTGTTCATTTGGGTTGCCTCTAAACACCTGTTAAATCCATTGGCATGTTGGGCTTACATTCCAGATGTTTGTTTTTGAAGGGGTAATAGTGTGTCCCTAGAAAGTCCCTGTCAGAATCATAGGAATGACTTTGCCTCTCCACACTTCCCAGAAAATTTGAGTGCCAACATTTTCTCAATGTATTTCCCTTTTGATTAAGCCACAGTGATTGGTTACTATAACTTGCAGCAAAGAACTAACTGATACACATGGTATGATGGGAAGACCTTTGAGACCAGACAGAGATTAATTGAAATGCCAAACCCATCACTTACTAAACTTGGATAAGTACATAACCTCTTTGTGCCTCAGTATCTAATCTGTAAAATGGGAATGAGAATCTCCCTCACAGAGACTGTGATATCTGAAAATACTATTCAGCACCCAGAGGGGTTTAATATATTGCAATTGCCTTTATCTTCTCGATTAACAGTTTTTTACCTTTTAGGATCACTCACACCTTTGAAAACCTAATAAGCATTGAGTCTTTGATCCAAAAATAATGTGCATATACATATCTACACAACTTCTTTCATACAGTTTTAGAAATTCAATGGATCCACTGAAGTCTAATAAGGGCCCACCAAAATCAAATAACAATTTCTACTGTAAGTGGTTGCTTATGACATATACATACATATTTTCACTGTGAATGTTATATATCTGCTTTGTCTCTGAGCTCTTCTGCTACTGCTACTATCATCAAAACTCAATAAATGCTTTTACTTTTATAAAAATAACTACTTAGAAGGGCTTTTACACTCATCATATCACATAATCTTTCAACAAATCCTGTGAAGTCTATGTTGTTATCTTATTTTACAGAGTGAAAGAAAACAATTTACTTTGTATTTCGCCATTATAAACAAGACTCTTGAGTCTATAACCTGAGCTTTAGTCACCATTGTTTGGCCAACAATTTATATACTACCTGGAACATGGTAGCACCCAAGGGACTCGTTTGAAATAAATGAAGGGAAAATGTAAAAAGAGGATTCTTATTTCTAAATAATAAGGTAACAGTTTGAGGCTAAATAAGCACAAAGCCAAAACTCTATCAGAATTTCCTTGAGACCATAGCCCAGTATCATCAGAGATATGAACTCTTAGTAAATGTTTCATTAATGGGTAGGTAGATAAACTGATGAATAAATAAAACCTTTGTAAAAAATGGAACCTGAACTTCAACGAAAAATTTTATCTTGTTGTTGTTCAGTCACTCAGTCATGTCCAACTCTTTGTGACCCTGAGGACTGCAGCACCCCAGGCTTCCCTGTCCCTCACCATCACCCGGAGCTTGCTCAAACTCATGTCCATTGAGTTGGTGATGCCATCCAGCCATCTTGTCCTCTGTCATCCCCTTCTGTTTATCTATCACTGCCTAAAACTTAGTAACTTAAAGCAACCATTTTGTTTTGTTCTCAACTTTCTGGATCAAGAATTTGGGAAGGGCTCAGCTGGCTGGTTTTTCTCCAGGCTCCATGGTATCAGAGGCGGGTGAATGGGGCTAGAACATCCATTCCCAAGCTCACTTCTTCACGCACTCGCCTGTGCCTTGGTAGAACGTGGTCGCAATGAAGCCCCTCTTTCTCACCATGGAGCCTCTTTGCTTTGACTCTCTAGCAGGATTGTCAGACTTCTTACACAGCAGCACAGGGCTCCAAGATGAAGAAGCAAAACCTACAGGCCACTAAAGCTCTATGTCTAGAATTGAAACAGCATCATTTATACTGGATTGTATTGGTCAAAGTAGTCACAGGCTGGCCTATGGTTTAAGGGGTGAGGAAATAGGTCTCACGTGATTATGGAAAGAATAACAAAGAATGGGAAGCCACTGTTAATCTACTACAGTTTCCTTAGCCGAGACAGAAAGTTCACAAGCAATCAACTATGACATTGCTCTTGTTGCCACCTTCAATCAGACTTTTGTCGTGGCATAATTTTCATTTCCCAGTTATCAATAAATAATCCTATAAACCCTTAGAGTCAATGAAGCTTGGATGCATATCTGAACTAATTTTCATGCTTCAGTGAACATGTCTCAGGGGTAACATAGGAGTGTCTGCGTTCTAGTTCTTTAAGGTAATTCAAACTTCTCCAAATCTGGTGGGATCAAGCAGCCCAAAATAACATTACAGCTAAAAATTTACTCTACAGTAGTGTCATTACAAATCAATCCTGCACTACCCACCTCCTAGGCATGCAAAAAAGTCAGCATTGCCACTTTCAGGATATTTTAGCATCTCAACAGGGTGTATGGCTGAGTAAGATCTAAAATAGCACAACGATCCCAGAAACTACATAGAAGAAAGAAAATACAAATAGCACAAACAAGCACAGGGCATCTCAGACAATCCCAAAGAGAGCTAAAGTTTATTTTCAACACTAGGTTCTAGAGGCTTCATATTTTGAGGAGTTATACTTCTGATGGTTTTAATGCTTACTTCTACAAATTCAAATTATTTCAACAAGCACAAGGACTATTACCTCACTGTGTCATGATCTTAATCTCTACCTATCACAGAAATTTACATTACACATTATTTTCAATGACCCAGGACTTTTGCTTCCTATTAACTGATCAAAATAGAGGAACTGGTTGGTTTTGTCAAATGCAAAGGTGCACTTGAGTTATCTTTGGCTCACTGGAACTTTCAATGTAATGGCTCAGTATACTGGCAAGACAACATTTTACAAACGTAAGATTTGCTGTGCATGCTGTGTGCTTAGTCTCTCAGTCATGTTCAGCTCTTTGCGACCCCACAGACTGTAGCCTGCCAGGCTCCTCTGTCCGTGGGGATTCTCCAGGTAAGAATATTGGAGTGGGTTGCCATGCCCTCCCTCCTCCAGGGGATTTTCCCAACCCAGGGACTGAACCCAGGTCTCCCGCATTGCAGGCAAATTCTTTACTGTCTGAGCCACCAGGGAAGCCCAAGACTTGCCATAACTAAGGTTAGTTTAGACACAAATGTGGAAGGCTTAGAATATGAGAACAAAGGAGAGAACAAACAAGATGGGTTTGATAGAAACTATAGATGTTAACCCCATAGAAGGCATCTGGGAGAACTGTTTTGTTTCTGATGGGGCACAATGGTCCCAGCCTCAGTATCACAATCTTTCATTCCTAAAACATCCATTAGAATGCAAGATCCATGGAAAGCAAGATTTTGGTCTTCTGCTCTTTAATATATTCTAGGCATTTAGAACAACACCTGGCATCTAATGAGCACTCAATAAATGTTTGCTCAATTTAACAAATGAAGCTCATGAGCATTGGCTGAAAGGGATCCAGGAGGCTAATTGAATGTGGGTGTACTTACTGGAGATGTATTTGTGCAGTAGGAACTCTGTGGCATAAGAGAAAGGAACCAAGATACCTGCCAACATGGAGGCAAGTCTTGGGGCTCTTGCCCATTAGATAGTGTGTAATGAGGATCTCCTCAGTGCTAAACGGGGTGACAAACCAGAGCTAAAAGGACAGAATCCCTATTCTGTGCTGAAACTGAGGAAAGCAGAGAAGTATAAGGCTGTTGCATCCTACGATTACTTGGGGACTCAGATCTCAAGTCTGATGAACAGAAAGGGGTATGGGGGCAGAGTGGAAGAAACATCATATGATCTGAAGTGTGATAGCTGACATAATTGCAAGATTTACTCTACTCAGAGGCAAAGATAATGTGAAGAACATCACAATTCACCCACTTTTTCTTTTAATTAACTCAGTAACTGGGGGCCATGTCATATCAACTTGAAGGAGTGGATGGACAAGGTGTAAGAAAAAAGCAGAAACTGACACAATCAATTATAACCCCTAGAGCAAGACATTCCACAGTCTCTCTCCTCCTGAGATATTTCTAAATCTGAAAATTATTTTAACAAGAAAGCATATAATATCCAGTCTCTAAACTTTCTAATCCATCAAGAACTGACTTGAAAAATTATCCATGGTGAATTTTGCATAAGAATTTAAAACTAGAGGAGAAAAAAAAAAAAAAGAAAAACTCCAAATCCAAGCAGACCACAACTTAATGAGATCTAACCATTGGTTTCTATGGCACAAAAAGAAACCCCCTTAAACTGATGAGATCTAGCCCTTGGTTTCTGTGGAACAACAACCAATCAAACAAGCAGACAAACAAAAAAACCCAAAACAAACAACAACTCTGCAAAAAAAAAAAAAAAAGTCAAGGCCCATGCTTGTCTTATTCAATGCTTTACTACCAGCACTGCCCATAGTGATGAATTTATAGTGAATAAAGGGAGTTTGGCCTTGCATATACAAAACACTATATTGGGCTGTCAGAGGTCCTATTCACCAAGTGATTTGTGGGTAACAGATGCTGTGTTCCCTCTTAGGTGGGAAATCTTTCTGCACGCCTGATCACCTGCTCTTTGCCAGCCTGCTGTCCTTTCCATGAGTGTGCCTCCCTTCCACTGCCTCTTATAAGCTAATCTCACGAGAGAACTATTTCCCAGTTGAGCTCCAAATTAAGAAGAAAAGCATCAAACAGTCTAAGATGCTTAAAGTTGATCAAGGAAAAGAACAATATTAAACAGGAAGATATATGATAACACACATAAATAGAAAAGAATCAGAAAATAGCCAAACAACATCAGAGGTGAGCAGTACAATTATAGGTGATTTACATTATTTTTCCTTTATAATTGTTTTATATGTTCCTCAAAGAACATATATTATTCTTATACTGAGAAAATATCATCAAACTGCAATATATATGTATAAGATCCCATTTTAATTTTCATAAAATGAATATGCATGTGTGTGAATGTATGTATGCATATATGCTTGAATACGTATAGAAAAATCTGGAATTTCAGACATCAAAACTAGAAATAGTTGACAAATTTTGAAAATGTGATTGAGGGTAGAGGGGAAAAGAAGAGTAATTCTACTTCTTTTCTTTTATTCTTTTCCAATGTTTGAAATTGTATTTTATAATAAACATGTATTGTTTTTAAATTTAAAAAAACCAGGTAACTAGAAATGAAAATCTAAAGTGACCTGTTGTTAGTCGGGTCCATGGAAATTCCAATTATAAAATGAAATGTATTATTGCTATGATAATGTGTAGTTATTGACATGATAATATGTTATTATATCATTATTGCTATTGTAACAACACATTTGTATAGGTTAAGTCTCTTTTTTTATTCTTTAGATTAAACTAAAGAAAACAAACCTAAGGGACAAGTGATAAAACACAGTTTTCTAAGCACAATGAAGAGCTTGTGATTTACATGTGAGTCCTTCCTAAAAGCAGGATGAGAAGAAAGCTTAAGACCTGCTCCTTGAGGAAGTTAGCTGAGGTTCACGGAAGACTTCACACAGTGGGAGCAAGTGGCATCAGTGTGGGTTAGCAAGAAGCACACACAGAATTGCTTTCCCTGGAGGACTTTAAAAATAGGCTGGCGTGTCTGAGTGAGTGAAAATGTATTTCTGCTAAAGGCCAAGCAGATGGACTTAGTGACCCCTCAAGGTCCCTTCCTGTTCTGTGACTCGGGCCTACAACCCTCACTCAGGCAGAAGAGCTCCGCCTCACCCAGAAGGCCTCACCTGCGCTCACTGGCCTCTTTATCTTCATGAGCTACAAATGCTCCCCACAACCTGCTACACCCACAGTCCTCAAGCCCAGCTCCTAATAGCATCCTCGAGCAAAAAAATAAAAGTTGTTCAGAAGCAAATTCAAAACATGAGGTCTACAAAACCCAAGTTAAATGACATACAATCTTCAAAAATGTCAATATCATGCAAAACAAAGTAAGGCAGAGTCACATTCCAGATTAAAGGAGACTAAAGGAAACTGAAACGAAACAAAATCGATGAAAAGGCAGCTGGTGATCCTGAATTGGATCATATAATGGTATGGGATGGAGTCAGGGAGAAGGAAGACTATAAAAGACATTTCTGGGCCAATAGCTGAAGTCGGAATGTATTGTAACATTGTTCAATTTCTTAGATGTGATAACAATACTATCAGTATGTAACAGAAAAAAAAATTCTTGTTGTTAGATTGCTGCTGCTAAGTCACTTCAGTCGTGTCTGACTCTGTGCGACCCCATAGACGGCAGCCCACCAGGCTCCCCCATTCCTGGGATTCTCCAGGCAAGAACACTGGAGTGGTTTGCCATTTCCTTCTTCAGTGCATGAAAGTGAAAAGTGAAAGTGAATTCGCTCAGTCATATCTGATTGTTAGCGACCCCATGGACTGCAGCCTACCAGGCTCCTCCATCCATGGGATTTTCCAGGCAAGAGTACTGGAGTGGGGTGCCATTGCCTTAGGAAATAGACACTAAAGTATTAAGGAGCAAAGGTTAGATAGGTGGGATTCCCAGGTGGCTCGGTGGGTAAAGAATCCTCCTAGAATGCAGGAGATGCATGAAGTATAGGTCTGATCCCTGGGTCGGGAAGATCCCCTGGAGGAGGGCATGGCAACCCAGTCCAGTATTCTTGCTTGGATAATCCTATGGACAGTGGAGCCTGGAGGGCTACAGTCCATGGGGCCGCAGAGAGTCTGACACGACTCAGCAACTGAGTATAATGCACACATTAGGTAGGTAGCTGGATAGGTAGACTTATGAATATATACACACACAGATGATAAAGCAAATATGACAAAATGTTCAAAACTGGTGCATCCAAAAAAGGATCTAGAGAAGTACTTCATACTAATCTTCAAACTTTTCTATAAATTAGAGGTTATTTTTTTTTTTTAAGTTTTTAAAAGTGGGCTCTAAAGTTGCTGCCATGATTTCGGTGTTTCACTACCAGGATTCCTGCCTCATCTATCTCTCACCATTAGAAACCATATCCATCTTGGCTAATCTTGAACATCTGCTTCCCATCTAGTCCTGATTTCTGGAACTACCACAGTTCTCCCATCAGTTTGAATCCCCTGTTCACCTTTTCACATTTCTAACCCCATCCCTTCAGGACCAGGACTCAAGCCAGTTCCTCAGTTCCAGTGCCCAAGTGAAATCTCTGACTGACACTGCTCACATCCTTACGTGGCAACTGTCTGCCTTGCCCTGAGCAAAGTTCTAGTTCTCTCTGGCTTGCTCATTCTTATTTTTTTAAAAAGGCAAACATAGTCTTTCTTATATTCATAGGCATTCAGTAAGCTACATGAGCAATGGCTTGCTCACAATTTATTGCCACTTTTTTTCTATGGTGGGAATCTTAACCTAGGAAAGGACGTAACTTTGGTAGGAAGGATAGGAACTAACATTTATGAGTGCCACCCCCATGCTACGTGATTCATGTACACTATCTCATTTAACCTTCCCAACTTCTGCAAGGCAGATTTTATTATCCATATTTTATAGATATTTTATTATCTATAAAATATTATCCATATCTTATAGAGAACACTGCAGCTCACAGATCATAAGCACTTTGTCCAAACTCATGGCTACTAAATGATTAAGCCATTAATCAAACCCATATCTTTATGTTAACAAGGCTAACTGTCATCACCTAAGTGACTTCACAGGGAATTCCCTGGTGGTCCAGTGGTTAGGACTCTGCTTCCACTGCTGGCAGCCTGGATTCCATCCCTGGTCAGGGAATTAAGAGCCTGAAAGCTGTGTAGTATGGCTTAAAAAATTAGATAAATAAATGACCTCACAACATGGCATCCCAATTCTATGGGCACACAGTAGGTGATACTATCTGTAGATGAGATGATGTAGCGCGCCCAGTAATGTCTGACTCTTTCAGGCCCCTTTAGCCCTCCAGGCTTCTCTGTCCATGGGATTCTCCAGGCAAGAATACTGGAGTGGGTTACCATTTCCTCCTCCAGAGGATATTACCCAACTCAGGGACTGAGCCGTGTCTCTTGCTTCTTCTGCAATGGCAGACGGATTCTTTACCACTGAGCCACCAGGGAAACCCAATGTTATCTTGTTCCGACCTATAACTAGTAATTGCAAATAAGCTCTGAACTAATATACATAAACTATTTTGTTAAATTCTAATAAATATAAGCCACTTTATAGACTGATCTTTCATTTCTATCTCCTATAAAATTTTGACTAAAATTCAACATGTTTAGGAGAAAAGACCTTTCTTTATTACTAGTACTACTGTTGGGACTATATACTGGTCCATCTTTTTTGAGAAACAACTTGTACTACAAGTACAACATGTACTAGAGCCTCAAAATGTCTATAGCCTTTAACCTAGCCCTTCCTGGATATCTATCCAGTATTGCAATTATGGAGGTTGGATTACTTTGTGTGCCAAGATGTTCCTTGCAGCGTTATTAGCAATAGTTAAGATAATAGCCTAAATGTCCAATGATAAAGGTATGGGTAAGTAGATGATGGTGCACATCCCTATAGAATAACAGTGTAGCCATTGAAAATTAGTTTCATAAAAGGTAGTGACATTTTAAAAGTTATAGGACTGAAAGAAAGCCATGCAACTTCATGAGCCCGTGAGGAGTGTGTGCAGGTACGGGAGAGGCAGAATGGAGACAAACACTGTGCCTGTTCAGTTAGACATGAGGAAGACAACCGAGCAAAGGAGATGGAGAAGTAGCAGCCAGTCAGGTGAGAAGAGTGATGAGAGGTGCCTTTCCTCAAAAGTGAAACCAAGGTGTGGGGTATCACAACGGAAAATGATCAGTGGTGTCAAAGCTGCTGTTAGGTTAAGCAGGGATTGTCAGTGCGTGGTAGAACCTGGGATTGCTGTCATTAATTCTGTCTTCCATTAGAAATCAGGATAGTGGTTGCCTAAAGTAGAGAAGGGAGGTCAGGAGAAGGATGTCAAGGAGCTTCCTGGGTGATGTAAACTTTTTACCTCTTAACTAGGGTGTGGGTCACACAGGTAGGAACACTTTTCAAAACTCATCAAACTGTACACCTAAGATTTGTGCATTTCAGTGTGTGCAAATTATACTTCAATAAAAAATAAATAAATTCTATTTTTTACCTTTCTGCATTTTCCAATATTACTTTAATGAACATTCATTACTTTTATAATAAAAAATAAACATTTAGGAATGAAAGTGGGATTACTGCATATGTCAAACTTCTTTGAATTGTAAAGGTAAGAATTAGCAGGATATTATTTTTCCCTCAACCAAAAGCCAATGTAAATAATAATTGAATAGTGTACATAATGAAAACTTTGCCATGGATTTCCCAGGGGACACTCACCTCTGCAAGTAAAACTCTAATTCTTATAGATAAAACAGGAAACATCTACTTCTTGACAGATCAAGACTGGACAGTTCCAGCAATGAATGATTTCTGTATCTTACAAATGCAAAGCAATAAAAGCTAATATCAAAATGTAGTTTTGTATCTTTGAGTAAATCAGCTAAATTCTGTGTCCATATTTTCTCCAAAATGGTGTTAATGTCTGTATATGTCAATCTCATGGTCTCAAGTCAATTCCATAAATTAATGATCACAAAATTATTTGGAAATCATAAACAATTTTATGATTTTGATTTTTATAATATTAATATGATTTGAGGCCATGGGCAGTTCTATTTATCTCAATAACCTTACAGAGGATGTTCCCTTTGGAGACAGACCTCAAAACTCCCTTCTTTCCTGAAAAAGTAGTCCAGAGAAAATGCCCCAATAACTGAATCTGAAACATCACCTTTCAATGGTTAGTGAATTTTGTAGTACAATAAGAAGGCTCATATCTTGAGAAATTGTCCATGACCACTTCTTTTCTTTTTATATACATCCTCTATTACCTCAATTTTCATTAGAATGAGAGTTTCTTGTCTTCTTGTAAGTTAGTGAAGAAAGAAATAGTAATTCATCGGAAAGACATACCAACTTCCATACATCCAAAAATGAAATCTCTTCCTCTCCTCTGCTAAGTCGCTTCAGGCATGTCTGACTCTGTGCGACCCCATAGATAGCGGCCCACCAGGCTCCCCCATCCCTGGGATTCTCTAGGCAAGAATACTGGAGTGGGCTGCCATTTCCTTCTCCAAAGCATGAAAGTGAAAAGTATGAAATCTCTTCCTCTCCTCTGCTAAGTCGCTTCAGGCATGTCTGACTCTGTGCGACCCCATAGATAGCGGCCCACCAGGCTCCCCCATCCCTGGGATTCTCTAGGCAAGAATACTGGAGTGGGCTGCCATTTCCTTCTCCAAAGCATGAAAGTGAAAAGTGAAAGTGAAGTCACTCAATCGTGTCCGACTCTTAGCGCCCCCATAGACTGCAGCCTACCAGGCTCCTCCATCCATGGGATTTTCCAGGCAAGAGTACTGGAGTGGGGTGTCATTGCCTTCTCCACTTCCTCTCCTCACAGCTTGCAAAATTTACTCCATTTCCTGTGTACAAAGCACCTTAGTACATGTCTACTATCCCCAGAAGTTGCAATTGAAGGATAGAAAATAATTTGTGTTTTCTAGAACAGAAAGATCATTCAAGAAATTAGAGAGATCAGAGAAATAACAAGCTAAATGGTTGTGGATCTTATCTCATGGCCAGTTGGGTGTCACTGAAGGCTTCTGAAAACAAGGATGATATATTTTTAAAGCGATTTTAGCAAGATGCATTTGAATTAGGTAAGAAAAGATTGAAAAGGATCAAGTAATAAAAAAGCCCCCAGATGAAACTCTATCGACATGTAAATGTGAGGTCATGAGTGCAGTAAGAATAGAACCAAAATAGGGGAGTCAGAAACAGGATAAGATCATGAGGAAAATGGAAATGTGGTTTCGGACATGGTGAGTTTAAGACAACAATGAGATCCAAACAGAAATATCAGGCAGGTACAACTGAAGGTGCAAGACTCGAAAGCAGAAGAGCATCTTTGAACATAATTTGGGAAGAATATTCCACTCAGTTTGATCATAGAGGGTCTGTAGAGTTGCCTTTACCAAAAGAATATATGGATTTTATTTACTTAATAACACATTTAAGCTAATATATCAGAAATAGCTTTTCAGCATGTAAACAATATTAAAAATTATCAAGATTCTTTATGTTCTTTTTTCCATACTCTTCAAAATCTTTTTTCCGTGGCCTTCAAAGTTTAGTGTGGGTTTTACTTTTGGCTCGCCAGGTCCCAAGTGCTCAATGGCCACTTGTACGTGGGTCATGACAACAGTACTGAACAGCACGATTCTAAACGATGCCTTCCCACTCCTTACAGCTCAGCGTTAATCACGGAAGTTTGTAGGGGAAGGAAAAACGGATTACCAAGACAGAAAATGTGAGAAGGTATATGAAAGTGTGTGGCTTCCCAGATGAGTCAGTGGTAAAGAATCTGCCTGCTAATGCAGAAGACATGGGTTCAATCCCTGGTCGGGAAGATTCCCTGGAGAAGAAAATGGCAACCGACTCTAGTATTCTTGCCTGGAGAATTCCATGGACAGAGGAGGCTGGCAGGCCACAGTCCATGAGGCAAAAGGGCAAACAGGGACTCAACAGCAGCAGCAGCAGCAGCATAAGAAGCATGTATGTTTGTGTGCTTATGTGGGATTTATGTGTGTCTGTACTATGTGTGTACTTAAAATGACATTTATCACATTTTTATTATACACCAGGCAATGAATACAGTATTTAAAATTAATTAGTCTGTTAACTAACTGAAAAAACTCTGTGGAGTAAGTACTATAAATATTATTTTCATTTTATAAGTTAAGAATGTCTTGCTGCTACTGCTGCTACGTCACTTCAGTCGTGTCTGACTCTGTGAGACCCCATAGACGGCAGCCCACCAGGGTCCCCCGTCCCTGGGATTCTCCAGGCAAGAACACTGGAGTGGATTGCCATTTCCTTCTCCAATGCATGAAAGTCAAAAGTGAAAGTGAAGTCGCTCAGTCGTGTCCGACTTTGCGACGCCATGGACTGCAGCCTACCAGGCTCCTCCATCCATGGGATTTTCCAGGCAAGAGTACTGGAGTGGGGTGCCATTGCCTTCTCAAGATTAAGTAAATTTTTTCAAAATTATTCAGCACTTGCTCTTTATAATAGCCAAGACATGGAAGCAACTAAGTGTCCATCAACAGAAGAATGGATAAAGAATATGTGGCATATATATACATACATACACAATATAATATTATTCAGCCATAAAAAAGAATGAAATAATGCATTTGCAGCAACATGGATGGACCTAGAGAACATTATACTAAATGAAGTAAATCAGACAAAGAAGAACAAATATCATATGATCTCACTTTTATGTGAATCTAAAAAAATATGCAAATGAATAATTATAATATGAAAAATTACTCACAATGGGTTATTATTTAATAATAGCTCTAGCATTTAATTTTTTTTGCCAGAAAAGAAAGTTAATAAAACAAATCCCATAAACTTTAATATAAGTTCAGTACAAGGATTCTGGGATGAGACTGGTCTGGCTGAAAGAAGTTAGGTAACTTTTTCAGTTACTTAAGTGCTAAGTAAATTTTTTGTTGTTGAAATACAGTTGATTTACAATATTGTGTTAGTTTCAGGTACATAGAAAATCTTTTTCAAATTCTTTTCCATTATAGTTTATTACAAGATACCAAATGTGGTTTATTACAAAACAGAACATACTCAGAGACTTACCACTGGGGAAGGGAGGAAGGGATAACTAGGAGTTTGGGATTAAAAGATACACGCTGCTGCTGCTGCTGCTGCTGCTGTGTCGCTTCAGTCGTGTCCGACTCTGTGCGACCCCATAGACGGCAGTCCACCAGGCTTCCCCGTCCCTGGGATTCTCCAGGCAAGAACCCTGGAGTGGGTTGCCATTGCCTTCTCTGAAGATACACACTACTATATATAAAAATAGATAAACAGGGACTTCCCTGGTGGTCCAGTGCCTAAGACTCTGTGCTCCCAAAGCAGAGGGCCTGGGTTTGATCCCTGGTCAGGAAATTAGATTCCATATGCTGCAACCAAGAGTTTGCATGTTACAACTAAAGATCCTGTGGGCTGCAACTAAGACCCAGTGTAGCCATATTAATTAATTAAATAAAATAAACCACAAGGACCTACTGTATAGCACAGGGAACCACATTTGGTATCTTGCAATAAACTATAATGGAAAAGAATTTGAAAAAGATTTTCTATGCACCTGAAACTAACACAATATTGTAAATCAACTGTATTTCAACAACAAAAAATTTACTTAGTACTTAAATAACTGAAAAATTTACCTAACTTCTTTCAGCCAGACCAGTCTCGTCTCAGAATCCTTGCACTGAACTTATATTAAAGTTTATGGGATGTGTTTTGTTAACTTTCTTTTCTGGGAAAAAAAAAAAAAATGCTAGGGCTATTATTAAATAATAGCCCATTGTGAGTAATTTTTCATATTATAAATTAATATTCATATTATGACTGTAATGATTGTACACTAGCCATAATATGAATATCTAGCAATCTATTTAATCATTTATCCTTCTCTGGCCCTTAATTTCCTCCAAATGAGTGTGGCTTTTGTAGTTAGCAACACAAATAACTGGCTCACCAGTTTGATTTGGTATGCTAAAATACAATGAAAGTGATGTTGAAAACTAGATTATCATTAAATTTCCAAGCATGGCTTTCCAGAGGCAATAGCTATATAGCTGCATCTCTCCCATCTATCCCATCCCGCACTAATTGCCACAGTTAGGGTCTTAGCCCAGGGATGAGAAAGACTTGGCAAAAGCCTGCATATCAGCCCAACTTATGCACAGTTGACAAATACAGAGCCTTAGGAGCAGACTGAAGACAGATATGCCAACTGAACTCTAAAAACGATGCCAAGTCAAAAACGTTCTCTTGTATCTGTCAACTCCACAGGTGGGCAATGAACCAACATGCTCTGCTAACTTGTGGCACGTTTCCAAACTCAAGGCTTCTCTTCCAATTGAGAACCAATTAGGCTGAAAGTACTTAACAATTAAATCCCTCCACTCAGAATGTCCACAGTCCTATAAAATTCCAACAGATAATTATAGCAGGAGTAAAAGAGATGAAACTTAACAGTGCTTCTAAAGCACATCCCCAACTACCCAAGGCTTTGTGATGTTAGTAGAATTATTGAGCACTCACTGAGCATCTTTTCTCCTCTGCCTCCCACTGGTTCCACACACAAGGATAAAGGAGGAAGACAGGTATAGAGCGCTAAGTGAAGTACTCCACCAACGAATTCAACTTTAAGCACATGATCAGATATGTCACTTAGACAAAATTCAGTTAGTCTAAATTGCATTAACTGGTTGGCTTGGGAATGAGTTTTCCTGAGATCTCATGGAGCAGATTTGTCCTACAAACTCCTCCATCTCTGCTGTCCATATCCTGGATACAAGTCCAGCATAGCGAACTTTCACTATTATTATTATTATTCTTTTTTGCTAGTAGAAAGCTTAGTGGAAGAATTCTCAGAAATATGTAGGTACTCTTCTGTGATTTTCTAGGAAAGAAGTACTCTTAACATAATTGGCAATATTCATGCATGCCCTAGTCCTTATAGGACTTTGTCCTTCAATCATTCCCTCCATGGATTTACATTTAATTTGTATTTAAATTGTAAATACAATTACAATCTAAAAAAAATTACAAATTATTTCAAAAAGAAAACGCTTATCCAGCCAAGACTCTGAACAAGGACTTCAAATAAAGGGTGACAGCTTCATCTTTCCTCAATTCAGTTCAGTTCATTTCCATCGCTCAGTCGTGTCCAACTCTTTTCTGCCCCGATTCAATCCTACACAGACATCCACCAATCTCCTATAACATGCTGTGACATTTTTCCTTGCATTCTGCACACACACATGTGCACACACACACACACACAGACAATTGGTGTTTCTAAAAGCGTGTGCCTACAGACCATCAACATCAGACTCATGGAAATGCGGTAGTTGATAAAAAAAGTTTTCTGGTACCTACTTTAGCCAGGCCAGTTAAATTAGAATATTTGGAGAGTGGAAAGTGAGACTCAGTCAGACAATAAAGTCTGACAACCACTTCCTTGAACCCTTAATTTCTCAAGTGCAGGGAATATGTTTCAGCTAGAAAGGAGTTTATGTATGGTCAAGGGGATGACATTTGAGATCTGTATGAGGTTACCTGATCCTGGACACAGGTACTAGTCCTTTCTGCCTACAAGGATAAGCCCAGCCCCACTTGGCCTGAAAAAGCTTGCACATCCTATCATTCCTACCAGAAAATCTGAAATATTTCACCATAATTATGAAGCTCCTGGTGAGCATAGTGCACAGTTCCTCATTCTCACTGTCTGGGAAAAGGTCTTTGAGCAAGAATGAAAGCTGAGATAATAATAAAATTGAGTTCCTGGGTCATTTCAAGAAATCACTATTAAAACTAATCACAAAAGAAGTTCGTACTATAATGTAGGCTGGAACGTCTTAAAATAGGAATAATGAATCTGGATTCATTATTTTCAATTCATTATTTTCAATTTATTGAAATTCATTATTTTCAATTCATTCATTGATTCATTTACTTTTTCATTTATTCATTTTTAATTCAATAAATATTTACTGAGCACTCCCACATACCAGGCACTGGTGTAATTGCTAAGGATAAACATGATGAAAAATCACTCTGTCCTTGTGAGGTGAAAACTTTGTTCAATTGTTCACTTATTCATTTATTCATCATTTGTTTAACAAATTTACTAAACACAGTACTAAACATACCACTGGGATGGATACCATAGAGCATCTTTAGACAGATCATGCATAGGCCATGCCACAAGCAGCTTTCAACCTAGCTGTGGGGTCAGAGGTCAAAGTGAATGATTCTCATAATGGGCAAAATAAAATGAATACTAAGTACAAAAATGAGATTACTTCTGCCTAAAGCTGACTGAAAAGAAAGGGTCTGAGACAAGCAACTAATTTTGTCATGCAGACATGAGAACACCCTTCTGTTAAAATCACATGGAAAAGTCAAATATGTCTATCTAATATTTGAGAAAAGGTATACAAGATGAGTGTTTTATAGGGTGGGTTTAAGAACTGGAGGTACAAACATCTGAACAGGTTAAAGAATTCCTGACTAAAGATTTTGTCTATGTGGCATCTTTCTACATAAACCTTCTTTTTCTGTGTATCCACTCAGTTCAAAATATTCATTGAGCATTTTCATATAATAGTGAAACAACTGTTAAAGATGTCACCTATTATAACAAAGAAGACAGAAAATGTAATAATTAATGTTTGAATTTGAGTGATGAGATTTCCAGGCAAAACCTTCCAGATGCTGACCAGCTCTTATTGACGGTATGTGATAAACTACTACAAGACGTTCTAAAGAAAAAACTAGCTGGTTTATAAGAAGCACACAGAAGAAATGTAGAGGATTCATGATTTTCTAGTGGGGAATATAAAACTGTTTTTCGTCTCTAGCCTCTCTGGGAAGCAGAAAACTTACCAAAATAAAACGCCGTTTGAGGACAAAAGATCAAATGATAAGTGTGACCACAAGGCCTTTCTTAAAGATCCATGAAGAAATTAAGGTGAGTCCATTCTGAAGGAGATCAGCCCTGGGATTTCTTTGGAAGGAATGATGCTAAAGCTGAAACTCCAGCACTTTGGCCACCTCATGTGAAGAGTTGACTCATTGGAAAAGACTCTGATGCTGGGAGGGATTGGGGACAGGAGGAGAAGGGGACGACCGAGGGTGAGATGGCTGGATGGCATCACTGACTCGATGGACGTGAGTCTGAGTGAACTCCGGGAGTTGGTGATGGACAGGGAGGCCTGGTGTGCTGCGATTCATGGGGTCACAAAGAGTCGGACGTGACTGAGCGACTGAACTGAACTGAACTGAACTGAGTAGAACTTCTCTGCTCTACTAAAAGGCTTATAACAGTATTAAAGTTATGGCTTTTAGCTCACGGGGTAAAATCACATCATAGTCAAAGGAAATTCACAGTGGTTTTTAATCCAGCTAAAATGGCAATGTTCTGTCCATATGGGCCAAAAGGAATTCAGACTGTAGGAAAAAATGTCTGAAAGACCTTAATGCACCAATTCTCTATAGGGAAGCCTATAGAGGGTATAGTCCAATACCCTCTTCAGAAGGAATCAAAACGAAAGTGAAAATTTTAGTCACTCACTCCTGTCCAACTCTGTGACCCCATGGATTGTAGCCCACCAGGCTCCTCTGTCCATAGAATTCTCCAGACAAGAATACTGGACTGAGTTGCCATTCCCTTCTCCAGGGGAATCTGCCTGACCCAGGGATCAAACCCAAGTCTCCTGCATTGAAGACCAATTCTTTAACATCTGAGCCATAAAGGAAGCCTCAAGAAGGAACCAAACAGGGTATAAAAGAAGTGATGTGATAGAGGGCTGAGCCCAGAGCCATGGAGAACACTGGACTGGGAGTCATTCCCAGGGAGCAAAACTAAAGTCTAATCAAAGAATATTCCTCATATTCAGAGTAAGGGAAGTTGGCAGAATTTACCCCTGAAAAGTTCAGAATAGCTATGGATCAGTAACTGATATGTACCTTCTATCCTTACCCTTTCCAAATGGGACTATTATATAGGTTATTCTGTTTTCATTTCATTACTCTATGGTGGGTGTATATAGGTTAGATGACTTTTTTTTCTAATATGTAACTTTCTGGATCAAGAAGTGTTTATGTGAACCTGATGGAGATCAAAACACCCTAGACTTCAAGCATAACGTCACAACTTGAGATTTAGGAGGGTCTTGGAATGGGAATGAACATACTTTTCATGTGATGGCATGTTGGTAATTATGACCAGAAAGCAAACTATGGTAGATTATTTGAACTAGAGGCCCTAGGCTTCCATGCCTGCCTCTATCCATATTTTTTAGTCGTGTTTTCTCACTCTAATTCTGGGTTTGTTTAGACCAATGGGAAAAAACTGACACCAGCAGAGACTTGAACTAGTTCTTGTGCATCTCTTTGGATACCTGACCCTGCCATTAGAACATACCTGGGATAGCCTCTTGGAGATCATGAGAGACACGCAGAAAAAAGTTAAGTTGTTCTAGCTGAACCGATAGCAGATCTAGCTGAACCGATAGCAGATCAGACGTTTCCCAGTCAGCATGCCAGCTGGCTGCACCTGCCTGAGAAAGCCTAGCCAAAATGAGCTGAGCCTGGCCCGGATCAGCAAAATCATTTTGCCAACTTGTAGACACATGTGAAATATGGACACTAAGTTTAGGGTGTTATGTTATACTGCAAAAGCAAATTGATACAGACAGTATGTAAGATGGAATCTATTAGCCATCTCAGCACTAAAAGTTCCCTTTGAAGAAGTTTAATTAGGGCAAATTTGAAGGATGTTCCCCAGTTAACAGATTCATCTTATAACGATTGCATAAAATCTCAGCCAGATAGTGACCTCTAAATTTACAAACAGATTAAACAGAAGAGAGCCGAGAGACTATTCCCAATATATGAATTCAACAAGTCAGCTTCTGAATCACTGAAAACAGCCACGGTCAGAAATGTGATTATTCTATCACAGCATGGCCCAGCCTCTTCAATGCAGGACAATTCCCAACGAGATCATTCAGTCTTTAGAAATAAGTCTAGTTTAATTATATTTGGTAATTAGATATCTCTTTAATAAAAATCACACTTAGGATGAATGGAGGAGTCTTGGTGGGATTAGAGAAGAAAGGATTCATCTATGAGACATAATCAAAGGAGAAACCAACTAGTCTTACAGTCTAACTGTGGATGGGGAAGTATGAAAATTGCAGCCTTAAAGATGATCACAACTCAGTTATTATCTGCTTCAAAACCTTGATGGCCTTTGGGAATTGATGTGATATTCCTCAAAAGTCTAAGCTCCATGAAGAACTGGGTCATTAAAAATCATCATCATTATCCTCACAAAGGCTAACATCTATTGACTGCTTACACTTGTTATATGTCAGTAGTATACTTCATTAATTGTCTTGTTTACTCTGTACAAAAACCCTAAAATTGATATTACCCCTGTTATACAGATGAGGAACTAAAGTCTTGGGAGCTTGAAGTGACTTCTCCAAGGTCAGACAGCTAGGACGCAGTGGATCTGGATTCAAACAGAAGTCTCTCTCTTACTTCAAAGCACTTACTCTTAAACACTGCCTTATTTTGCTCCTCTTATTAAGAAACTTATTAGCTCCCCAGTGTTAACTCAGGTTTGGCAAATAGTAGGTACATAAATCGGAGAAGGCAATGGCACCCTACTCCAGTATTCTTGTCTGGAAAATCCCATGGATGGAGGAGCCTGGTGGGCTGCAGTCCATGGGGTCGCTAGGAGTTGGACACAACTAAGTGACTTCACTTTCACTTTTCACTTTCATGTATTGGAGAAGGAAATGGCAACTCACTCCAGTGTTCTTGCCTGGAGAATCCCAGGGACGGGGGAGGCTGGTGGGCTGCTGTCTATGGGGTCGCACAGAGTTGGACACGACTGAAGCGACTTAGCAGCAGCAGCAACAGCAGGTACATAAATATTTGCTGAATGAATGAATTTTTTAAAAGGTATAAATGAAAAGATCAATGAACAAAAAAATAAGAAAATGATAGTACCAATGTCAGAGACAAAAAGCTGAGAGAAGGACCTTAAGGAAGGAGTAGGAAGACTTTACCTTATTATGCTAGGTGAAGTCACTCAGTCATGTCTGACTCTTTGCGACCCCATGGACTGTAACCTACTAGGCTTCTCTGTCCATGGGATTCTCCAGGCAAGAATACTGGAGTGGATTGCCAGTTCCTTCTCCAGGGGATCTTCCCGACGCAGGGATCGAACCCGGGTCTCCCGCATTGGAGGCAGACGCTTTAACCTCTAAGCCACCAGGGAAGCCATGCTAATAAGAAGATAATTCCTCCAAGCATTCAAGAATAAATTAACAGGACGGAATTTGAGAAAAATTAAAT
This sequence comes from Cephalophus harveyi, assembly GCA_006410635.1. Lineage (NCBI taxonomy): Eukaryota > Metazoa > Chordata > Mammalia > Artiodactyla > Bovidae > Cephalophus > Cephalophus harveyi. The sequence continues at coordinate 92,192 of SJYT01038804.1, read as the reverse complement.
GAATGCCGATTTTTGACATTGTCAACATAAAGGCAACTAGGTTATTTATACGAGTGACCTTTGCATATGTGGAGGCAAAAGGCAAAAACAGAGAGAAAGGAGGTCATCAAAATAAGTGAATGGACAAAGTCTGGGAGTTTATTGCTGAGAAGGAATCGTTCCACAAGATGTGGTCAAATATGGTCACACTGTAAAGCATTCTTTACAGGATGCACTTGCTTCCACGTGCACTGACCTAATTAGCAAGAACAACTGAAAATTCATTGCTTATGTCCCTACATGTACTAGTCACTATGCCTGACCCTCCATATGCACTCCATAATGTAATTCTCACAGTAACACTGTGAGGTCAATATCATTCCATTTTTATGGGTAAAGTTCAGTGAGAGAAAGACCACTCAGTTAGAAAATGATTGCTAGGTTCAAACTTGAATCTTTCTAACACTAAAACCCATTCTTGTTTTCTTATACCATGCAAACAGAACTGCCAGGTAACTGACTGAAAGAGAAAAGTGGCCTTCAACAGATAATGCTGAAGAAGAAATATTTTTTCCCTTCCAATACACTTCCAAGGAGAGAAAAGAATAATAAACAGGAATGATAAATTCCAGTCAATTAAATGATTATATCAGTAATGATTGGTCTTATACTTAATTCCTTAAAAAGAAAGAAATACATTCAACTTTGATTAAACTACAACACCATGAAGACTATGTAGTAAGAGAGAAATAAAATAGTGTGAGCTGTTTTTCTTTTCCAGCTCAGTGTCTTTTTTCTTTTGCATCCTCAATTGCTATCCAAACCGTTGATGCTACCCATGTAAGATTATATGGTTTGGCAAAGACTTTGGTCATCCCAATTATAATCCCTTGGATGGCACAAAAGGGCATTCTTCATGAGATGGATGCCAAGTCTCATAAGGTTTTGTGGAGCGGAAAGCTGGAGTCTTTCCTACACCCATAGTTACATATTCTGGTGTTAATAGAAGGATTTCTCTATTTTTAACAAGGGCTGGGAGCAAGTCAGGAATCCTATGATGAGTGCCCTGCAGAGACAGTTTGCTGGCTGTCCAATAAGCTGTTCCTCTGACTCTCTCTTGGAGTGTCAGTATAGATTTCACTGGACATAAATGCCCTCATTCGCCTGTTTAAAGTATTTTTATAGGCAGACAACTTCCACCAATGTGCCAACATACTTCTATCAACATTATTTAATTGTCAATTAAGGACATGCATTATGTTCTCTAAGATATTATAGTTTTTTGATGGCAGACACTCTCTAAATAGAAGGTTAGGTGGAACAAGATAAAACCGAGAAGAGAGTTGAATTTGAGGGACTTTTACAGAATAGGTGCAGTAAACAACAGGAGGCAGACCCAGCCGTATTTCTGACAGTCTAGCCGGGACTGTCAGTCCAGACAGGCAGCTGTGTTACAGGGGCCAAAAGCTGGGCAGGTAGAATGTGGTGAACCCTAAATCAGGTTGAGGGCAAGATATCTCCCAGATTCTATGTTCATCCTCAACTTAGCTCAGAAAGTCGCTGATGTGGTTTAGAGGGATTAAGTCAGTCCCTTTAGTGACTCCCAGATTATACAATTCTGTATTCCCCCAAGGGTTTAAGCACAGAGGCCTGAGCATGTAGAAGATACATAACTATCAGTTCAGTTCAGTTCAGTTCAGTTCAGTCGCTCAGTCGTGTCCAACTCATTGCGACCCCATGAATCGCAGCACGCCAGGCCTCCCTGTTCATCACCATCTCTCGGAGTTCACTCAGACTCACGTCCATCGAGTCCGTGATGCCATCCAGCCATCTCATCCTCGGTCATCCCCTTCTCCTTTCTTGCCTGGAAAATTTCACAGACTAAAGAGCCTGGTAGGCTATAGTCCATGGGGTTGCAAAGGGTCGGACACGACTGAGCGACTTCACATGTCACATGTCACATTCCTATTTTAAAGATAAGGAATTCAAGGCCAAGTAGATGAAGTCAATTGTCTGAAGTCATTCATTTAATAAATGATGACACTGAATAAATATACAAATAGCTTAACAAAACCCAACTTTTAAACTAGATTGCTCGCTTGGTTGTACAAATTTGTGTGTGTGCGTGCATGCTCTGTTGCTTAGTTGTGTCCTACTATTTGCGACACCATGGCCTATAGTCTGTTAGGCTCCTCTGTCCATGGGATTTTACAGGCAAGAAAACTGGAGTAAGTTGCCATTTCCTCCGCCAGAGAATTTTCCTGACACAGGGACCGAACCCATGTCTCCTGCGTCTCCTGCATTAGTGGGCAGATTCTTTACCACTATGCCACCATTTAGCTCCTATGCTAGATGTTATAGACGTCACCTATGCCCTTAAGGAGCTTAGATTATAATGGGAAGACTATAATAAAGAGAGTAACACTTACTCCTGGGCTCTGATGGAAAGCAAGAGGATGCTATGAAAGCACTTAATGCTGGGACCCAATACTCCCCGACAATAAGTAAGTAAGTTCAGTCACTCAGTCATGTCTGACTCTATGCCACCCCATGGACTGCAGCATGCCAAGCCTCCCTGTTCATCACCAACTCCCAGAGCTTGCTGAAACTCATGTCCATCGAGTTGGTGATGCCATCCAACCACCTCATCCTCTGTCATCCCCTTCTCCTCCTGCCTTCAATCTTTCCCAGCATCAGGATCCTTTCAAATGAGTCAGTTCTTTGCATCAGGTGGCCAAAGTATTGGAGTTTCAATTTCAGCATCAGTCTTTCCAATGAATATTCAGGACTGATTTCCTTTAGGATGGACTGGTTTGTTCTTCTTCCTATCCAAGGGACTCTCAAGCGTCTTCTCTAACACCACAGTTCAAAAGCATCAGTTCTTTAGTGCTCAGCTTTCTTTATAATCCAACTCCCACATCCATACATGACTACTGGAAAAACCATTGCTTTGACTAGCCAGACCTTTGTCAGCAAAGTAATGTCTCTACTTTTAATGTGCTGTCTAGGTTGGTCATAGGTTTTTTCCCAAGAAGTAAGCATGTTTTAATTTCATGGCTGCAGTCACCATCTGCAGTGATAATGGAGCCCAAAAAAATAAAATCAGTCATAGTTTCCATTGTTTCCCCATCTATTTGCCATGAAGTGACGGGACTGGATGCCATGATCTTCATTTTTTAAATGAATATTGAGTTTTAAGCCAGCTTTTTCACTCCCCCCTTTCACTTTCAACAAGAGGCTCTTTAGTTCTTCTTCGCTTTCTGTCATAAGGGCAGTGTTATCTGCATATCTGAGGTTATTGATCTTTCTCCCAGTAATCCTAAAGGAAGTGATGGAAGATTAGTGGTCATGAAAGGAAAGAATGGAGAGTAAAGGGAACAAAACAACTTTATCAAAGCCTCAGAAGCAAGAAAGAGCAGGATTCCCTTCGAGTTACCAAACAAAGCCTATGGACAGAAGTGCAGGGTATGTAAGGAGGTGGGAGGAAGAGATAAGAGATGTCCCCAGAGAAGTAAGCAGAGTCCCATTATGCAGGACCAGGGAAGCCACTCTCAGGAGTCTGGAATCAGCCTGATGAAAAGGCCAGTAAAAAATTTGAGAGTCACATGACTAGATGTGCATTTGGGGAAAATATTGACTTCTATGTGGAAAGAATTGTTGTTGTTTTTCAGTTGCTCAGTCATGTCCAACTCTTTGCGATACCATTGACTGCAGTTCTCCAGGCTTCCCTGTCCTTCACCATCCCTTAGAGTTTTCTCAAACTTGTGTCCATTGAACCAGTGATGCCATCCAACCATTTCATCCGCTGTTGTCCCCTTCTCCTCCTGCCTTCAATCTTTCTTAGCATCAGGGTCTTTTCCAGTGAATCAGCTCTTCACAACAGGTGGCCAGAGTATTAGAGCTTCATTTTCAGTCCTTCTAATGAATATTCAGGACTGATTTCCTTTAGGACTGTCTAGTTTGATCTCCTTGCTGTCCAAGGGACTCTCAAGAGTCCTTTCCAACACCACAATTCAAAATCATCAATTCTTTTTGCATGGATGAATAGAAAACCAACTCTTGGAACTTCCCTGCTTGTCCGGTGGCTGAGATTCCTTGTTTCCAATGCAAGGGGCCTGGATTCGATTCTGGTCAGGGAACAAGATCCCATATGCCACAGCTAAGAGTTCACATGTCACAACTTAAAAAAAAAAAAAAAAAAAAAAACAGATCCCACATGCCAAAACTAAAGATCTCACATACTGCAACAAAGAACAAAGGTCCTGTGTGCCACAACTAAGCCTCGGTGCAGGCAAAATAAATAAATGTTAAAACAAACAAGAGAGCCCAGCTCTTGCTCCTCGTACTCCATGAACCAGGCCCAATAGCTTTAATTGCTCCTGCAGGACATCTGCTCCCTTAGGCTTCCCTTAGGGCCAGAGCCCAAAAGTAGCCACGGAGGCTGAGTCCACCATCAGCAATGCTCTCACAAGGAAACAGTGGTTTTCATCTAGTGGTTGCTTCCTTCAGGCTCTGAGTGGCCCCTCGGGCCTTCATCCCAGCCACGTGGCCCCCAGTGGTTTCTGAGTCTCCATGCCCAGCGTTGACAGCTCTGACAAGTCATCTACCACCCTCTCCCGCCACTACAGTGAAATCATATGTTTTCTGCTCTCTCCACAGCCCTACCATAGACCCACAGACTGTGGCTCAACACAGAGGAAAAGTGGCAACCGAAGAGGTCTGGAATGTAATCCCAATCATGTTAAAGGTCTTGGCTTTATGTGATAGACCACACCTTCCACATCTGTCAGTGGAAGAATTGAAAAGGGCTCATCTCTTCTTCTGGATGTGGCCAAATGGTCTTCTCCCAGCACTAAATGAGCCCATTTGAGACACAGGTTGACAGGGGTCAAATCCTTTACAATCACACGTTTTAACATTCCAGGTGCTCACAGAATATAAAGTTCTTTAACTGCCAACAAAGAGAACTTTGAAGAGCCTTTCGGAAGGAATTTTGTCTACAAAATTATAACTGCTGTATTGACTTTATGTCCCTCTTTGTGTTTCTACCACTTTCCTATCATAATTATGTGCTTTCTGTACACTTTTACCCCATCTTATCCTCCATGCAAAGCACCAGATAGGAGAGAGGGGCCTATAGTAGTTACTCGCCTTGGGTACCTGAAGACAAAGCAAGAGATGATGACTTTAGGTCTTTTTCACAAGACCACACAGTCTAGAAAAAGAAAGGGCAAACGTTTAAAAAGAATGAAAGAAGCAATAGGTTAGGCAGTTTTACTTATTCTCTGTAAAAGTAAGTTAAGACATTTTTGCTTATTAGCAAGGTTAGTTTAAGACAACTGTCTAGCTATTATGACTACAAAAGTGATTCAGTATTAGCATTATATCAAAATGACAGATGCAAATGCCAGTAGGGGGAACATTCTGAACAGTTTAAAGGACTCTAAAAATGCAAAGCATTATGTCGAATTTTCTCATTAGCCCCAAATAGCTGTGACATCCCACCTGTAGTCAACATTCTATCATCTATGTTCAAAACAGACATGGTTTTAAAACACAAAAACAGATCTTCACTCAACTTCCTGAGGAGGGAAGGAAGGGAAAGAAGGAGGGAGGGAAGGGGAGAGAGAGACAGAAAAAGAAAGAGGAAAGAAAGGGAGACTCAGGTCACTGATCAGATTGAGGCGATATGCTAAAGCTCATACACTTTATTCAGAAGGATGTTCCTGGGCTCACATTTACTTATATTTTAGGCATGACTTTAACGAGCGTGATTATCCAGTCTCCCAGTTCAAGGTATCCTGGAGGCAGCAGGTCACCAAGGAGACACACACTGGCAGCATCAAAAAGGATCAGCTGGCAGCCCAAGAGTTGATGAAGTAGACAGAAAAACTCTGAAAAGTTGAGACCAGAACTCTAACACATAGCCCTGCACTCAACAGGCTCTATTACAGTCCTCTAGAATAATTTATGATTGAGTCATCATGACAAGATCAAATTAGAATGTTCTATTTAATAAAACAGAGAAATATATATATACATTTTCAAAGATGCTCACCAAAAATAGTTTAAAGGAACCTATTTTTATACATATGAACTTTGTAACCAGAACAACTCATTTCCTTAATGTTCAAGATGGATTATTAACATTTTATTGTACATTGGTTATGTCCTAATTTTAATCTCAAGCTATCTGTCCCTCCTGCCCCTCACTGACCAGGAAGTCACACTCAGGAAACACAATGTCATTATGCTAATACTGCCTTAAGCTTAACAAAATTAGGTAGATAAATTTACTACCACCTCCCCAAAATAAAAGCACCCCTTGCTACTTCAGGTCCAAATATATGACTCCTGAGTAATCTATGCCACTGCCTGCTGCCAATCATAGGCAATATATGTTAGTATACATGCTGACCAAATTTAAATCCAATTTTAGCAGACTACATAAGAAGACATCTTCCTAATCTAACAGTCTGAACTTTTTGTGACTCAATTTATCTTTGAATCCCTTGAGTCAGAATCTCAAGAAATCACCCAGTAAAGCTGAACTCTTGAACCTAGAAGAGAAAGATAATAGATAGACTGGGACCTAGAATATGGAGCAAGAACCTATATAGGGGACATTTTGCATGACTTTCTTCACAAATGTTAACAATGAAAAAATCAGGGTAACCAAAGCCAGATCAAACTTGAGATAAGAATTCTGCTACACTAATGGTCAAGGTTTCTAGACAGCCTCAGTACTTGAAGTAAAAGTGAAAAAAGAATAAAAGGAGACATGTTCAAACACCAGGGGACCACCATCCATTTGGGGATAGCATGTCAAATTTTTAACATTTTTAGGAGAAAGAACCCTACAGAGAAAAGCTTTGCAAACCCATTCATAAAAAGCCACAGTCAGGGTTATAGGTTGGAGAAAGAGAGTGTATCAGTCAGGATAATGCTACAGTGATGAACAAACTCCCAAATCCAAAGCTTAAAACAACAAAGGGCTCTTTCTTTCTCATGCCACATGTCCACTGTGGGGGCCCTGGAGTTCTTCATCACTCCAGGATGTAGGCTCACAGAATGCTAGTATCTGGTTGTTGGAGTTCTTAGTGACAAAACAAAGTAGCAAATGTTCACATATGTTCGCCTCTAGAACCTCCACCTGAATGGCTTTTAAGGGAGAAAGAAGTATAAGCCCCAAAGGGAGAGGCTTCAAATATTGGTGCTCTGAAATGCAGTCGCTACAGGCAGTATGGTAAAAATGTTGGAGACAGGGGCTTTTCAAACTTCAGCAGACATAAGAATTCTCTGAAGACCATATTAACTGGTCCCACCCAGTTGCCCTAATTCACTAATCCTGGATGGAGCCTAAAAATGTGCATTTCTTTACATGCAGCCATATCTCGTTTTGTACTTCACTTGATTGCACTTGCAGATGTTGCTTTTTTTTTTTTTTTCCACAAACTGAAAATGTGTGGCAACCCTGCCTCTAGCAAGTCTATTGCAGTCATTTTTCCCCACAGCATTTGCTCACTTCATGTCTCTTTGAACATTTTGGTAATTTTCAGTTCAGTCCAATTGCTCAGTCATGCCCAACTCTTTGCAACCCCATGGACTACAGCATGCCAGGCTTCCCTGACCATCACCAACTCCTGGAGTTTACTCAAACTCATGTCCATCGAGTCAGTGATGCCATCCAACCATCGCATCCTCTGTCGTCCTCTTCTCCTCCTGCCTTCAATCCCTCCCAGTATCAGGGTCTTTTCCAATGAGTCAACTCTTCACATGAGGTGGACAAAATATTAGAGCTTCAATTTCAGCATCAGTTCTTCCAATGAATATTCAGGACTGATTTCTTTTAGGATGGACAGGTTGGATCTCCTTGCAGTCCAAGGGACTCGCAAGAGTCTTCTCCAGCACCACAGTTCAAAAGCATCAATTCTTCGGCACTCAGCTTTCTTTATAGTCCAACTCTCACTTCCATACATGACTACTGGAAAAACCATAGCGTTGACTAAATGGACCTTTGTTGGCAAAGTAATGTCTCTGCTTTTTAATATGCTGTCTAGGTTGGTTATAACTTTTCTTTCAAGGAGCAAGCGTCTTTTAATTTCATGGCTGCAGTCACCATCTGCAGTGATTTTGGAGCCCCCTCCAAAAAAGTCTGACACTGTTTCCACTGTTTCCCCATCTATTTGCCATGAAGTGATGGGACCAGATGCCATGATCTTCGTTTTCTGAATGTTGAGCTTTAAGCCAACTTTTTCACTCTCCTCTTTCACTTTCATCAAGAAGCTCTTTAGTTCTTCTTCACTTTCTGTCATAAGGGTGGTGTCATCTGCATATCTGAGGTTATTGATACTTCTCGTGGCAATCTTGATTCCAGCTTGTGCTTCATCCAGCCCAGCGTTTCTCATGATGTACTCTGCATATAAGTTAAACAAGCAGGATGACAATATACAGCCTTGACGTACTCCTTTCCCTATTTGGAATCAGTCTGTTGTTCCATGACTAGTTCTCACAATATTTCAAACTTTGTCATTATTAGTATATTTGTTCTGGTGATCTGTGACCAATGATCTTCGATGTTACTACAAAAAGACTATGATTCCTTGAAGACTCAGATGATAGTTAGTATCCTTTAACAAAAAAGTATTGTGCATTTCTAACAAGTTCTTAGGTGATGCTGTTGTTGCTGGTCCATTGACCATACTTCGAGTAGGAATGATACCTATATTGCTGGGAAGCACCCATCCAAACAGATATTATGTGTCCCAGCCTCACCCTTGTATCTAGATGAGGCCAAATAACTGATTCTCACCAAAGAATTATTAGCAAAAGTGATGTGTGTCATCCCTTGAATTAAAGCAGCTAAAAAGCAAGTGCCTTTTCCTCCCACTTCCTCCTCCCATATGCTTTCTACATCTTGATGCCTGAGGCAACATAATAGCTCATATTTGAAGTCAAAGCCTTCATCAGCCTGAGCCACCTTCCCCACTGACAAGAAGCACCTACATCAACATCACCTAAGAATTTGTTAGAAATGTACATTCTTTTTTTTTTTTTCATTTGAAAAATAGGTTTTTTGTTAAAGATGACTATAGGAAAAAATGATTCTATCATGTTAAGCCATGAAATATAGAGGTTTGTTTTTTACAGCAGGTTGTATTACCTTACCTAACATTGGGAAGACTGGGAAGAAGCTCAAGAGAATCTTGACCCTCCATCAAATATTTATTATCATTTTTCTCTCCTTAAGTTATATGAGAAATCATTCTGCCTCCTTAACTTCTGCAAATGTCACCTGCTTTGATTCTCCTTTGTTATATCTGTTTTATTCTTTAATTCACTGTGATAATAGAAAAAGTAAAATGGATTAGGATTATAGGGTATAAAAACTCAGAATTTTAATTTTAATTTCTGCTTAAGATACTAGCTATAATTCACTTATCTATACTTTATTCATTCAACAAAACCTTACTCAACGTTTACTTCAGTTCAGTTCAGTTGCTAAGCCATGTCCAACTCTCTGCAACCTCATGGACTGCAGCATGCCAGGCCTCCCTATTCATCACCAACTCCTGGAACTTGCTCAAACTCATCTCCACTGAGTCAGTGACGCCATCCAACCATCACATCCTCTGACATCCCCTTCTCCTCCTGCCTTCAATCTTTCCCAGCATCAGGGTCTCTTCCAGTAAGCAGTTCTTCCCATCAGGTAATCAAAGTATTGGAGTTAGCTTCAGCATCAGTCCTTCTAATGAATATTCAGGACTGATCTCCTTTAGGATTGACTTGTTTGATCTCCTTTCAGTCCAAGGGACTCTCAAGAGTCTTCTCCAACACCACAATTCAAAAGCATCAATTCTTCGGTGCTCAGGTTTCTTTATGGTCCAACTCTCACATCCACATATGACTACTGAAAAAAATTGAACTTTAATTAGACAGACCTTTGTTGGCAAAGTAATATCTCTGCTTTTTACTATGCTGTCTAGTTTTGTCATAGCTTTTGTTCCAAAAAGCAAGCGTCTTTTAATTTCATCTGTAGTGATTTTGGAGAAGGAAATGGCAACCCACTCCTGTGTTCTTGCCTGGAGAATCCCAGGGACAGAAGAGCCTGGTAGGCTGCATCTCTGGGGTCGCACAGAGTCGGACATGACTGAAGCGACTTAGCAGCAGCAGCAGCAGCAACAGCGATTTTGGAGCCCCCCCAAAATAAAGTCTGTCACTGTTTTCATTGTATCCACATCTATGGGACTGGATTCCATGATCTTAGCTTTTTGAATGCTGAGTTTTAAGCCAGCTTTTTCACTCCCTTTCACTTTCATCAAGAGGCTCTTTAGTTCCGTACGTATGGCAAAAACAACTTACCTACGTATGCTTCCTTGAGGCTGCTGCGACAGCTCTGCCTCCAAAATTGGCCTGGGCAACACCGTTGGCCCCTCCCATAATCAGAGCAGATAATGAAAAGTAGAACTTGCTTTTTCTCACTGAGTCCAGAGAAAGCCTCAGAATTCTTCACAGCAGGGTGTCCAAATAACCATGACCAATAAATCCATAATGGTGGTTTTACCGTGAAGGAAAAAAAGCAACATGCATCCAAGTCGTTTCTATTTGTGCCATTTGTATTAATAAATGGGATTTTTCCAAACATGCTGCAAAAGCTTTGGTCTCCCATGGTCACTCATTTCAATCTACTTCTAATATGTTTTCCTAAGCAATGGAAGCTGTAAAGACCAATCTACATTTGCAGCTAAGTTTCCACTAAACATACACTGGCACAAAGTGAGAGAGTAGCCTTTGATGAAGAGACTGGGTCTGTTTGGTTTGGTTCTCCTGAGGCAGCTGTGAGGAAGTTTCTATAGGACAGAATCTTGCATCAGAGGCATAGCACAGCCAGTATCTATGGCAGTGGAGTTTCTCTGAACAAGTTCCTGGTGTGGTTGGGCAATTCCTCGGGCCATGTTGTTCCTGAACAAACAGGACATACAGTTGGTTCCACCCGGAGATCCAGGCAAGAGGGGCTCCTGCTCTGGGACCAACACTTAAGAGGCTCTTTCTCTGGCTTTCCTCTGGCCACCTTCCTTCATAAAATAAATAAATAAATAATAAAGGGCAAAAAGCACACATACAAAAACCTCTGAGAGAGAAGTATGCGGGCCAATAGGACATACTTAACTGGAACTCTAACCCCAGACTGTGTCCATGGACCCAGATTCCTTACCCAGATAGCCCTGAACTTACTTCTGGGGACTGTCTAGCCTGGGACTGTTCTCCTGGGAGTGGGACACACTACCTGTGGGATGCTTTTAGGTCTGAAGGTGGCCACAGGGTGGCTTCTTGCCAGGGGTATACATAGATCTTGGACACATGGGCGATGGCATCCACACACATGCAGATGAGGGTCCCTTGCAGCCCAGAATGGAGCCAGAAATGAGAAGAGGACTGGGAACCCTTGTTGGGGGCTGGAGCCATGCTTTTCCCAGGTCACTATGCCTCGGTGAGCAAACCAAAGGAGTCTGAGAATTCTAGTCAATCTTAACTTTCCTATGTCATTTTGAAGGTAAATCTCTCAAGATGGAAACACAGCACGTATTTTATTTAACAGTTTGAACCTTCTGTTTAACTTTTAAGTATTCAGATAGGTTATGTGAGTACTTACCTGTACTCTTGCCCCCAGATCCCACAAATTCTAAGGACTACTTAGTTCTTTAGCCCCTGATGCATTCTGTAAGCTATTTGATGCTCTAAATCCCTTTCTGCCTAAACTACTCAGAGTTCATTTTGTTCTCTAAAACCAAGAATCCTGGTAGTTAAACTTCCCTAGATGTTTGGAAGTGGGTTGTAGTTTCCTGTTCTTGTGGGTAAGTCTACATAAAGTGCAAGAATATGGTTTTCTTTCAGTGTCAAACACAGCTTCTGTTTGTTGTGACTCTTCCTGATCCCAAGGTTCTGCAGTATAGAAGAGAGAGTATTCAAGGCTGAATGAAAGCCTGGGTTGGAGACTCAACTCTAACACTTAACAGGTCTGTGCTTTGAACAAGCCATTCCTAACCTCTCTAAACTCTAGTTTCTCAACCAACAGTCAAATATGATAGTGTGTATACATACACTTCATTGAATGCAGATGTAACATTGCCATTTCTGATGTTGGAACCAAAGAAAAGAGTTAATAATAGCTGACTCCAGAGGTACATTCCCTGTGGTATATGCTCAGATGTCCTTTTTCTTTTGTCTACTTCAAAAACCTCTGCTCCAATCACTTCCCTCTGGAGAACCAATTCCATTGTCCTAACTTATGACTCCATTAGGAAATATTTCTAGAAAGTCATTCAAATGTTTCCATTTTCCAATTCCATTTTGGTACTTCAAGTTCTGACTTCTTATGTTGCAGGAAACCATTTCCTCACTTGCTTGCTATTTAAACTCTTCAACACTTGTCAAGCATTATTATGTCATACTCACCCTACTTGGGGATTTAATGACACACTCCATCCACTTCAGGACATATTCATTTTCTGGAGTATCCAATGACATGATCCGCAATAGCAGAGATAAGGATTCAAGCATTTAAGTTCCTCTTGGGTTTTCTTGATTTTCTGAATCTTAAGGAATCTTTTAGAGTTCGTCCTACAGCAATGCAAGTTTAAAGAGCTTTCACAACCTGATGTATTTCCTTTTCATTATGTTTTCAGATTAAGAAACTACTATAATGGTAGCTGGTGCTAGCAGAAAGATAAGCTTTCTGTGGCTCATAAACTTGGAAAGGGAACATATCAAAAGTCATTTTTTTTTGCCATATTTCAATTAAATACCTAAAAATCCATGATGATATGAGCAGGAACTGCATTAGGTACTTTCTAATTTTGAAAGATTTTTCTAGTTTCTAATGGTCAATCTTGTAAAGCTCTCTGCACCAAAAAGTAATTGGTTAGAACTGTGGAATCGTTGAGACATGGCATTGAATAGCTGAAGCTATACACAACCTCTGATAAAGTGCTTTCCATTTTGTAAACAATCGTTACACCTATAGGTTTTTGGGAGCTTAGGCATGTTAGCTCCATTCCTTGTCTTTCTTCAGCTCAGCTATTAGAGAGGAACACTGAACCTTGCAGCTTCCTGTTTCTCAGGATCCTATATCAGCTGTCTTCTGGTAGAATTTTGTTTGACAAAGGAAGATAGTGGAAGGAGTCTGAACAGTCTCCTCCTCTCTGTACCGGAGGCAGTTTCTTAGCAGTTGCCTCTCCTTTGTGGCAAAAACTCCTTGGTCCCATTGCTTGACAGATTCCTTTAGTTCCACCTGCCATTTGATGACCCTCTGGCCAATAATACTGCTGAATGTTTCATCTTTCTAGCCTACAGATGATAGTGGTTTTCTGCTGTTTATCTCTGGGTTATCTTATCATCCCATCTATGGTTCTTAGACATTTCATAATCTGTGCAATAATTTCCCTGAATTAACTTAACTCTGTGGAAAAATCGTAAAATGATTTTTACTTTCCTGGTTAGATTCTGGTTGATAATATAATTCACTTAATTTTGAAACAATGCACATAACTATTACTGCACCAATAGAAATCTTAACTAATGTGCATACCCTAAGTCACCTTATAGACTTCAGGATATTACAGGAAGTGAAACATGAACTGTGGAAAAAATGCCCCAGCAAGAAAAGACCAACGGGATTAGAAGCATCAATGGAATCTAGAATCTTGATGGTCATTTTTTTTTTCCTCCAGGTGAAATAATATCTAGGTGAGTAGTGAATGCAATAACAGTTACTGACTTGTTTAAAATTCTGATGTTAGGACTTCCCTGGTGGTCCAGTGGTTAAGAATCTGCCTGGCAATGCAGGGGACACAGGCTCAGTCCCTGGTCAGGGAACTAAGACCCCACACACCAGAGCAATTAAGCCTGAGCTGTAACTACTGAGCCTGTACACACGGCAACTAGACTCCATATGCCACAACAGAAGATCTGACATGGTGCAAGAAAGATCCCATGAGCTGCAACTGAGACCTGATGCAGCCAAATAAACATTTATGAATAAATAAATAAAATGCTGACCTTGGACTGGTAGGTTTGTAATCTAGTATAGATTGCATTAAGATATTAAAAAAATTAAAAAAGATGTTCATTGCAAACAGTTCAGGGTAACACCTGAAAAACTTATGTCTGGTTTGTTAACAAAACAAATGTCTAGTATGATATAAACCAACATCATGGAAGTATTTACTTTCATTTTTATCTCTTTCTTTCATTTAATCATTGAATATCTACCATGAGCCATCTACCTAGACCCTATAAATATACCCCTGAATAAGGAAGGAAAAATATCCCTTAGTTGTGTGGAGCTTATGGCCTGAGGGATAAAAGCAGTCACTAAACCAATATCAAACAGAAGTTGAAAACCTCCCATAGAAAAAACAGCCAATCCACATTTAGATTTTTTTTCCTAAGTAATCTGTCCATCTTAAGTCCTAAAAGGAAAGAGAAGATGGTTTTCTTACTTTCTAAAATATAGTAGTATATAGGGGTACTGAATGTGGCGTTTGGCAACTTTTGATTGAATTCAGGCTCTTTACCTTCTGATTGCCAAATTATCATGTTCTTCAAGAATCCTTCATAAAGGCTTCCTGAAGTAATTTTAAGAATAGGGAATTGAGTTGAGAATAGAGATATTTAAGTTTGGAGAAAGAAATTAAGTGAATAACTCTGCTTCAGTTTCATTTTATTTTTGACTTTCAGCAATTGACCATGATATGCTTGTGGATTCATTGTTTTTGTTGTTGTTATTGTTTTTTTACCAAATTTGGGAAGGTCATTGGTTACTTAGATATATTTTTCTTCCTTATTCAGTCTTTCTACTTTTATGACTCCATTATACTTTCAGTAGACCAGTTTATATGGTCCCATGAGTCACTAAGAAAATATTATTAAAAAATCTTTTTTGTCTCTGTTCTTCAGATTGGATAATTTCTATTTTTCTATCTTCAAGTTCACTGACTTTTTTCCCCATTATCTAACCTATTAATACAATCCAATCAACTGTCAGATTTTAGATAGCATAATTGTTAGTTCTAGAGTTCTACTTGGTTTTCATTTTTTCCATTTTTCTGATGAGATTTACCATTGTATAGACATCTTTTATTTAAATTCTAAAATATACTTATAACAGCTAATTTAAAAGCAGTATCTGCTGATTCTAACATCTGAGTGCCCTGGGATCTGTTCCTTTTGGTTGCTTCAATTTCATGATTTGTAGAAAAGACCCTGATGCTGGGAAAGACTGAGGGCTGGAGGAAAAGGGGACGACAGAGGATGAGATGGCTGGATGGCATCACCGACTCAATGAACATGAGTTTGGGTGGACTCCAGGAGTTGGTGACGGACAGGGAGGCCTGGCGTGCGGCGCTTTATGGGGTCGCAAAGAGTCAGAAACGACTGAGCGACTGAACTGAACTGAGTCACATTTTTATATTTCTTCATATATCTAATATTTTTATTTCATGCAAGACATTTAATATAATACATTATAGTAAGTTTGATTGTATTATTTTCCTTAAAAGGTTGGCAAATTTTGTCCTGGCAGTCAGTAAATTTTCTCCTTTATGAAAATAAATGCTTTTATGATCTCATAAACTTCCTTTTATTCCTTTAAATACATCTGATCAACTCTTGCTACCACAAAAACTATCTCTATATAGTTACGGAGAAAAAACCTGTACAAGTAAGTGCTTAACAATTCAGAAGTCATGGATATTAAAGTTTGATGTCTACTTCATCTTTTTATTTCAAGGGCACTTCTATGTGGAGACCCACTGTAAATAATTGCATATATCCTATTTTGTATTACTTATAAAGATCACATTCTGTAAGAAACTAATATAGATCTTTTTTAAGTGTAGTCTTCTAAAATTAACTTGTAAAAACATCTTAGCTTTCAAAGCTTGGTTTGTAAAAATATGATATTAAACAATTCCAGGGAAGAGGTCCTATCAACTTAATGGAAGAATCAATTAGCAGAAATAAGAATAGTAAACTTGGAGATAAAGGAAACAAAACTACTTGATAATCACTGTTTGGATAAAATATACATGTCCTTTTCCAGTTTGAGACAAAGATGAAAAGCCAATTATTTAATGGTATATTTGTTGTTGTTTTAACAAGAACATATTTGTTGTAAATTTTATTTAAATACTTTAAAAAATTTAAATTTCTAAAATTTTTTTAGTCTTCTCAGAGATAAATACCTGAATATATTAAGGTATTTCCTTCAAGTTTTGATAGGTAAGTATACATATATATGTGCCTGTAGGTGCGCATGTGTATGTATGTGTTGAGTAAAAATCACATATGTGTACATATAATAAAATGGGACTGGTGCTCTCAGTATAATGTTTTACCTTATATATGTCACTAAAAACATTCCCAGGGATCAAACCCAGGTCTCCCGCATTACAAGCAGATTCTTTACCATCTTAGCCACCAGGAAAGCCCAAGAATACTGGAATGGGTGACCTATTCCTTCTCCAGGGGATCTTCTCAACCCAGGAATCAAACAGGGGTATCCTGCATTGCAGGCAGATTCTTTACCAGTTGAACTACCAGGGAAGCCCATACATTTTTTTTAGTCTTCTCAGAAATAAAGACCTGAATATATTGATATATTTCCTTCAAGTTTTGGTATGTAGGTACACATATATATGTGTGTGGGTGTGCATGTGGATGTTGGGTAAAAATCACACACACACACATATATATATATATATGATAAAATAGGATTGATGCTCTCAGTATAATGTTTTATCTTATATATGTCACTAAAAACATTACATGAACTTTTCTATATCATTAAATGATTTTTGAAAAATGTGTCTTTAGATGACCAACAGGCACATGAAAATATACTCATTACCAATTATTAGAGGGATGCAAATCAAAACCACAGTGAGATATAACTTCACACTGGTCAGAATGGCCATCATCAGAAAATCTACAAATAATCAATGCTGGAGAAGGTATGGAGAAAAGGAAACCCTTATACACTGTTGGTGGGAAGGTAAATTTATGGAGGTTCCTTGAAAAACTAAAAATAGAACAAACATATGATCCAGCAATCTTATTCCTGGGTATGTATTCAGAAAAACCAAAACCTATAATTCAAACCTATAATTCAAAAGATACATGCACCCCAATATTCAAAGCAGCACTATTTACGATAGCCAACACATGGAAACCCAAGTTCCCATCAGCAGATGACTGGCTTAAGAAGATGTGAGATGGAATATTACTAAGCCATAAAAAGAATGAAATATTGCCATTTGCAGCAACATGGACAGACTTACAGATTATTATGCTTAGTGAAGTAAGTAAGACAAAGACAAATACTCTATGATATCACTTATATGTGAAATCTAAAAAATAATACAAGTAAATCTATATATAAAACAGAAACACAGTCATAGAAATAGAAAAACATGGTTACCAAAGGGGAAAAGGAGTGGGAGAGGGACAAATTAGGAGTATAAGATTAACAGATACAACAATTTACATAAAATAAATAAGCAGCAAGCACACAGAGGATTATATTCTGTATAATAACCTATAATGAAATATAAACAGGAAAAATAACAGAAACACTATTCTGTACACCTGAAACTAACAAAATATTGTTAGTCAACTACACTTCACTAAAAAATTATAATTTTTGTACCTGTTATTACATGGATAATTTACTCATCCATCCCCCATTATAAGAGATTATGTTGTTTCCAATTTTTTATTATTGAATAAATTAATCATTCCCATATATAATTATTTCTGATACTATATATTTCTGATACTATTATATATATAATTATTTCTTATACTATATTTCTGAAACGGAAATGGTGAGGTGATGGGTGTGAATAGATGTAAGATGGCAGAACATCATACCAGTGTACTGGAGAGACAAAAGCTTGAAACAAAAAAATTGTTTTAGTTAGCATTGTTTATAAAACTGAATTGAAAGGAGGATATGCTAAGGCAGCAGGCTTTTATAAAATAGTTGCCCTGCATTTGCAACAATCATTGAAAAATGGGAGCTTACATTGAACCCTTGGAAAACAGAATTCTTTGTAGTGTGTGCTTCAGAGCATCCATCGTGTGGCATTTTAACAGGTATTGCATTAAGAAGTGTTCTGATGTGCAGGGATTTGAGGATATGCGGACTTAAAGCCAAACAAGATTTTTGCTATTATGTTTTACTGCAGGACTTCCTAGAACATTATAATGTTCCTATATGCTTAACACACCAAACACAGACTATGATATGAGACATTTCCCAAACCTATTTGATCACAAAATCTTTGGTTCACTATGTATCAAGAGAAAAGTGTTTTGTGGAACACCAGATTGAGCAAAAGTACTTGAACAGAATTGAGGAAAAGTGCATTATAGTCAAGGGCCATGGAAAAACCATATCAGATCAAGTTAAGTTAGGTTAAACGGTTCTATGGCAAGCCTTGCAGGACTTGAAATCTTTCTTTCAATTTAAATTCTTTATGTCTTTTAAAATGCTGAATAACCTATATATACCCTTCTTTTGTCGATGCATGCTGCTCCTGCTGCTGCTAAATCGCTTCAGTCGTGTCCGACTCTGTGTGACCCCATAGACAGCAGCCCACCAGGCTCCCCCGTCCCTGGGATTGTCAATGCATAGCTCTATACAAAAGTTAATATTTGGTAGGCTGTGAACTTTATCTCACTATGACATATTTTGTGGAGGCCATATAATATAGTGACAAAATCTCAGCTGAGGAATTGGGACCGAGTGTTGGCTCTGCCACTACCTAGCTTTGTGACCTTAGAAAATTAACTTTGCTTGGCACATGTGTGAAATGAATGGCTGTTCTATGACTAACTTGAACTAGAGGGTCAGAAACCTTCAATTGTTCTCACCTGGTGTCATTCACTGACTTCAGGAAGATGCACATAGCCTTTCTCTCTGTGACTGGTCTCATCCTAGGCTGTGATGGTAATCTTATTTTCTATTTAAGATCCACAGCGTGTTTAATAATGACACTGTATTATAAAGACATAAACCAAGAGAAAAATATAGTTATTCAACTTCCTATCAATAAAAAATAAAAGCATTTCTTTTCCACTTTTTGCCTTCACAGACATTTGTGCCTCTGAGATAAGGAACCTTGTCCACTTACATTTTCTGTATTATTTTGTAGTCTTGGGTTGGTCAATGGTTTATTTGTCCTTAGAGTAGAGATATTTAACCTTGAGTTAGCAGTCTTTGAGGGGGTCCCTAAACCCCATGAAATTTTGCAGAACATTTTCTTTTTTTTTTTAATTTATTTTTTTTTTTACTTTATTTTACTTTACAATACCGTATTGGTTTCACAATACATTGACATGAATCCATCATGGGATTATATGTGGCAACATTCATCTTTCTGGGGATACACGCCACACCTTTCAACAGATTCTCAAATGGCAGCTTTTAAAAAGTTGAAAATTATTGCTTATAGATTTATTCAGGTTTTAAAGAGGTATATGAAGAAAAAAAGGCACAAATTAATGCTCGAGTTGAAAACACTGATCTAATTATTGCTAATTTAGAATGTGTGGGAGTAGAAACCTCAGGGTATAGAAATCAGCATGATTGCAAAAAGGGGTGGGGGGGAAAGGCTGTTCAGAGACATTTCCCTCTATTCTTTCCTTCCTCAGGCTCCACTCACTGCATGGAAAAAAAAAAAACTGTAGGAAAAATGTCTTAATTATATGTTATAAAAACAACTGTTAACCACATAAAAGTGCCATCATTGGCAAAAATGGAGATAAGAATATTTACCCATTTAGTAGGGTTAATGTTCTTAGAAGCTTTAAAAAGAAGCATTTCTGTAGGATTGTCCAGTGCCAACAAAGTGACTAGGACATAGTTCACTGAGATTAGTCCTTTAAGAAGAGGATTCTTAAGAAAGCCTGCCTGTAGGATAATTTGGCAATTTTTAACCTGCTGCTGCTACTGCTAAGTCACTTTAGTCGTGTCTGACTCGTGCGACCCCATAGACGTCAGCCCACCAGGATCCCCTGTACCTGGGATTCTCCAGGCAAGAACACTGGAGCGGGTTGCCATTTCCTTCTCCAATGCATGAAAGTGAAAAGTGAAAGTGAAGTCGCTCAGTCGTGTCCGACTCTTAGCGACCCCATGGACTGCAGCCTTCCAGGCTCCTCCGTCCATGGGATTTTCCAGGCAAAATACTAGAGTGGGGTGCCATTGTCTTCTCCGAATTTTTAACCTAATCCTGACTAATTCAGTCATCCACTATCTTCTGCATGTTCTTGGACTTCAGATCTCAATTTATTAAAGTCTGTTCTAGATTAAAATCACACATATAGCTCCATGCACCTTTGAATATCATCATTTTGTGACAGTGATGATGATAAAAATGTGGACAATGATGAATACAGCTAATATTGATCCATATTTGGTATGTGCCTCATAGAAAACTTTTAAGGTTGTGACTATTATTAACATGGTTACAGACAAAGAAACTAAATTGTAGAAAGATTAAGTAATTTATCCTGGGTCTCAGAGCTAGATGATGCCCAAAGCAGGATTCAAACTCAAACAGTCCTATTCTAGAGCTTATTATGCTGTTTGGGTTCTAATATGTAACTCAGGAATTTGGCCACATACCCCTCATTTCTCATCATCCCAGTTTTTTCCATGATGTTCTCCCTCAGCTCTCCCACCCAGAATGTCCCCAGATTAACTCCAGATTCAACTACCAGAAACTGCCAGCATTTTTCCTGTGGTCAAAAGGTATGGTCATCTCAGTTCATGACATAGGAGCACTCTGATGGACCTTGACTGTCATACTGCTTGCTGGACTGCTGGTGCTGCTGCTGCTGCTAAGTCGCTTCAGTCATGTCCGACTCTGTGCGACCCCATAGACGGCAGCCCACCAAGCTCCCGCATCCCTGGGATTCTCCAGGCAAGAACACTGGAGTGGGTTGCCATTTCCTTCTCCAATGCATGCGTGCATGCTAAGTCGCTTCAGTCATGTCTGACTCTGTGTGACCCCATGGACAGCAGCCCACCAGGCTCCTGTGTCCAAGGGATTCTCCAGGTAAGAATACTGGAGTCGGTTGCCATTTCCTTCTCCCCTTGCTGGACAATTGTGCCTAAATCCAGTCTTTCATAACCAAATTAGAAGCTGAAGCATTTATGTTGCAAAGGCCCTATCAAAGTTGGAGTTAAATTCTGAACAGTCACATTTTACAGATTATATGTAGAAGACTGAGTGTCCTGGGCTGGCCAGGAACAATTGTACAAGGCTGTTTCCCACACTTTGGCCATTTACATAATCCTTCATGATTTCTTTTAGTCCTGTGCTATCTCCACTAGTATTTATGTAATATTTTGACTTAAATATACTCATTTTAATTAAATTAATATATTTATAAATGAAAGTTTATTTCATCACAATAAATTGAAAACCAGCATCACTTAACCTAGAGGACAATTCTAAAAGCAAATGGGCTATGCTTAGTTGCTCAGTTGTGTCAAACTTTTTGCGACCCCATTGACTGTAACCCACCAGGCTCTTCTGTCCATGGGGAATCTCCAGGCAAGAATACTGGAGTGGGTTGCCATGCCCTCCTCCAGGGATCTTCCCAACCCAGGGATCAGACCGAGGTCTCCAACACTACAGGTGGATTCTTCACCATCTGAGCCACCAGGGAAAAGCAAATACAACAAAACAAAACCACGTTGTTAAATTCTACCTGGATTTCATAGATAATTTAAAATTTTCTGCTAGTTATATCTAAAAAATTAAAGAGGAGAAATTAATTTTTAGTGTTTTACTTAAACGCACATATCTGAAATACTATTTCAACATTTATAATCAATATAAAACTTGTTTCTGAGATGTTTTACACTCTTTTATATCTGGCATATATTTTGCACTTACAGCACGCCCCAATTCATACCAGCCACATATCAGGTATCAACAGTCACATGAGGCTAGTGGTTACAGTCTTGTAAAACACAGAAGCCTTACACTGCACACTTCAGGAAATACAGGCTAGAATGAGGATGCCTGAGGTTCTGGACCTTTTGTGGTTAACATGGTTATGACCCATGGCAGCCAGTTAGCCTTTCCAGACCTTGGTTTCCATGACTTGAAAATAAGAGGATTTCATTGATTGTTCTTGTGGTTTCAAGCTGTCCTGCTCTACTATGACTGTCATTTGTTTCTTCCCTGTTGAAGCTGTGTTTAAAGCTTTATTACTACTCTCTTGGAAATCTTCAAACCGCAGAACACACCATTGCCCTCCAAAAAGTACACATTATTGGTGAATGTTGCCACAGGAGAGCAGATACAGGGATGGTTTACATCTGAAGGTTACGGTGCCTGAGAGCAGCCTCCAAAGGAGAAGTAAAACACAAGAGTCAGTGTTCATCTATTTATTTGTTCATTAATTAACTAATTAATCAATCCATTCAATAAAGATTCATTGAGACAGCTTTTTATCAGGTCTGTGCCAGGTGTCAGACATACAAAGCTGAGTAAGATGTGGTCTCATCAGTGGGAGAATGGGTTGGGAGGAGTTTGATTAGATGAGTACTGTTGGCTGAATCCCAGAGAGTTTCAGGAGCACAGAAGCAGGACTCCTAACCTGATCTCGGATTCGCTAAAGACAGTAACATTTAAATGACCTCTTGAAGAATGAATCGAAGGTAGCCAGGAGATGAGCAAGAGAAGTTTTCGGGTAGAGGAAAAGGTGCAAAGGCCCTGAGACAAGAGGCATATATGGAAAACTTGTAGAAACTGTCACCAGATCTCAAGGTGAGAAAGTAATTGGAGAGAGAGTAATTAGGGTGTAGATCACAAAGGTCTTGGATGATATTTAAGGATTTTGACTACATCCTGAGATCAGAGAAGCACTGGAGACTATACATGGGAGCAGACAGAAGTGCACGGTAATACTTGCATTTGATTCACATCTCTGTGGCTAAAAATCAGATAAAAAATGAGAGAGAGCCAAGGCTGAACAATAAAAGGGGGCTGTTAGGAGTCTGCTTCAGCCATCGAGGCTGATAGAAGGAAATCTATTAAAGAAATTTTAGGATGCAGAATCCATAAACTGGAGAGAAGAGGTAGAATTAATGATATTCCAGGTTCTGGCTTAGATAATGGTGACATTTCCTAAAATGGAAACCAAAGGAAGGGGAACCAGTGTGTTCACAACTTTCTTGACTTGGAATCTGACATCTTTTGTAGAAGTTCTGTAAACTACCAAAGCAATCCTGGGTAGGCCTTGGAAAGTATCATGTAAATAACTGGATGATTCACTTAGGTGAGAGTTATACATGTTTATGTATGTGTTAGTTGCTTAGTCATGTTTGACTCTTTGCAGCCCCATAGACTGCATCCCACCAGGCCCCTCCATCCATGGGATCCTCCAGGTAAGAACACTGGAGTGGGTTGCCACTTCCTTCTCCAAAAGGAACTATAGAAAGAAATAAAGTGAAGTCCCTCAGTCATGTCTGACTTTTTGTGACCCCATGGACTGTAGCCTACCAGGCTCCTCCATCCATGGAATTTTCCAGGTAAGAGTACTGGAGTGGGTTGCCATTTCCTTCTCCTTTATACATGTTTATTTCACATTAATTGATAAGGAAACAAATGTATCATAAAACATTAATATGAAGCTTTACTTTATAGTTTAAAGTTATCATTTTTTTTTCATAGAGACTTTGAAGCATACTGAGAACAGGACAAAATAACTTCTCTGAGCTATCCTTGAAGTATCCTCCTCTACTGTAATTTTGCCTCTAGAATTTATGGATTATCAAGGAGCAAGTTTTTTTTTTCTTTCTCTTAGCCAGCCAAGATGAGGATTGAGATCTTCATCAAAGCTAGAAGATAGAAAGGGCCAACTGCAGGTCTGCAGAGCCCTCTGAAGGCATTCAGCTATTTATCCCCAAAGTGTAGCACTGGCTGATTTGTATGGGTGTCAACCCATGCTGTTGTTTACAGACCTCATTGCAAAAACAAATTAGAAAAAAATGTTAAATAAATGAGACAGCAATCATCAAAATGATTTCACAATGAAAGAGCAGAGATTTGAAAAGTATGGTCAACAAAAGGAAAGAACATACAAACCAAATAAAACATGAGAGAGGGTCAGGAAGTTCTCTAAGTTTGAAAAAATGAAAATGATTTTTAAAAATCCTGAGTGATAATTAATTAAAAATATGTTAAGTTATTACTTAAGGAAGTTCTACAAGTAAAAGCCACCAAAAGGATCACCCCAGGCAGATATTCTGAGTCATCGTCAGCTGATTCTTCTTCCAGGCAAGTACTACTACTAATATTATTATTATTAGGGAATCAGAGAAAGTAACTGATTCTCTAACTGAAGCATTTCATTAGATCAAAATCACAAACATGGTAGTCTTACATCCAATTGAAATCAGAAGATTTTTGTTAAAATTAAAATGACAAGACACACCACACAGCATGTCATTTATTTGAGGGGCAGTTTCGCCAAATGAAAATCTATAAAAATTTCTTGGCTATTTTCAAAACAGAGACTGAAAATGACTTCCTCTTGACAGCTGTTCACACACACTAAGTTTTGGTCACCCTGGTCCGATGGAAGTCTTGCAGTTAAAAAGACCAAGGAAGTCACTGCTCTCAAGTGTTTTCAATTCTGTTCAATTCAATGGAGAGTGAAGCTGTTTAGGGGGGAAATGCTTGTCTTTCCAGATTTAGTGTTCAGAAAACACATTGTTGTGGTTAGTGAGCATTACACGAGCCATCTAAATTTAGCAAACATTTTCATTCCCTTGCCCAAGCCCACCCACAACAGTGGATGAAACTTTGATTTCTTCCACACTCATCTGGGTAATGTAAACCCCTCGGGTTCTACAAAGCTTGCTGAGCAAGAAAGCTGAATGCAGAAATGTCAGGAAAATATGTAACCTCTGGGCCTAAGGAAGGGGTGGGAGTTGGGGCAACTGAGACTTCATTGACTAATTTAAGTTAGTTTTTAAACTATTTCTCACCTTATCTATGTCAAGTCTCCTTTATTTGCTCAGAGAGCACCTGGAAAGATGCCTAATTAGAGGAAGCCAGTTCACTGTTTATCTGAGGAGCTGGACCTCAGCACTCACCATGGCTCACCTCTAAGCTGAAAGCCACTCCATGACATCATAGCTCCACTCCATGTTAATGACACTGAGCGCAGTCAGGCTTTATTAAAGGTTCAAAAATATATAGGCTTAAAGCGGAGCTTGGATAAAAAAGGCTGCAAGGAAACTGCCTTATACAGTATAAGACTGCAGCAGAGGAGAAAATTTTCCTTCTACAGTGCCATACATAGTAGGCTATCTACAACTGATGATTGCATAAATAAATTGTGGTCATCTCTAGACAAAAAGCTGCATCTATGAGCCAGAATCAAATTTGCACAACAATTTTTCTCACGCTTTACTGCTTAAGCGCAGCAAAACTATATAAGGTGGGGAGAAAAAGGATTATCTAAGATTAGGGAAAAACTAGCTCATTGAAAGAAATTCTTTCAAGTCATATCTCCTCTCTTTAAAGTGATGTAAATTTTAAAGTCTATATTGTTCTATATAAATATTTAGCTTATGGCTTCAGGCACCACCTTGACAAATAGTTGAGGAACACAGCAATCTATCATTCTGTCTGAACATGTTAACCAAAGGAAAGTTTAGGAAAAGACTTTGGGAATGACTTATACCTACTTTGAATTTACATACCCCCAATATTTGTAAAAATTATATATAAAATTATTTTATTTTATATTTGGCATTTCATTTGGTAGATACATTTGATGTTTTCAAAGATTAGTAAAGATTTTGTACCATAATATACTGAATTCTGTATTATGAGAGAAAGTATATAGCAAGTAACTTTGTATTAACCACTTGATATGTATGTGACACTAATATAGTATTGAATTAGATATCATAAAAATAGCCAACTAATATTTCACTATATGTGATATGAAGACAAATGATTTAAAAGAAAACCCTTGAAATTTGTATACACTGCTTTATAATAACACCTTCTGCAAATACAATATGAGTACATTATCTAGAAATTTTCTTCAAAATGATGAAAATAGTTTCTTTTACCCTTCCTTATAGCAGCTGCTAAATAAGTAAAAGGAAATTAGCTTCCTTTAGTCCTAGTGCCTTGAAACTAATCCACACTTACATCATAAGTACTGAGTGCTAATACTGAGTATACCTTCAAATTTTACTTCTAGATCTGACTTGTAGGCAAGTGTGATAAACACGAAAACAAGTAAATTAAATTTCTGTTGTTCAACTATGTTATGCTTTATTAGTGTTATCCCAAATTTTTGGCTGAAGCTAGTTTCTTCCTAAAAAAGGTATGTATGCTGTGTGCTAAGTCGCTTCAGTCATGTATGACTCTTTGCAACCCTATGGACTATAGCCCACCAGGCTTCTCTGTCCATGGGATTCTCCAGGCAAGAATACTGGAGTGGGTTGCCATGCCCTCCCCCAGGGGATCTTCCCAACCTGGGGATTGAACACGCATCTCTTGCGTCTCCTACCTTGGAAGGCAGGTTCTTTACGGAATAGCCCCAGGGGTTATTCCATAACAATACCCTAAGTATTGTGACTTTCATAGAGCATGCTCACTGGAAAGCAAAAGAGATTTATCAGGTAGTACTCTCAACACACATGAGGGAGTGAAGGAAGCAGAAGGGGGCAGGAGAGAAGTCAAACTACGAAGTGGTCACAGTGAAGGCCCAATTGATCCTACTGGGAGCTTTGGAGCAGGCATGACCCTGCAGAGTTGTCCCAAATCAGGGCAGGGGCAGACTTTTATATCCCATGTTGTCCAGGGGCAGAACCTTGGAAGTGGCAGCTCCCTTCAAGGTGAGTCTAGTCTCCCAGGACGCCTCAGCCATAAGCTCTCAGTTACCACCACAGAGCAGACAGGAGAGTTAGTGCTTCAGTCCTGAGACAGGTGGGACGCGGAATCAGGCCCTGGCACCAGTGACAGCTATAGTAACCTCTGTTCAGTCTCTACGGGTTTGCGAGGAAGTCAGCTACTTTCTCCTAGAAGGCAGACACAGTAGTAGTTATCTTACTGTCCCAGAGCCTTAACACAATTTTTGACACCCAGAAAATACTCAGTGAAATTTTGTTGACCAGCATTGCCCTGAAGATGTGAGTCAGGTTTCTGTTTTACCTGACACTAAACTCTGAAGATAAGAAATCTTGGGTCCTCAAATTCTGAAGGCAGGATGAAGTCTCTTCTGAAGAAGACAGGAATTGTGGGCAAAGGATAATTGCCAGATGATGTTAGAGAATGTTCTCTACACAATATACATATGGCAGAAACTCACTTAAATGGATTTCTTTATATTTTATTGTAACTATGATTAATAAGGATCAGCTCACTGTTTCAACAGATTTCAATGAGTTGTATGTTTGGTGGGGAAGAAACTGGCAAGGTGAAATCTTAAATACAATTGTTTTGAATAAATGATTGAATAAATCATTTTTTGAATAAGTGATTTAATTCATTCTGCTTATATTTGATGTATATCTATTGTGTATCAGGCCTGATACATAATGACAAATAACATTATGGCTCTTTCACAGTCCAGCACAAACTAATGATTATAGAACATCAGGTAAGAACTTTGTTTTGAAAAACTATAGGAGCCATGTCCAGTATGGAACAGCAAGTGTCATTAAAAACATGAATCATCATTAATATCTTTAATGTGTAAAACTCTCTTTCAGTGGAGAATCATGTTAGAAGAAAAAAAATTCCAATTTCTCCAGTACATGTGGACCTCCCAGCTTAGGAAGATTAGAACTGAAAAAAATTCATGAAACGTTCTAAGAATTTTTTACTATTGAGAACTTTTGTCCTCGGCCATCTCCAAGACCACATTCCTTTTCATAGCTTCCATCCTCCCCTGCTTGTGAGCTAGGGTGTGTGAGTGAAATACCAAAAACAGAAAAGAAAATTAGTCCCAAATATGACTGAACATGATTCTCAGAGCTGTGCAGACTGAACGAGGCCAAAGTGCACACACATTCCTCAACATTTGTGTCGTCGTGGTTGGAAGCCTTTCTAACTCTGCCTGCTTCTTCCCAACTGTCCGTACAAAGCTATTTTTGTTAACCATCTGCTAATTAACAGAATTCTTACGTGTCATGAGGGCTGTGACAACCAAATCTGATTGCTCAAAATTGGCCCTTCCTTCCTTTACTCCCTTGTCTTCTTCCTTTCCCTCTATCTTGATTAATCTTTGAGAAAAACATGACACACAAACATAATAAGGCACGACCCCTACCCACAGCGTACCCAGCCTGGTGGAAGTCAGACCCACACGCTCGCGCTTAGTTGCTTAGTTGCTCCATTTCCTTCTCTAGTGGATCTTCCCAACCCAGAGATCAAACCCATATCTCTTGCGTTTCCTGCATTGCAGGAACCTCTGAGCTTTTGGGAAAATTATAACACAATGTATACACTTAAAATGAACATATGTTCATGTACACTTAAAATGAACACACTGTATGTCTATGTATATACAGATACACACATACATGATATACATATATACATATATATGTGTATATATTATTCCATGTTAAATATTTTTAAATATATCATACAGATTCTATATATTATACAAATATATGGGCTTCCCTGGTGGCTCAGTGGTAAAGAACCTGCCTGCCAATATAGGGGATGTGGGTTCGAAATATATATATATATATATATGTATATGTATATATGTATACATATATAAATGTGTGTGTATATATATATAAATCTGGTTCTTCCTCTGCCTGCCAGTGCTAGGGACTCAGGAGATGAAGGTTTGGTCCCTGGGTGGGGAGGATACCCAGGAGTGGGAGGTGTTGGCAGACTCCAGTGTACATGCCTGGAGGGTTCCATGGATGGAGGAACATGGCAGGTGCAAAGAGTCGGACACAACTGAGCACACACACAAAAACAAACAAAAAATAAGTAAAAGACAAACCTTCAAAGGAGGAAGTAGGTTCAGATGGTAACTCACGGCCTACAGTGCAGGAGAGTGGGCTTCAATTGCTGGGTCGAGATCAAGGGAATGGCTACCCACTGCAGTATTCTTGTCTAGAGAATTCCATGGACAGAGGAGCCTGGTGAGCTACAGTGGGGTTGCAGAGTCAGACATGACTGAGTGACTAACACTTTCACTTCACTTTCACTTTTTTGAAAAGACCATTTTTATTTACACACCACACGAATGCAAGAAGTCCTACTGCATCTACCAAAAATATACTAGAGTTATATTTAGGAAATTTACAAAATAAATATATATATATATAAATATTACTGAGAGAAATTAAAGGATATCTGATAACTGGATTGATTGAACTGATTAAATGAATTGCTTAGAACATTTACTATAAATAAACTATCAACTATCTTCAAATTGATATATAGATAATGTGATACCTCAATCCAAATCTGATCAGATTTTCAGTTTGTTTTGGGTAAAACTGATAACATAATTCTAAAATTTGTATAGAAATGCAGAGGACCTTAAAAAGTCAAACACTCTATAAAAAGAAAAAAAAACCTGAGAAAACATTTACTGTCTGATTCAAACTCATTATAAAGCTATATTAATGTGGTATTGACATAAGGTTAGACAATTAGGCCAAGAAAACAAAAGAGATACATTACTACATACAAAATAGATAGCTAGTGGAAAGTTGCTATATAACACTGAGAGCTCAATCTGGGCTCTGTGACAACCTAAAAGAGTGGGATGGGGGGAGGGGTGAGAGGGAGGTTCAAGAGGGAGGGGACATATGTATACTTAAGGCTGATTCATGTTGAAATATAGCAGAAGCCAGCACAACATTGTAAAGCAATTATTCTCCAGTTAAAAGCAGCACTACGAACAAAGCTAGTGGAGGTGATGGAATTCCAGTTGAGCTGTTTCAAATCCTGAAAGATGATGCTGTGAAAGTGCTGCACTCAATCTGCCAGCAAATTTGGAAAACTCAGCAGTGGCCACAGGACTGGAAAAGGTCAGTTTTCATTCCAATTCCAAAGAAAGGCAATGCAAAAGAATGCTCCAACTACCGCACAATTGCACTCATCTCACATGCTAGTGGCTGAGCAACTGAACTGAACTGAATGTATGTATTTCTGGCTACTGAGGGAAGCCAGCCTGCATGCTGTTAGGACTCAAGCAACCCTGATGGCAGGCCCACATAGAAAGGCCACTTGCCAATAGCCAGCCCTAATTTTCCAACCCTGTGACTGTGCCACTTTGGAAACAAATCCCTCAGAAGTTAAGCTTTCAAATGGCTTCAGATGACATCTGACCACAACTCTTAAAAGACCACGAAGGCAGAACTGCCCAGCTAAACCATTTCTAAATTCCTGTTCCATAGACATTCCCAATAATCATAAATGATTACCACTGCTTTAAGCTACTGTTGGGGTAATTTGTTATGCAGCAATTGAAAGAGTCGTGTCCAACTCTTTGTGACCCCATGGACTATATAGTCCATGGAAGTCTCCAGGCCAGAATACTGGAGTGGGTAGGTTTTCCCTTCTCTAGGGGATCTTTCCAACCCAGGGATCGAACCCAGGTCTCCCACATTGCAGACAGACTCTTTACCAGCTGAGCCACAAAGCAAGTCCAAGAATACTGGAGTGGGTAGCCTCTTTCTTCTCCAGTGGATCTTCCCAACCCAGTAATCAAACGGGGTCTCCTGCATTGCAGGCGGATTCTTTACCAACTGAGCTATAAGGGAAGTAGCAATAGATAACTAATTATATTAAAATTAATTTTATTAACTAATTATTTATAACTAATTATACTAATTAATAGGTAACTAATATGAGCTATGCAGCAATAGATAACTAATATATTTGGGCAGGGTTGGGCAGGCGAAGGTCACAGAAGTCACTGGGTGAAAAAGTGAAAGTATTCAAGGAAAAAAAGAAAGAGCAAAAGCTCAGAATGTGTGGGGGTAAAAGTGAATCTCTAGTACTATCAGTTCAGTCAGTTTAGTTCAGTCGCTCAGTCATGTCCAACTCCTTGTGACCCCATGAATTGCAGCATGCCTGGCCAAGTGCTAAAAAACTATGAACAGAGCTTTATAATGTACAGGAGGCAGTGACCAAAACCATCCCAAAGAAAAAGCAATGCAGAGAAGGCAAAGCCTTCTGAGGATGCTTTACAAATAGCTGAGGAAAGAAGGGAAGTGAAAGGCAAAGGATACCAGGAAAGGTATACTCAATTGAATGTAGAGTTCTAGAGAATAGCAAGGAGAGATAAGAAAGCCTTTTAAAGTGGACAATGCAAAGAAATAGAGGAAAACAATAGAATAGGAAAGACCAGAGATTTCTTCAAGAAAATTAGAGATACCAAGGGAATATTTAATGCAAAGATGGGCATAATGAAGGCCAGAAATGGCAAGGACCTAACAGAAGCAGAAGAGATTAGGAACTCGTGGCAAGTATACACAGAAGATCTATACAAAAAAAGGTCTTAATGACCTGGAAAATCATGATGGTGTGGCTACTCACCTAGAGCTGGATGTCTCAGAGTGTGAAGTCAAGTGAGTCTTAGGAAGCATTAGCACAAACAAAACTAGTGGAGGTAATGAAATTGCAGCTCAGTTATTTAAAATCCTAAAATATGATGCTATTAAAGTACTGCACTCAATATGTCAGCAAATGTGGGAAACTCAGCAGTATCCACAGGACTGGAGAAGGCCAATCCCAAAGAAGGACAGGGCCAAAAATGTTCAAACTACCACATAATCACACTCATTTCACACGCTAGCAAGGTAATGCTCAAAATCCTTCAAGCTAGGCTTTAGCAGTATGGGAACTGAGAACTTCCAGATATTCAGGTTGCATTAGAAAAGGCAGAGAAACCAGAAATCAAATTGCTAACATTTGCTGGATCACAGAAAAAGAAAGAAAATTCCAACAAAACACCTACTTCTGCTTCATTGACTGTGTTAAAGCCTTCGACTGTATAGACCACAACAAACTGGAAAATTCTTAAAGAGTTAGGAATACCAGACCACCTTACATGTCTCCTGAGAAACCTGTATGCAGGACAAGAAGCAACAGAATTGGACATGAAACAATGGACTGATTTCCAATTGGGAAAGAAGTAAGTCAAGGCTGTATATTGTCACCCTGCTTATTTAATTTATATGCAGAGTATATCGAATGCTAGGCTGGATGACTCACAAGCTAGAATCAAGATTGCTGGGAGAAATATCAACAACCTCAAGTATGCAGAAAATACCACTTTAATGGCAGAGAGCAAAGAGGAACAAAAGAGCCTATTGATGATGGTAAAGGAGAAGAGTGAAAAAACCTGACGTAAAGCTCAACATTCAATAAATGAAAATCATGACATCAGTCCCATTACTTCATGGTAAATAGATGGGGAAAAAGTAGAAACAGTGACAAATTTTATTTTCTTGGGCTCCGAAATCACTGTGGATGGTGACTTCAGCCATGACATTAAAAGACACTTCCTCCTTGGAAGCAAAGCTATGACAAAACTAGACAGCGTATTTAAAAAGCAGAGATAACACTTTGCTGACAAAGATCCATATAGTCAGAGCTATGGTTTCTCCAGCATTCATGTACAAATGTGAGAGTCAGTCCATAAAGAAGGCTGAGTACCAAAGAATTGATGCTTTTTAACTGTGAGAAGACTATTGAGAAGAGAAGACTCTAGAGAGTCCCTTGGACAGCAAGGAGATCAAACCAGTCAATCCTAAATTAAGTAAATCGTGAATATTCATTGGAAGGACTGATGCTGAAGCTGATACTTTGACCACCTGATGTGAAGAGCCGACTCATTGGACAAAACCCTGGTGATGGGAAAGAATGAGGGCGAGAGGAGAACAGGCAACAGAGGATGAGATGGTTGGATGGCATCACCGACTCAATGGACATGAGTTTGAGCAAATTGCTGCTGCTGCTGCTAAGTTGCTTCAGAAGTGTCCGACTCTGTGTGACCCCACAGACGGCAGCCCGTTGGGCTCTGCCGTCCCTGGGATTCCCCAGGCAAGAACACTGAAGTGGGTTGCCATTTCCTTCTCCAATGCATGGAAGTGAAAAGTGAAAGTGAAGTTGCTCAGTCGAGTTCAACTCTTAGCGACCCCGTGGACTGCAGCCCACCAGGCTCCTCCATCCATGGGAGTTTCCAGGCAAGAGTACTGGAGTGGGATGCCATTGCCTTCTCTGGAGCAAACTCTGGATGATAGCAAACTCTGGGCTTCTCTTGTGGTTCAGCTGGTAAAGAATCTTCTTGTAATGCAGGAGACCTGGGTTTGATCCCTGGGTCAGGAAGATCCCCTGGAGAAGAATACTGGCTACCCACTCCAGTATTCTGGCTTGGAAAATTCCATGGATGGAGTCACAAAGAGCTGGACACGACTGAGTGACTTTCACTCACTGGATGATAGTGAAGTACAGGGAAGCCTGGCATGATGCAGTTCATGGGGTTGCAAAGAGTAGGACAGGACTTAGTGACTGAACAGCAACAACAGTTCCACCTGGGATTCCTCCATAGTCTTAGAGAATAGCTCCTGGTTTCTGTTGAGATGGCTGATCTCTATTTCATTGAACTGTCACTTGGCCACACCCTTAGTGTTTCATTTTTTGCAATATGGATGGGCTGAGAATTTTCTAAATCTTCTATGTTCTATTTTCTTTTTGCTTAACAAGTTCAAGTCACTCTCTCTTTTCATATTTTACTATAAGCCGTCATGAGATGCCAAGCCACAACTTCCACACTTTCCTTAAAAACAGTTTCAGCTAAAATATTGTTTCAATGCTTGAAATTTCCACCATCCCCAAAACAGTAGAACATGACACAATTCAGTCCAGTTCTCTGTCACTTATAATAAGAATGACCTTTCCTCCAGTTTCCAATAACATGATGCTCATTTCCATCTAAGACCTCAACTGAATGATTATTGCCATCCATATTTCTACTAATATTCTGTTCAGGATTATTGAGGTATTTTCTAAAACAATTATTTTCTACTGTTCTCATCTCTTTCTGGGCTCTCACAAGAATTGCCCTTAAAGGTCTGTTCACAATGATGTTGGCTTTTTCTAGCAGGCACTTCAACTCTTTCAGCCTTAATCCATTAACCAGTTCCAAAGTTACTTTCACATTTTAATGTATTTGTTAGAATTGCACCCTACTTCTTAGTACCATTTCTGTCTTGGTTCATTATAGCCACTATAAAAGAATACCACAGATTTGGTGGTTTACAAATTTATTTCTCAGTCTGGAGGCTGGGAACAAGAGATTTGGTGTTTGGTGAAAGTTAGTCGGCTACCTGGGTCATGTAACAGCTGTCCTCTATATGTCCACACATGGTGAAAGGAGCAAGGAAACTTTCTAGGGTCTCTTTTATAAGAGCATTGAGGGTTCCATCCTCATGACCTAATCATTGCCCAAAGGTCCCACCTCCAAATATCATCATATTGTGGATGGGGTTTAACATGAATTTTTTGGGGAAGGACACAAATATTCAATCTATAGCAGGGTGCTTAATCCTTAATGAGTTATTTTTTTGTATGGTATGAGGTAAGAATTCAACTTCACATGTGGATATTCATGTGAAGTTTTCCCTACAGCATTTGTTGAAGAGACTAGCCTTTTCCCATTGTATAATTTTGGTAACTTTGTTGACAATAATTAGCCCGTATACATTACAGTTTATTTCTGGGTTCTCCGTTCTGTTCCATTGCTCTCTACATCTATTTTTATGCCAGTTGACCACACTGTTTTAATTACTATAACTTTATCATATATTTTGATATCAGGCAGCATGACACCTTCAGTTCTGTTATTCTTTCTCAAAATTATTTTGGCTATTTGGAGTCCTTTGAGATTCCATATGAATTTTAGAATACTTTTTCTATTTCTGAAAATAAATGCCACCAGAAACTTGAAAGGGGTTGCACTGAAACTATAGATCATTCAGGTAGTCTGAACATTTTAACAAGATTGTCTTCCAAACAATTAACATGAATGCCTTCCCAATTATTTTTCTCCTTTAATTAAAAAAAAATCAATTAATTTACTTATTTTTGGCTGCACTGGATCTTCATTGCTGTGCACAGGATTTCTCTAGCTGCATTGGATGGGGGCCACTCTCTGGTTGTAGTGGATGGGCTTCTCACTGCAGTGCCTTCTGCTGTTGCAGAGCATGGGCTCTAGAGCACAGGCTCAGCAGTTGTGGCTCATGGCTTAGTTGCCCCAAGTGTGTGGAATCTTCCTGGATCAGGGATTGAATCTGTGTCCTTTGCTTTGGCAGGTGGACTTTAACCACTGGATCATCAGGGAAGTTCTCATTTAATTTTTTCATCATTGTTTTATAGTTTTTAGTATTTCTCTTTTTTATTAGTTATCTTATTGTGGATATATATTTGTATATATTAACCAGGGACTATATTATCCATGAAGGTGAAGGTGAAGTCGCTCAGTCGTGTCCGACTCTTTGCGATCCATCCATGGGATTCTCCAGGCAAGAATACTGGAGTGGATTGCCATTTCCTTCTCCAGGGGATCTTCCCGACCCAGGGATCGAACCTGGGTCTCCCGCATTGGAGGCAGATGCTTTAACCTCTGAGCCACCAGGGAAGCCCGATATTATCCATAATTCACATCTATTTCTCAATTATTTCTTATTTCTTTCCCCCACTATCTTATTTTAGGAGTTTGAGATTTAGAAAATAATTATATTCATAATTATTTATGCTCAAGAAGGTGGCAGGAACAAGGCTTTGCCAGTATCCCCAGGCACCCTGCCAGAGTTCCCCTACATTAGATTGTAGACAGTAGGAACAGTAGGGTGATCCCTATGATGCCCACACTTCCTGATCTCCTGACATTGGCTCCCAGCCTTGATCTTTCTGTATTAAATGTTTTTCTGCCTAACATTGTTCAACCAGTTTTGATTTTCCTGACAATAAATTGAGGCTGACTAAAGGAGAAATGGTTATCTGGCCCCTCCTCAGAGGATAGACTTACACATTACCATCAAGACAGGGCAGAGACACTCTGAGCTGCATTCAGGAAGATGCAGAAAACAAAAACACTTCATGTCAATGAGGAAGGGCAGAAAAGACTACCCTGATGTCAGAAATATCTCTTCCCAACTGCAAGCTGCAGGAAACTCCAAGAACCTCTATCTGGAGGGTTTGATCAGCCTTCCCCAAATGCTAATCAACTACAGCTTACTCTGGAGCTCATTTCCTCTCATTTAGAAAAACTGTCCCAAAGGCTCTTCAGGCAAGTAGGACTGAGACTGCAGGGCCTCCTTATATCAGAAATTGGAATTGGGCACCATTATGGGGTTGGTGCTCTTCACTTTCTGGGAGGCTGGGGTCATGGTGCTATAAGTGAGCAGCGCAGAAGCCATTGGAATGACTGCCAGTTTTCTTGCAGTAGGTGAGGCCAATGCACGGGACACACACTGAGGCCTCCATTGTGGCTCAGGTGGTCTCCAAGAGTGCCAGCAAGTCCTTGGCTGGTCATCAAACATGGGCACTCCAAGGTCAGCTACATCCTGGTAGCCAGGGCCAGGCTGAGATACTAAAGCACAGTACAATGCCCAGAAGCACCACCAGCTTAGTGATGGCCACGGAGCTGAAGCTCCTGAGAAATAGCAAGGGGACTATGCAGGCCAACAGCAGTGAAACGGGCAGGGTGGTCCCAGTGACCTCGGGGCAAGTGGTTTGTCGCAGTTGCTTAACCTCCTTGGTTAAGCTTATTCCTAAGTATTTTATTCCTTTTTATGCTATTATAAATGAGGATTTTTCCCTTCAATTTCATATTGGAATTGTTTAGTGTTAGCACATACAGTGCAACTTATTTTCGTGTGTTGATTTTTTGTCTTGCAACTTCGTTGAATTCATTTATTCATTTTAAAGTGGGATCTCCTGGGTTTTCTACATATAAGGTCATGTCATCTGTGAACAGAGATAATTTTACATCTTCCTTTACAACTTGAATGCCTTTTTTTTTTTTTCTTGCCTAATTGTTATGGCTAGGACTTTCAGTACTATGTTGAATAGAAATAGTAAGAGAGGGCATCCTTGCCTTGTCAGAGGCCATGAAGAAGTTTCTGGTGCACCTGGGCATCATACTGTGCATTAGTATATCATGCCAAAGCCTGGCCTGGCTTCCAGGATGTAGCAGACCTTGGAGTGCCCATGTCTGATGACCAGCCAAGGACTTGCTGGCACACTTGGAGAACACCTGAGCCACAATGGGGCTTCAGTGTGCACCCTATGCACCTGCCTTGTCTGCTGCAAGAAAGATGGCAGTCATTCCAAAGCCTGTTAAGATCTGCACTCAAATCTTAAAAGAAAAGCTTTCAGTTTTTCACAATTGAGTATGATGTTAGGTGTGAATTTTTCATATATGCTCTTTTTTATGTTGAAGTTTCCTTCTATTCCTACTTTGTTGAGTATTTTCATCAGGAAACATACTAAACTTTGTCAAAAACTATTTCTGCATCGATTGAGGTAATTATTTGATTTTTGCCCTTTGTTCTGTTAAAATGGTGTATTACATTGATTTTTATATGTTGAACCATCTTTGCATTCCAGAAATAAATTCTATTTGGTCACAGTATAAAATTCTTTTAATGTTCTGTTGGACTTTGTTGTATTTTTTGCATTAATATGCATCAAAAATAATGGTCTATGGTTTTCTTTTCTTGTATTACTTTGTTGTGGTTTGATATAAGAATAATGCTGAGTTCATAAAATAAGCTTGGAAGTGTTCTCATAAATTTTGGGGAAGCATTTGAGAAGGATGGCTGTTAATATTTTTCTTTAAATATGTGGTAAGATTCACCAGCAAAGTCATCTAATTTTGAGTGTTTCTTTTTGGGAGATTTTTGACTTTAGAATCTTTCTTCTTACTAGTTATAGGTCTGTTCAGATATTTTTTCATAATTTAATCTTGGGAGGTTGCATGTTCTAAAAATTTATCCATTTCTTCTGGGCTAGTCAATTTTTTTGGTATACAATAGTTCCTAGAAGTCTCTTATGATCACTTTAATTTCTGTGGCTTCAGCTAAAATGTCTCTTCTTTCATTTTTGATGTTTGCTTTTTAAGTCTTCTCTGATTTATTCTTAGTCTAACTAAGCATCATCAGTTTTACTGTTCTTTTCAAAACATCAGCTCTTAATTTGGTGATTTTTTTTCCTATCATTTTTCCATTTCCTACTTTGTTTATTTCTACTTTAATCTTTATTATTTCCTTGCTTATACTAACTCTGGGTTTAGCTTGCTCTTCATTTGTATTTCCTTGAGGTATATGGTTAGGTTTTTGATTTGAGGTCTTTCTTCTTTATTAATACAGGTGTTTACTACCATAAACTCCCCTCTTACTATTGCTTTGTCTTTGTCTCATATGTTTTAGTATGTTTTCATTTTCATGTTTCAAGATGCTTTTTAATTTCCCTTGTCATTCCTTCTTTTATCTCTTGGTTTTTCAAGAGTGTATTAATTTCCATGCTGTGAATTTTCCAGTTTTCCATTTACTATTGATTTTTAGTTTTATCTCATTGTTTTCAAAAAAAGATACTTGGTATGGCTTCAATCTTTTTAGCATTAAGACTTGTTGTGTGGTCTAATGTGTGATCTGTCTTAGAGGATGTTCTGTGTGCACCTCAGAAGAATGTGTTTTCTGCTTTTATTAGTTGGAGTGTTCTGTATGTATCTGTGATAGTCAGTCTATACTGCTGTTCAAATCTTCTATTTCCTTATTTATTTTATGTATACTTGTTCTATTATTGAAATTAGGGCATTGAAATCTCTTCCTATTTTTAGAGATTTAATTCTACTTCTCTCTTCAATTCTGCTAATATTTGCCTCCTATATTTGGGTGCTCTGATGTTAGTTTCACATATATATTTATAACTTGTATCTTTCTGGTTAATTAATTCTTTTATGATTATATAATATTTTTCTTTGTTTCCAATGACAATTTGTGACTTAAAGCCTATTACAGCTGATTTAAATATGGCCACCCTACTTTCTCTTGGTTACCATTTGCTTGTAATATCTTTTTCCATTCTTTTATTTTCAACCTGTGTATCCTTATATCTAAAATGAGTCTCTTATAGAGAACTTACAGTTGGATATTGTTTGTTTGCTTTTTAAAAATCCATTCAGTCACTCTATGCCTTTGAATTAAGTGCTTAATCCATGTAAATTTCAAGTAACTACTAATTGGGAAGGATTTATTATTGATATCCTGTTTATTGTTTTCTGTGTATTTTTTTTTTTTTATTGGAGAGATAGATATTTTCTTCTTTTTTTTGTAAGGCTATTTTGCCCTTTTCATCTCTGGCTTTTTTCCTTAGATTTCATTGATTTTTGGTAGTGATGTGCTTTGATTCTACTATCTTTTCCTTTGAGCATCATCTATAGGTATTTTCTTTATGGTTACTATAGGATTATATGGGGCTTCCCTGGTGGCTCAGAGGTTAAAGGGTCTGCCTGCAAGGTGGGAGACCCGGATTCAATCCCTGGGTCGGGAAGATCCCCTGGAGAAGGAAATGGCAACCCACTCCAGTATTCTTGCCTGGAGAATTCCATGGACAGAGGAGCCTGGTAGGTTACAGTCCACAGGGTCGCAAAGAGTCGGACACGACTGAGCAACTTCACCACCACCACCATAGGATTATGGGATTATATAAAACATCTTACAACTGCTAACAACTTAATTTCAACCTCCTTTACATATCTCCCTCCAGTTTAACCCTATCATAAGTGATATTTTTTATTTTACATCCATAATATAGTCTTATAATTATTTGTTAATGCCTCTTTTAAATTCCATTCTAAAATTTAAATTCATTACTAAAATCAAATGCAGTATTCTGTATTTGTTTATATATTTACCTTTACCATGGAGCTTTATGTTTTCTTAAGCTTGGACTCCATCTAGCACTTTTACTGGCAGATTTACTGGTGATGAAATCCCTCAGGTGTTGTTTATATTGTTAGGTCTTTATATCTCCTTCATCTTTGAAGGACAGTTTTTCCTGATAGAATATTCCTGGTTGCCAGCTTTCCTTTTTCCTTCCAGCATTTTGAATATATCATCATATTCCCTTCTGACATGTAGTGTTTCTGCTGATACATCACTTGATACTAATAGGAGTACTCTTGACAAGTCACTTTCTCACTCTGTTTTCAAGATTCTCTGTCTTTGAATTTTTACAGTTTGATTTTTAATATATCTTAGTATAGGCCTTTTTGGATTCTTCCCTTTGGATTCTTCTCCCAATCACTTTGGAGTTTTTGGGCTTCTTGAATTTGGATGTCCAATTTCTTTCTCAGATTGGGAAGTATTCAAACATTATTTCCTCATGTAAGCTCTCTTTCTCTCTCTTCTCCTTCTGGGACTCCTGTAATGCACACATTGCTTCATTTAATGGTGCCCCATCAATCTGTTAGGCTGTCTTCATTTTTCTAGGTTTCAGAAATTGACCTTTATTTTTTATACTCAACCATAATCTGCTTCTACTCAGTGTTCCTATTCCTACCCTTATGAGAAATTACAACCAGTAGGCCTGAGATTTTTTTGTTTTCTTGTTTTTTTTTTTAATTATGTAGAACAGTTTTTTATTTAAAGGTAGTTATAAAGACTCCCTCTTGATTGGCTTGGTTCTGGATGAACATCTCCAGGCTCTTTTGCCATATGGATCCAAGGTCTTATCTCCATCCTCATACCCGCTGTGGAGTCCAATTTACTTTTGCCACTCCTAAAATGTTCTCCAAAGGAATCCAGAACTGATCACAGGATTCCAGGTGGTATCTGATCTAGATAAAGCAGGAGAACAGTTACTTCCTACTATGGACTCATTTTCTTCCTGACAATGGACAATGAGATTCTTCTTTAAATTAGTTTTTTGTTTTTTTTTTAAAAAAAGCTAGCTCAACAAGCTAGACTTGTTTTTTCTTTTCTAATTCCCTATATATTTTTCAGGTATAATGGTACCAATTCAAGTCTTCATTATTTTGCACTTATGAAGAAATCCCACAGTTTCAAGCCCTGGAGTCCTAAATGTGGAATGATTAAAATATAAAATGACAGGTTTTATTACTTCACTGAAACTCAACATACTCTGATATTTCATCTTCCTCATCCAGGTTTCCCTCTACTTTTTACTTGTTTTTTACTTAACATCACAACTATGTTTCTTTGTTCAATTATAATTTGGTGGGCCCAGTGTTTTGTGCAATTTATTTGTTTAATGCCATTTCTATTTGATTGTGGTGAAGTTCCATAAGGAAAATGACTTTGTTATGTTTGCTGATATACCTTGTGTTTAAGCACATTGCTTGGCCATTGTTCATAGTCAATACATATTTATTGAGTACAAAAAAAATACTTCTTTCATTTTCCTTTGAAGGCTATCTGTATTGGTTGGGTCTTTCAGGAAGTTGACATGGATATGGAATTACGAATGCACACAGTTTATTGGAGCAATGCCTGTGAAAGACAACAGCAAGAGGAAACAGAACTAGGCAGAGAGAGCCTCAAACAGTCTTGTCCAAATCAGGAGGAGCTTTAGAGTGAAGACTTCTCATTAGAGGAGTCCTGTGTAGTGAAATAACATTCAGGCTCCAGTACTTCAGCCTCTTAGGAGCCAATGGTCATCTCTTTTCACATGTAATAAGCATTAAGTGAAATTTATTATATAAAATAGCAAAACCATAAGACTTCGTGCTCCCCTCTCCTCTCACTTCCCAGAAAGGAAGAATGTGCTTAAAGAGAGGATCAATTCCTGGTAGCTTATTCATTAGAACTCCTCATTAAACGGTAACAGAAACCAAAGCTGGTTAGTTTAAGAAAACAAAAGCAAGGAGGTAGGGGGCGGTATATTTTGATGATAAATAGATGCTTTCAGTTCAGTTCAGTTCAGTCGCTCAGTCGTGTCCGACTGTTTGCGATCCCATGAATCGCAGCACGCCAGGCCTCCCTGTTCATCACCATTTCCCGGAGTTCACTCAGACTCACGTGCATCGTGTCCGTGATGCCATCCAGCCATCTCATCCTTGGTCATCCCCTTCTCCTCCTGCCCCCAATCCCTCCCAGCATCAAAGTCTTTTCCAATGAGTCAACTCTTCGCATGAGGTGGCCAAAGTACTAGAGTTTCAGCTTTAGCATCATTCCTTCCAAAGAAATCTCAGGGTTGATCCCCTTCAGAATGGACTGGTTGTATCTCCTTGCAGTCCAAGGGACTCTCAAGAGTCTTCTCCAACACCACAGTTCAAAACAGACCTTAAAAGCAGTAGGAATCCAGGTCTCACTGAGCATAGAACAGCTTCTGGAACCCAGGCAGTGTTCCTTCTTCATATCATGCCTGAGATTCTCTCTGTTGCTTATTAATTCCATTTATCCACAGACTGAATTTCTCCATTTCTCTTGTCCCTCAAGGGAAAGTGGCTGTATAACAGCTTCTGAATTTATTTTACATGGTTACAGTACAAGTTAACAAGTTGCTTCTTAGATCCAAACATCAAGTACCATGAGAAGGATTAGGATAAAGACTCTGCTTGGTTCATCTTGGATCACGTTTTTAACCCAGTTTCAATTATCCATGGCAGTACAATGAAGTAGAATGGAAGGTGAGATGGTAGAATGATAAAATGCAAATAAATATATCTGGTGAGTCCATCTCACACTTGTGTATCAGGGGGAAATTTCTTAGGGAAGGAAGTTAGCAATTGAAATAATGAATTTCCAGATAATTGGAAATGGGCTACAAAAAGATGCTATGGTAACTATATACCTAGAAGTTATCAATAAAAGGCTTAAGGATGTAAAGAATCTACCTGCAATGCAGGAGACCTGGGTTCAATCCCTGGATTGGGAAGATCCCCTGGAGAAGGGAAAGGCTACCCACTCCAGTATTCTAGCCTGGAGAATTCAGGGGGTTACAAAGAGTCGGTGACAGAGTGACTTTCACTTTAGGATGTGATTTAGATACTCTCTTAAAGGCAAAAGAGACTCTCTCTTAGTGGCTCTTCATACATTATAACTCCAGGGATCATGCACTCTCTCTTTTGAGGAGTAAGATTTTTTTTCTATGTCCTTTAAGAACATCTTCAGAATTAAATTTGTTTCTAGAACAAGTGGATAAATGGACACAGGCATCAAAGTGAAACAACTGAACTTCCCAGAAATCATTCTAGAGAGCTGATGTTAGGACTTGGAAGTTAACATCTATATATAAAACATATAATTAAAGTTACTTCAGTTAGGAAGGTAACTGATTTGGTAAATTTAACAGTCATTCTTTTAACTAAATTGGTTCATCAAAGAGCAGGCTGGGTATTTTTTTATGAGTTGCAATGTAGTGCAGAGCAAATAAAAATGTCTACACATGTCAATGTAAAACTAAATGCCACTTTGTGATCACAGCAAATACTTCGACCTTTTATTAAGGTCAGTGTCAAAAGTTTATTAATTCAGTGTTTAGTTTATTAATTCTATTGCATCCATTCACAGTTTCACTTAACAAACACACATCTAGTGCCTCCAGCCATGTCGGGCTCTGTGCTAGGTTTGGGAGATACAAAAGTAAATCACATATTCTTTCTCTTAAGACACCAATATGCTGTAGATATAGTCACATAGACAAGAAAATAACAAGACAATGAAAAGTACTACAATACAACTACAAACAGCTGTTGAGGGAGTCCAGAGTGGGCAGTAGCAAAGATCAACTTGAAGGTCTCGAAATATGGATCTTTGAGAATTTTTGTGGACGTGTTGTATTGTTTACATCAGATCCAAAGTGCTGTTTTCAACAGGAGGCACTTCTTCCCTATCCTGATTAATTTGTATTTTTATCATGCTTCAGAGAAAGTTGTAAGTCTGGTGTATTTTTAAAAATTGATTCTGCAACAAATCACCACAAATATAATGGCCTAAAACAACACCTTTTATTTTCTCACAGTTTTGACAGAAGTGCAGCAAGACATGACTAGATTTTGTGCTTAGGATCTCATAAGGGTAAAATCAAGGCGTCAGCCAGAGCTGCAGTTCTCAGACCCTTGAAGCCAAGGATCCTCTTTCAAGCTCAATGGTTATAGGCAGAATCCAGTTCCATGTGGTTGTAGGACTATAGTACCCATTTCCCTATATCTTCCAACTCAACAACAACATAGAATCCTTCTCATGATTTGAATATTTCAGAATTCCCATCCTGCTTTAAAGGGATAATGCAATCTCCCTATCTTAATGTCTATTGGTTATTAACATTAATTACACTGTGAGGTCCCTTTT
Source organism: Cephalophus harveyi (assembly GCA_006410635.1). NCBI lineage: Eukaryota > Metazoa > Chordata > Mammalia > Artiodactyla > Bovidae > Cephalophus > Cephalophus harveyi. Next base: position 47,803 of record SJYT01038804.1, on the reverse strand, counting down.
GCCATGTAACGTAACATGGGTTGGGCTTCCCTGGTGGCTCAGCTGGTAAAGAATCCACCTGCAATGTGGGAGACCTGGGTTTGATCCCTGGGTTGGGAAGATCCCCTGGAGAAGGGAACGGCTATCCACGCCAGTATTCTGGCCTGGAGAAGTTCATGGACGGGACAGTCCATGGGGTCACAGAGTCAGACATGACTGAATGACTTTCACTTTCACAACACGGGTGCAACACCAGAGAGAGAAACAGTCCTTGGGTCCAAATTTTGTCTACTACATCCAGTATATGTATGTTCTTCCTCTCTCTTTGCCAGTTTCTTTGGAATCACTATAAGAAGTGACTTGAGAAAGAAGTTGTATAAGGCAATGCCTAAAGAAATAAAGATTTCTTTGTGTTATGTCAGATGTTCAAAGTCACATAGTCTTAATTTGAGGCTTACTTTCATTCAGACTTCCTACCACATTTTAGGGTAGTCAGTGAAGGTAGATGTGGACAATGAATCCTGGGATGTGAGCTCAAGGCTACGTGCCTTGAGAACTAAAGTTTCTGAACACTAATGCTGATTCTGCCTGTAACCAGAGATATTATATATCAACTACATTGGGAAGAAAAAAGAGGGAAAAAGGAAGGAAATATTTATGTGTCAAACACACTCACATACCCACTATCTCATGGAATCCTCAGAAATACTCTATTTAGTGTTCTCTTCTGCATTTATAGAGGAGGAAAGTTCAGTCAGGTTAAGTGATTTTGCAAAGATGGTAGAATTTGCAAGTGGTAAAGCCAGAGAACCATGTGCAACTCCAAAGTCCATGGTCCTTCAGTTTACTTTATCAGTATTCCAAAGTTATAAGAAAAAGTTCTGCCTACCAGGAGCAGGAAATTAAAACAGAAACAATGTCCTGTGCGGAGTGAGCCATGATGTCATTGGTAAATGTGGGCCTCTGGACATGTCCGTGGAGCCAGGCCCACATGTGGAGCTGAATATGCTGTCTCCTCCAGAAATGAATCTGGAGGCCAAAACACCTGTGTCAGCCATGACCATGCCAGGTAACAGGTCTTCTTCCCAGGACCACATCCTGGTTCAGCCAGAATGCCATCTGGGTCTCTGATTAATTTGAAGATGACAAATGATGGTTTAAAGGTGGGTTAACTCTCAGCACAAAGAGATGCTGGTATTAGCCTATGAAATCATTCCAGACTGCCCTACAAAATGGAATCATTAAAATGATGTTTTTGTCTCCAGGCCTTTCATTTGGTAGGTTCATCTGGTCTGAAATGCTCTGTCAAATGAGAATTTCTGCATAGACAGGAACCATTTCTGGGGTCAGAGAATGCCAGGCTGAAATCCACCTCAGTCAGAGCTTCTGGTTTGGTTCTTTCTAAACAAACCCTGGCTTTTAGAACCTTTCCTGTATGGAGAGCTTTCTCTTACCTCCTCTCCATGCCTTCATATAAACATGCCTGAGGGGTCCTAGAGGATCTATCCCACGTTGAAGGTCAGGAACAGCCCCTTGTCCAAGGCAAGGAGCTGCGGCTGTGCTTTGCTGAAGCAGCCGTGAAGAGATGCCCCACACCCAAGGTAAGAGAAACCCAAGTAAGATGATAGGTGGTGCAAGAGGGCATCAGAGGGCAGACATACTGAAACCATACTCACAGAAAACTAGTCAATCTAATCACACTAGGACCACAGCCTTATCTAACTCAATGAAACCAAGCCATGCCTGCAGGGCAACCCAAGGCAGGCGGGTCATGGTGGAGAGGGCTGACAGAACTTGGTCCACTGGAGAAGGGAATGGCAAGCCACTTCAGTATTCTTGCCTTGAGAACCCCATGAACAGTATGAACAGGCAAAATGATAGGATATCAAAAGAGGAACTCCCCAGGTCATTAGGTGCCCAATATGCTACTGGAGATCAGTGGAGCAATAAGTCCAGAAAGAATGAAGGGATGGAGCCAAAGCGAAAACAATACCCAGTTGTGCATGTGACTG
>SJYT01038804.1:0-43665 GCA_006410635.1 Cephalophus harveyi | reverse complement strand
GGACACGACTGAGCGACTGAACTGAGCAACTTTTTCTCAGAAAGAGTATAACCTACATTTCTTTACTTTTTTATTATTTCCAAATGTTCAATCTAACCTTCCCATGGACTTTCATATACAGAGGACTCATGTCATTCATTCCACAAACAGTGAATGTCTAACGTGTGCTAAGCACCGTGTTAGCTACCTTGGACGCTGAAGTAAACAAGACAGGTGAGGTTTGTGATCTCAAAGATCTTGAAACCTAAATCATCAGGGAAATGTAAATCAAAACACAATGAGATGTCATCACACACATGTAACAGTGGCTATTATCAAAAGATAAGAAATAATAAATGTTGGCGAGGATGTAGAGAAAAGGAAACCCTTGTGCACTATTGGGAAAAATGTAAACTGGCATAGCCACTATACAAACAGCATGGAAGTTCTCCCCAAATTAAAAACTGAACTACCGTATGATACAGCAATTTCACTTCTGAGTACTTATCTAAAAAAAAAAAAACTAAACTAAACTGAAAAGACATATTAATATAAGCCCTCAGGTTCACAGCAGCCCTGCAGTATTATTTGCCACAGTCCAAGTATGGAAACAACCCAAGTGTCTATCAGTGGACAAATGGATGAAGAAAATGTGACATACACACACAACAAAACGCATGGATACACATACAAAGAGTGGAATATTATTTAGTCATTAAAAGATTAAAGTCTTGCCATTTGTTACAACATGGTTGAGGCTTGAGGGCATTATGCTAAGTAAAATAAGTCGGAGGAAAACAAACACAGTGTGATCTCACTTATATGTGGAATCGAAAGAAGAAAAACAAAATGAGCTTATAGACACTGAGAACAGATTGGTGGTTGCCAGAGACACGGGGTGGTGGGGGTCAGAAATGGGTAGTGGCGGGGAGAAGTGGGTGAAGAGGGGGAGAAATGGGTGAAAGACACAGATTTCTGGTTATTCAATAAATAAGTTATGGAGATGTACAGCATGATGACTATAGTTAACTGTGCTGCACATTTGAAAGTTGTTAAGAGAGTAGATCTTAAAAGTTCTCATCATGACCAAAAACAATTTTGAACCATTATGGTAACAGATGTTAACTAGATTTATTGTGATAATTTTGCAATATATTCAGATATCAAATTATTATGTTTTATATCTGAAACTAATAAAGTATTATATGCCAATTATGTCTCAATAAAATATATCATGAAGTCCAATGGGAGAAGACAGGTAATAAAATAAATACATAAGTGGATAACATAATTGCAGGTTGTAAAAAATAATATGAGAGATACGAGCAGGGTTATGAAATACCAAATATCCAGCAGAGATAACTTCAGACATAGAAAATGAAAAGACCTCACTGAGAAGATGATACTGAGAGGAGGCCTGAAAATAAGGAGTAAAAAGTTGGACATATAAAAATTACATTTCTCAATAAAATATATCATGAAGTCCAATGGGAGAAGACAGGTAATAAAATAAATACATAAGTGGATAACATAATTGCAGGTTGTAAAAAATAATATGAGAGATACGAGCAGGGTTATGAAATACCAAATATCCAGCAGAGATAACTTCAGACATAGAAAATGAAAAGACCTCACTGAGAAGATGATACTGAGAGGAGGCCTGAAAATAAGGAGTAAAAAGTTGGACATATAAAAATTACATGTATAGAGAACACTTGCAAAGGCACTGGGTAAGAAACAGTTTGGTATGTTTGAAGACGAGAAAGGCAGCTGGCGTGCTGGGAGGGTAGTAAGTGAAGGAAAATGATGGTGAGAGATCAAGTTGGACAGGTAGAGAGAATCCAAAACACGGGGTAGGAGGGGCAGCCCTGTGGGCCGTCGCATATATTCTTTCATTTTGATCTTTCCACAAACCTGTTAAGTAGTAGTGGGTTTTCTAGCAATGAAACTGAATGATGGATTTCATCTAAAGACAAAGATGACCTGGCCTTGTACAGCTATCTTTAACCTACAGAATAGTTCCAAATTGCCACATAAGTGAAATTCTTCTAATACAACTTCTGTTTCCACACCCTTGGATTGATGAGGCCCAGAAAATTCCAGAATTTATTGAAAAGTAAGAATTTTTGCAAAATATTTCAAGAAAGCCATCTTTAAAACAGTGAACTAGGCATGGAATTATATGACTCCCTCTATCTAAAGTAATAAAACAGGACTTCCCTGGTGGTCCAGGGGCTATGACTGCCTTCCCAATGCAGGGGACCCAGGTTCCATACCTGGTCAGGGAACTAGATCCCACGTGTCACAACTGAGTTCGCATGCTGCAGTGAAAGATTCTGCATGCCACAACTAATAGATCCCGTGTGCTGCAACTAAGATCAGGCACAGCCACAGAAATAAGTGAATTAAAACAAAATATAAGTGAATAAATAAAGCCGATACCTGAAAACAGGTCAAGAGACAGGCAAATACAGTCATCTTCAACCACCTCTGTGCTGGTGATTTTTAAAATCTACGCCCAGTCTCAACATTCCTCTCAATTCCATGCCTCCTATTCACTTCCACAGTGATTCTCAATAAATTTTTCTTGGCAGGATAATTTAGCAAGCTGAAAACATATATGAAGGGATTAAAAGTTCAAAACTGATTTAAAAATAAGTTTTGTAAAATTGAAATGTAACCAGTTACAGCACCCATTTCCCTTAAGCTCTATGTCACTGCATGGGTAGAAATGTTTATTGCTCTGACCTTTCTAGCTTCTGCTTGTTGAATGAGCTGTAGTAAGAAGGAAACAATAAAGGTGGCTTTATTTTTTATTTCTACTGCTGCCCTCAAACCATTCTACCAGGTCTTTCTTCTCTGTCCTCTCAAGCTACTTCTATCTCTTTTCTGGCCATTTCTGAATAACAAAAGAATACCATTGTTTTCAAATATCAAAAATTAATCTAATATCATATGACATCCCTTATATGTGGAATCTAAAAGAAATGATACAAATGAATTTACTTACAAAACAGAGAGACTCACAGACTCAGACAATGAGCTTATTGTTGCCAGGGGCACGGATGGGATAGTTAGGGAGTTTGGGATTGACATGTATACACTGCTCTATTTAAAATGTATAACCAACAAGCACCTACGGTACAGCACATGGAACTCTGTTCAGTGTTATGTGGCAGCCTTGATGGGAGGGGACTTTAGGGGAGAGTGGATACTTGTGTATGTATGGCTGAGTCCCTTTGCTGTTTACCCAAAACTATCACAGCATTTTAATTGACTATACTCCAATACAAAATAAAACAAATTTTTTAAGGGGGGGGGAAATATCAATCTACAATATCCAATCTGTCATTGAATTTTAGGTACTTCCTTCCCTCACATGGAATGACCCAAGGATTCTATAAATTAGCAATGGGAAAAGGGACATGGCCAACTTGTTTCCCATTCCAATATCCTATTCTCCACCTGATTTCTCCTCCAGCCATTACGTTCCTGTAGGAGCACCAAAGTGAGAGAGCCATGGGGACTGATTCATGAGTCAATCATTTTTGCCCAAACTGGGGGGGGGAAATATCAATCTACAATATCCAATCTGTCATTGAATTTTAGGTACTTCCTTCCCTCACATGGAATGACCCAAGGATTCTATAAATTAGCAATGGGAAAAGGGACATGGCCAACTTGTTTCCCATTCCAATATCCTATTCTCCACCTGATTTCTCCTCCAGCCATTACGTTCCTGTAGGAGCACCAAAGTGAGAGAGCCATGGGGACTGATTCATGAGTCAATCATTTTTGCCCAAACAGCCCCTCCTCCCAAAAGAAAGAGAAGGCAATATTTTCTCAACTGTGTTGTAAAGAGGTGGAGGCTAGGTCCTGGGCATCTCTAAAACAGTTCAGCTTCTCAAGCTCAACTTGCAGACAGACAAAGAAAGTAGATTTAATATAAATAGAATAATAGATTACATCACAAAGAATTACAATATCTACACTTTATCCTCTGCCTAATAATATTCATCTACAGAGTCAGTTTCACCTTTATAAAGTGGGATCCTGGTGAGGGAAATCCAGGCAAGAGGACAAGCAAGTTGCTTCATGGCTCCCGGCCAAGTGAGCCTTCCAGCAGCACTTCTTAGGCTTCGTTCCCCTCAAGCATTGGCCTTAGAGCCTTCACAACCATGAGCTGTCTTCATTTTGTTGTTGTTGTTCACTTGCTAAGTCATGTCCAACTTTTTGTGACCCCATGGACTGTATGTAACATACCAGCTTCCTCTGTCCATGGGATTTCCCAGGCAAGAATATTGGAGCGGGTTGCTCTCTCCTTCTCCAAGGGATGTTCNGCCTGGTGTACTGCGATTCATGGCGTCGCAGAGTCGGACACGACTGAGTGACTGAACTGAACTGAACTGAATAAGACAGGAAAATAAATTCTATTTCTGTTTGGTAAAAAAACATTTTTTTCCCCTTAAACAACAGGTTCATATTGTCAGAAAAGCTGGTAATAAGGAATAGCAAAAAGGATCTTTGATTTTGTAAAGGTTGGGAACAATTCAAATCAACTGATCCTGTTGAGTTTGAAAAGACTATAAATTCATAACACAGTTTCAGGTTGCTTTAGTCTTAATTACAAATTTCCTAAACCTATTAAAGAAAGGAAATTATTTTCCTAGACTTTTTTTATCAGGTTTGGAGTTCCCTCATTCTTTATCAAGGGCCTAAAAAGTTCGCTAAATTGCATAAGTAACAACTATAAAATATGACTCACTGCATTTCTTTCAGTGAGTAATGCAATTAACACTGCAATATTGTAGCCACTATTTTAAAATATTCTTATTAACATTTATTAACTGCTAGCATTGAGTTTTTTTTTTACCTCTGAGGAAAAGATTCAAGATGCCTATTATAGCTTTTAACAAACTTAACAATATGCCCTTTCCTCAAAGGATGATCTATCTGTTCGAAATGATGTCATTTAAAAACACCACAGAGTACTTCATTGGGTAAAAACAAATTGGTGCCTGGAAGAATTTGGGGGAATTTTTTTCATTCAATGGCAAGAAAATTGTTATTCTAAAAATGAAATGCATGTAAGAAGTAGTTTAACAGAAGTCATGCTAAAGATGTCTCTGTAAAATAGCTGCTGCATATGAACTATAATTTTGGCTTTTTTTTTTTTTTTTGTATAGTGTATTCTTGCCACCTGTTCTTAATATCTTCTGCTTCTGTTAGGTCCATACCATTTCTGTCCTTTATTGTGCCCATCTCTGCATGAAATGTTCTCTTGGTATCTCTCATTTTCTTGAAGAGATCTGTTTCCCATTCTATTGTTTTCCTCTATTTCTTTGCATTGATCACTGAGGAAGGCTTTCTGATCTCTCCTTGCTATGTGCATTCAACTGGGTATATCTTTCCTTTTCTCCTTTGCCTTTAGCTTCTTTTCTCAACTATTTATAAGGCCTTCTCAGACAATCATTTTGCCTTTTTACATTTCTTTTTCTTGGCATTTAGTCTTCAAGACTATTCAGGTCAATACTCTATAACACTTGAGTAAGATAGCAATATGCTTTTGTGTGTGGTGAAGGGTATGGGGAGGGAAAAAGCCCCACCTTCCTTTAAAAGAGTAACCATTAACTTTAAATATCTTTCATTGGAAGCACCATTCCTGGCTGCATATATGCTGTAGTTACTTGTTTCTGGTCAGGAATGCCCAATTTACTCAGAATTTACACTCAACTTCTAATGTTGATCTGAATGGCACTCCTGGTATAGTTATGCTGAAGCAACTTTTTAGAGAGGATGTTAGAATCATTTTGTTTGATTTTGGATGTTGGTACAAAGATCTGTTTTATTTACTTTACCTTTAAGGCTGTTTTGTAACTGTATCCAATCCCCCAGCCCTTTAGAGAAGAAAGCAATGTGCAGCTTCTTCATGGTCAGGGTCAGGTCACTGCCTGACTGCAGGGGGTAGGGCTTACATCCTCCTCCATGTATGATGCAGTACACAGAAGAAACTGCTTATTCGTTTATTACCAGAGAGTTATTATGGAAGAGAAGGTTTTTTAAAAGGTGAAAAGCTGGTCACCTCTATGACAAAGCCAGATATACAGAAAAATCTGGCATTTATTCTGAGTTTAAAACTATGCTGTCCAATCTGGTAACCACTCCACGTTTAGAGCTTTCAAGAACCTCTAATTCTCGAAATGCAGATTGAGATGTGCTTTAAGTATAAAACATATACCAGATTTCAAGGACTTAGTACAAAAAAAGAGGAATGTAAACTATCTCATTTTTATATTGTTTACATGTTAAAAGTATATTGGATATATTAAACTAGACTATATTAGTAATTTCATTGATTTCCTTATACTTTTCTCAATGTGACTTCTCTAAATTTAAAATTATAATGTGGCTCAAATTGGTGACTTGTATTATATTTCTATTGGATAGCACTAGTCTGGAATATTTGATCTATGCAGACCATCAGAAGTCATTCTATTCCTTCTATTCTTTGTGTCTAGCACAGAACTCCTACCCAGATTAGCTTTGCTGGTACACTGCCTGGGTTGGTTGGTTGATGGTAAGATTGCTGCTGCTGCTGCTGCTAAGTCGCTTCAGTCGCGTCCGACTCTGTGCAATCCAATGGACGGCAGCCCACCAGGCTCCCCTGTCCCTGGGATTCTCCAGGCAAGAACACTGGAGTGGGTTGCCATTTCCTTCTCCAATGCATGAAAGTGAAACATGAAAGTGAAGTCGCTCAGTCATGTCCAACTCTTAGCGACCCCATGGACTGCAGCCTCCCAGGCTCCTCTGTCCATGGGATTTTCCAGGCAAGAGTACTGGAGTGGGGTGCCATTGCCTTCTCCGGATGGCAAGATTGGGATCTTCTAAAACAAAGTAGGGCGCATCAGGAACAAAGGAGCCAGATGAGTTTAGCAGGTAGAAATTGTCAAAACTTTCTTGAACTAACACAGGGTCAGATTTGGGAAATGTGGCTTCAATTGAGATGTTTCTTCAGTATTCCTCCCTGGAAAATCCCACGGACAGAGGAGCCTGATGGGTCACGTAGGCTCCTCTGTCCATGGGATTTTCCAGGCAAGAGTACTGGAGTGGGGTGCCATTGCCTTCTCCGGATGGCAAGATTGGGATCTTCTAAAACAAAGTAGGGCGCATCAGGAACAAAGGAGCCAGATGAGTTTAGCAGGTAGAAATTGTCAAAACTTCCTTGAACTAACACAGGGTCAGATTTGGGAAATGTGGCTTCAATTGAGATGTTTCTTCAGTATTCCTCCCTGGAAAATCCCATGGACAGAGGAGCCTGATGGGTCACAGTACATGGTGTTGCAAAGTCAGACATGACTGAGGAAGCAGATATTGTTGAGTCAAATATTAAATTAATGGTTGTCTGATTTCTACACATCTCAGAATAAAAGATAATCAGTGAAACAAATACAACTTAAAAGATTAAAATTTAATGGATAGCTATTAAAAAATAAAGAAGGCTGGAGCTTTGTAGTTTTAGTCAAATAATCAGATTTTCCATTTGACCCTGTTCACAAACTGAACTAACCTGTGAACAACTACACACAGATTGCAGCTGTGATACACTTCTCCCAGGCCGAAACATGCTGATTCATTCACCACAGTTCGTTTGCAAGTGAAGGAAACAAACTTTTAAGTTAGAGAAATATAAGCAGTCTTAGATCTGGGAGTCATCAGGAAATGTTTGGTGCTTTAAAGAACTGACTCAAAGTTAAACAGGTTAACGTGACATTTCAAAGGGATTTTGAAATTCAATAGCTTTCTCTAGCAGCTGATGTTTATTCTCTGGTTGTAAGACAAATGTTGAATTTCTTCAAAGGAACAATGATAGATTCTAGAATAACTAGATAGGTTCAACACTCATGATAGTTGTTTTTTCCCCTTCACCCTAACCCCTCCCTACCCCATGAATATCACGAATGTACATAATAGGAAATGGGAGAACCATCTGGCTGGTTTTTAAACATGGTTTTCTTCATCATCAAAGAGGTTTCTGTGTGAAAACTGTAATTTGTAGATTCAGAAGTAGGTATGGTGCCATTAAAAAGAGAAAAGCAAAATCATAAGCAATATATGTAAATCTAGGAAGAGAACATATTTTTTTTCTTACCATAAAAACGCTGTGCAGAAATGTAAGATGTTTCCTATCATTTGAAAGTTCCATGAGTTGCATAGTCTTTCAGTTGTATTTTCTTTCATTTTTATTATTTGAAGTATAGTTGATTTACAAAATTATTAGTTTCATGTATACAACACAGTGATTCAGTATTTTTGTACTGAATATTTAGTTTCTCAGCTGCCACTTGTGGAACTGGCAAGTGGCAGCTACAAAGGCTGGGCTAACCACTTGAGTTTGCTTCTTCTGAATATTTTTCACTGCAGTATTAAGTCTCTGGTGCTTTCAAAGTTACTTATTAAAAACAAAATCTTTTCTAGATTTTTTTCTAGTTGTTCTGAGTGGGATGGTTGCTCCAAATTATTGTCTGCCATTACCAAAGCTGAAGTCCTGGTTATTAGTACATACCTTACTTAATTTGATGTCAGTTTTAACAACCAGGCAGACCCCTATCTCTGATCTTTCCGCTATCTGTTATCTTGGCAAGTTACTCATCTCTCATTTACTCCATGGATGATCGTGGAGGAATTTCACAGTACTGCCTTCACTAAATGCACATCTCGAGGACTACCTATACCTTGTGAACAACTCACAGAAGACATGGTCTGATTCAATGGAACACAGAAAGAGGATTTTGTGAAAAAATCAATAGAGAGACAAAGCTACAGGAGTGATTTTGGAGACTGCAATGGAGCACTGATTATTATGGAAGGATGGATTAACAGTATCAAATGCTGAAGAGGTTAAGTAAGTGAAGAGGATGGTTAGGATACTGGGTCTGGTCATTAAGAGGTCACCATTAATTTTTAAGAAAATAGTTCCTACAGAAAGTATACTAGAATTGGATAAATAAAATACAGATGAAAAGTGAGATGTAGTGGAGACTTTAAGAAGTCATGATATCAGGACTTCTTGGTGGTCTAGTGGCTAGGACTCCATGCTTCCCAGGCAGGTGGCCCAGGCTGGATTCCTGCTCAGGGAACTGGATCCTACATGCTGCGACTAAGACCTTGCATGCCACACTGAAGATCCCTGCACATCACAACTAAGACCCGGCATAGCCAGATAAATAAATATTTACAAATAAGAGGTCAAGATATGAAAGAAAACAGAAGGATGGTGGTATTTGCGTAAGGAAGATAGTCAAGGGGAGATTTTAGTCATTATGATTTGCTTTCAGCATGGTTCACTTTTGAACATTTTTGTAGACTGAAGGAAAGATACTAGTGCAGAATGGATTGAAGACTGGCGAGGGAAAGCAAAATTGACTGAAATAAGTCCTAGAGAAGACAGAAAAGGAGCAAGGATAAGCTTTGTATTGAGATATAGGAGTACAAAATGGAGATAAAGGGAGAAAATTATAAACTCTGAAATGAAGGTAAGGATGTGGGAGCTGTATGGATCTTGTTTTAGTAACATACATTTCTGTGGCTCTGTAAATGAGATCGTCAGCTCATTCTAAGTGTGAACTGTCCATTTACCTATCATGCTATTTTCCCTTTTAAAACCTGCAACTTACATACTTTATTGGTCCTGTAGTTTCTCTGCATTGACTTTAGAGTGCAGAAATAGGAAACTTTTAAAACACTCCTATAGAAATCTTCCATCTCTTATCTCATAAAATACTCATTTCCTTTCCCCCCTCAAAATGTATTTTGGAGAATCTTACTACAAGGACCACTTAGTTTCAGGCACTTACTGATATGGAAGTGTAGGAGGACAAACAACATTTTCCAACCTAAATGAATGTCAAATAACTGGTTCTTTTCTTCCCAGTTTGTTTTCTTACAAATGGAAACTCCACAAGGGCAAAGACTGTGTGTTTTATTATGCCTTGTCAAACTATAGCAAATACTGGGGGTGTTAAATAAATAATAAATAGGAGCAAAATTCCCCCATAATAAAGCTGACTATAAACCCAATCAACTGCTGCTTGTGATGCAGAGGCTTCACTTAAAACCACTAGGAATAGAGTATATATTCCCTTAGCCATGGTGCCCAGAAATATGTTATATTTTGATAATTATGACTTTTAACTCATAAATATCTATTATTTTTTATTTGATTCATAGCAACCTGATGAGAAAGTACCAATACCATCCTCTCTTTAAAGTGAACTAAATGAGGATTCAGGATATTAAAGAGCGTGCCCAGTTTGCATATCCAGCTAATATATGCAGACCTGGAATTTAAACTCATTTTTTCTGACTCCAAAGCCAATGGTTTTATTTACAAGGCTATACAGACTTCTCAATTTAGCATTTCTAAGAGTTGGATGATAATGCTTTTCCTTGTGAAAGAATGAAGAACCATACCGTTTGACTGTTTAACAATATAAATCCTTACCTTGTGTAAGGCAGACAAGTATTACTGGCCAGGCATAAAGATGGAGCTTAATGAACAGAACCTATTACTCAAGAATCAGAAATGGAGCATGTCCTCTTGTTTGATTTCTGCTTTCTATTCTAGCATCTGGGCAGTGATATATTTAATAGGGCATATGCTAATGGTAGAAAATTTGTACTTAAATGCCTTGCGTTTAAGGTAAAGAATTGCCTAAGGAGTTGTGACATTACCAAAAAGGCAAACTTATGGTTTGCATATCAGAGTTACATTTTTTTTTCTTTACTTTGTAAATTATCTGAGAAAGAGAGTAAGGTGGTCCATCTAAATGATAGGATAATGAACTATCACCACTGCATCTTGTATTAACTAATTCTATTGAACATTTAATGTTTCTGAAAATTTAGGCTGTAACAAGTCTTTAAAAAATTCATATTTATACTATCTCTTAGTATTCCTGTAGATCATGCTGTGTGTTACCAAACATTAGTTGGGAAGAGTAGCTATAAACAGATGAAATTTGAGAAAATAATACAAAAATAGTTATGCTTGTTATACAATCTAGTTTCTTTAGAATATGATGCTGATTTTTACAAACCATACTTCATTCAACATTGAACATATGGCATTGTGGTTCTGAGAAAAATATATCTCTGATCAGGATTTCTGTCATTAAATTCATATTTATCAAGCACTTCACAAAATTCCCTTTACATTTTAATGCTTATCTCTTTCTATTATAGACTGTTGCTAACACACACAAAAAATCTATTAGAATACTTCAGCAATCACAAGAACACAATAGAAAAACAGGTACATTAAGATAAAAATTAGAGAAGTTTAACTAGAAGCAATTTTTAGTTGTCTTACCCATTACTAATAATCTAACATGTAGAGCTTAGTTTGTGAGAGTACATACTAATATTGCATAATTCTTTTTCCAGAGTAAAAGTGAAATATAAATTAATGTCATCTCTGCTGGTGACCCACTCCAGTACTCTTGCCTGGAGAATCCCAGGGATGGGGAAGCCTGGTGGGCTGCCATCTATGGGGTCGCACAGAGTCAGACACAACTGAAGCGACTTAGCAGCAGCAGCTGCTGGCATAAGAAAATTCACATCTGAACAGAGAAAGGGAAAAGGAAGGAGTATAAAAAGAAAGAAGTGAGAGAGGTGTTATTTGATTTCTTCCTAAAAGGTCAGGCTTTAACATATATTTATTGAATAAATATATATGCTTTCTTTTATAACCAAATGAAAGTGCTGATATAAATTTTGTATCTTTTGTACCTTTTGAATTTTCCATTAAGAATAAGATTTCAAATGAAGTTTAGATTTTATTAAAAATTCTACAGTATAAATTCATTATTACTTCTGCTTATTTAAAAACAAAAATTAGAAAGAATTTTATAAACCTCTGAAGATATGTAACACTCTGCAAAGACTAAAGAAAATATAATTTTCAAATATTTACAAGCGAATTTTAAGAGGTTTTAGTTAACCTCAAAAACCTAGTGAGGCATACTGTATTTTCTTATAAACTATTGGTTGTAATATAATAAATAGTTCAATATAAATGAATTTAAGCACAAACCATATATCACATATTACATGAAATAGAAAAAAAATTGATATTATTAGTGTCTTCCCCCAAAATTACCCTAGAAATTTCAAAGATTACATAATAACCAACATACAATTGTCAAGGCAAAATGAACATATAAAATAGGTGTATCAGCTAAAAATTGTGTGTAGTTATTAAATTTCATTTCTTAATGAGAAATTATTGAAACTGTTAAGAACTGATGTCCTACACAATGGGATCCATGTTATGTAATATGACTGGCAGAGGCAGTCAATAGAAAGATTCAGAAATGCAAAATAACTGCTTGTTTTATATAATTTATATTTTATTGGAAAAGCAATGTACATTCATTTTAATAATCTATTTTTATTTTCTATATGTACTGTTTAAATTCCCCAAAGTCATTGTCCATTATTAATCATTTGAAACTCATTCATGTATTTGATTATCATCCTACAACTAAGAGGAAGGTAAGAATGATTGATATTGTAATGTTTTTTTACCCAAATTTGGATTTTTTCAGCTAATGGAACTTAGTCATTTTTGTTATTTTTCAGTCTCTTAAGTCATATTCCGCTCTTTGTGACCTCCATGGACTGCAGCCTGCCAGACTCCTCTGTCGTCCACTATCTCCCAGTGTTTTCCCAAATTCGTGTCCATTGAGTTGGTGATACTATCTAATCACCTCATCTTCTGCCTCCTCCATCTCCTGTTGCCTTCAATCTTTCCCAGCATCAGGGTCTTCTCCAATGAGTTGGCTCTTAGCATCAAGTGGCAAAAGTATTGGACCTTCAGCATCAGCACCAGTTCTTCCAGTGAATATTCAGGGTTGATTTCCTTTAGGATTGACTGGTTTGATCTCTTTGCTGTCCAAGGGACTCTCAAGAGTCTTCACCACAATTCAAAGGCATCAATCCTTTGGCACTCAACCTTCTTGATGGTCCAACTCTTGAATTCGTACATGACTATTGGAAAAAAAACATAGCTTTGACCATACAGACCGTTGTCAATAAAGTGATGTCTCTGCTTTTCAATATGATGTCTAGATTTGTCACAGGGCGAGGCAAGCAGGATCTTAGTTTCCTGACCAGGGATCGAACCCAGGCCCCTGGCAGTGAGAGTTTGGAATCATAACTACCAGACTGCCATGGAATTCAAAACAGAATTTAGAGGAGCTATGAAAATTAACAGTTTTTTCAGTGAAAGTCTTCATTCAGTATCACCCTATCTGTCAATTGTCATTGGCTGTCTGATAAAAACCATCCAATTTTTCCTTTCTTTGGAATATTTCTTTGATTACTATTCTTGGGCTTTATAAGAAAATGGTTAATATGGTAAATTTTTTCCCATGGGAAAGGTGATAACTCACACTGCATTGCACAGGAAGAAACAGAGAAATGGAAACATACAAACTACCTGATGCTTTAATAAAAGTAGACCCCAGGGGCCTTATGTTCCTTTAAATGCTTCCAAAATCTCTAAAGTTCATTAGAGGTCAAGTCCAGTGGACTGCATTTCATACTGCTATACCCTACCTATCTTTAAATTCAGACTTGACACATTCAATGTATTTTAGTTTGAGAGTAAATTCAAGCAGTAGGTTTCGTCTCACTTTTTTCTCAGTATAATCACTAAACATGTGATCTTGCAGTGGGTACATTTTACCTTTTGGTTGAGAGGTCAACATGAGTTGAGTAATCATAAATAAATGTTTCCTGAGAACTCTTTTTAAACATATAAAGACTAGAAGGGAGTCAAACTGATTCAAATGCTTATAAGGCACTATCCTGGCTCATGAATTTCAGGCTCATGTTTTATGTTTTTCAATATTCTGCTCTGTCTTAGAAATTCCCCTGTGTGCAAGGAATGACTCACACAGTTCCAGGCAATAATGAGTTACTTAAGGGGGACTTCCCTGGTGCTCCAGAGGCCAAGACTCCACACTCCCAATTCAGGGAGCCCAGAGCCTGGTTCGATTCTCAGTCAGGGAACTAGATACCATATGTCACAACTAAAGATCAGCACAGCCAATTAAAGAAGTAAATATTTAAAAAATTGAGATACCTAAGGTATCAGTGAGATGGATGGATGGCATCATCAACTCAACTGACATGAGTTTGAGCCAACTTTGGGAAGGACAGGGGAATGTGGCATAGTGCACTCCGTGGGGTTGCAAAGAATCAGACATGACTGAGTGATTAAACAACAAGGTATCATAAAGAATGTGTGAGGTTTGGTGGGTAGAAAGGCACTCTATACCTGAAGAATTGCCTCTGAGCTAAACATCACTCTTCTCAGTCACACCCTGGACAACCTCTTCCAATTTCCCTCACCTCCAAAATGGAAATCACATGAAACAAATCTCTCAGCATACATACATTGCTGAGTAAACAAGAAAGTGTATGTGGAGATCTTTAAAAAAGTAAAACAATTTATAAATGTAACAGGATATCAGACTTGCCTGCGATGTTGAAAATGCAATTGGCTTCAGAAATTCAACACACAGACCAATAGATCCAACTTCTGTTGCTGGACAAGAAAGGAAATTCTGAGCATGGATACCAGGCTCTCTTTAGTCCCCTCCCTGTTGCTAAATGGAGAGCATCTCATCTTTGTGTGCCAAATGCAGCACATGTGAAAATACCTCACTATTATCTTTCACAGGAATTCCTTCCAAGTGAGAAAGCAAGTAATGGGGTCATGGGCTTTCTGGGATAATGGAACCCAGGTTTTCAGTGTGATTTTGATTAGCAAACTCTGTCCCTGGTCCTATGGTATGTAGGTAAGCTGCAGTCTGTGATTTCATGCAAATTCTGAAGGGGAAAAAAGGAAACTTGACCATAGGTATTTTAGAGCTGTTCATAAGAAAGGCCCCTGAAGTTCTGCAGGAGCCCTCTGCTGATCGACACTAGGCAATTAACCCTGACGCAAAGCGAAAGTCACAGATTAACAGACAGTGCAGCCCAGCTGGGCATCCCTCTTCTCCTTCACTTCCTCCTCTCCATCACCCACCAGTGAAAGCAGTAAAACGTGGAAGCACTGGTCCCTTCTGCGTTGGTTCTCAAAAATCTAATTCACACAGCTGTCAGCCCAAGGCGAGCTTTCTTGTAGAAGATTTCAATCTATATTGAGAAAGATCTCTATTGACCTCTCACTCCTCCTCTGTGGTTTTCAAGTTCTGCACTAAAACATTAAGTCAAATGAGCCTGAGAACACATACAGAGGTATATATTCCTGCCATTAAACTTAGCTGCTCCTGAGTCTAGATTACTTGCCTTATCCTTGATGTTTACCTGTACACTAGAGGGCCTCTGTGATTGTGTTGGTATTACCAAACATCAGAAATTTGGGAATAGGGACTTCCCTGGTGGTCCAGTGGTTAAGACTCCACATTTCCAATCCAGGAGGCATGGGTTCCATCCCTGGTCTGGGCACATACCACAGGGCTCAGCTAAAACGTGAGGAAAAAAAAAAAAAAAAAAACGTGGGAATACAAAAGCTTTCTCAAGTAACTTTGATTTAATCTGAAGCCTTAAGCATATTCTGATAACTAACAACTTCAGCTATTCCAAAATTAGATCTCATCTGTAAATCATTAGGGTAGATTTTGGAGCAAAACCAGAAATTTTTGCAATACCTTCTGATTTGGCAGAAATCATTCTGCCTGTAAGTTAATTTGAATGGTATTGCCATCTAGTTATTTGTGGCTGGATTGTATATAGCAATAGAGGGGGGAAAACATATTATCTCCGTGAATAAGAAAGAAATGTTCCATAGCAAAGCTCAAATAACAAATTGGCTGGTGATTAAATTGGTCTGAATTCAGAGTGTCCACAAAGGTCTGGGATTCAGCAGAGCCCAGCCTTTGTCTCATTGCTCCATGATGCCTAAGAGCTTTCTCCTATGAGACTAATTTGGGAACAGAATTTGGTAGATCTGGTTACCAAAAAGTAAATCTCTGGAATATAAAGCATTTTCAAGTTCTAATTCCAAAGTGAGGATATGAGACATGGAGAGAGAGGGACTGGAGAGAGGATAAGATACCTTGAATCCTTCCACAGTGGGAGGCTCTTTGAACAAAATCTCATACACACACACACACACACAAGTACAAACATGTGCACACTCACACACTCGCACAGGTTGAAATCTCACATTTTCAACCTCTGTGGGTAAATTATGAATTGCTTACATCCCAAGACCAAGGGCAGCAGGAATTGCTTTCTTAAGGTAGAAACTATTTGAAACAGCAAAGACCTAAGCTTTGTAGCCAGGCTTCCTAGTTAGCTCAGTGGTAAAGAATCTGCCTGCAACGTAGGAGATGAAAGTTCAATCCCTGGGTCGGGAAGATCCCCTAGAAAAGGAAATGGCAGCCCATTCCAGTGCTCTTGCCTGCAGAATTCCACGGACAGAGGAGCCTGCAGGCTACAGTCACAAAGAGTTGGATACGACTGAGCGACAGCACACCAACTTTGCAGCCACTGAGGCCTGTTTTGAACATTAACTGTATTTGCCAACCAAGTCACCGAACATCTTATCCTCATTTTTTTCCTCTGTAAACTGAGGGTAAAACACATATGCGATAAGGTTATGGTGAAGACTTCATGAGATGATGTCCAAGGAGCACCTCTAATCTCACGAGCGGCACGTGGTGGGGTCCAGAAATTGGTGCATATCATCAGTGATGCCTATGACACATGTGTCAGTGCAGCCAGATTCCCAAGGAAGGAAACTGAGAGCAGGGATAGAAGAATTTAGTTCTAACTCATATAAAAGAACTCAATTGAGAAGACAACCCCAGAGTCTTTATCTTATCTGAAAATAACTGCCTACTTCTCTTTGTGTGTGTGTGTGCGTGTGTGTGTGCACGCACATGTGCATGCATGCACAGGGCATACAGTTACTCAGTCTTGTCCCACTCCCCTGTCCATGGGATTCTCCAGGCAAGAATTGTGGAGTGGGTTGCCAATTCCTCCTCCAGGGGATCTTCCTGACCCATAGATGGGACCCATATCTCTTGCACTGGCAAGCCTGTTCTTTACCATTGAGCCATCCAGGAAGACTCTATTTCTCTTTCCCGGTGGGCAAGGTTGATATTCTTCCAAACTTGAGTTACATGCTCTAGAAATTAAAGGGGAAAACTTCATTTTCCCCCTTAGAATTCTGCAGTAAACTGGGTGAAAACAGCAATCTCACCATCTTGAAACTAAACGTGGAACTTTCCATCTCCAGGAGCCCAAGATAACCAAGAACTCCCATCCTTGTCTCTCCAAACTTCACCTCAGGCTCCCCACTATGCAGACAAAACTTCAGACCTGCCAAAGTCTTGGTGGCCACATGGATTAGACATTCAGCAAGGTGAGCTTTCAACTGCACAGCTATATGGCATCCCTCTCTTCATTCTGATGACCACGGTATTTTAGCTTATGCTGGAGGTTCCTCAGATCCATCTTAGCATGTCAGCCCTTTTCAAGTCTTCCTGCTGTTACTTTTTCTTGTCTCACGCTTTATGGTCTTTCTGGGCTTCCCAAGTGGCTCTAGTAGTGATGAACCTGGCTGCCAATGCAGGAGACACGAGAGTCTGTGGCTTGGATCCCTGGGTCAGGAAGACCCCCTGTGGGGAGGCCATGGCAACCCACTCCTGTGTTCTCGCCTGGAGAATCCCATGGACAGAGGAGCCTGGAAGGCTACAGTCCGTAAGGTCGCATGAAGTTGGACACAACTGAAGCAACTTAGCACATGCTGGTTCTTTTTATCTGTTTTAAAACCATTTTAAAAGGAGATTACATATCTCTACATTCTTCCTTGCTGTCCACCATAAAAGAAGCAGCATCTTGGGCCAGTGCTCTGACCCACTTCAAGACACTGTCGAGAACTCATTATTACCTTTAGGACATTGTACAATTGAATCACACCCAGGAAATCTCATTTCCTAGATGGCATGTTTGTTTCCCTTTGGTTCATCCACATTCTGTCATTTTACTGTATCTTTCACACACACACACACACACGCAATTGTAAGAAGGAAAAAAATGTGAAAAAAAAAAAAAAACAGAAACTTTCTCTCCCAAGATTCCAACTCCCTGAATTTGGTAAATGATTTTCTCCCCTAAATGGACCAAGAATATTGAGGACCACATATCTTAAAGTGCAAATTTAATTCCTAGTCTTTCCTCTGTTAGACATGTGAAAATTGCTGGGTTGAAAACGAGTTTGATGTATCATCTGCTATAGAGAAGAGTTCACATTGCTTTGATGTCGGAGCCTGGTGTGTTTTATCTGGTCTACAGCTACCCATGGTTTTAATAATTCAGCTCATTCCAAGATAGGGGCATGTGTGTCCATCAAGGTTTTCTTTTGTTCAAAGGGGTTTTCTGTGACCTAATCACAGACTCTTCCTTTAAGTATGTCCTTCCAGCTCCACAAAGGGGACATGACATTTTTATTTACGAGGACCTCCTCACCATTCTCCCCCTGCCCCATCCCAGATAAAAACAGAGGAAAATTATTTTAGCTTTAAATTTTGTTTTCTTGAATACACGGAAGAACTGTACAAAAAAGATCTTCATGACCCAGATAACCATGATGATGTGATCACTAATCTAGAGCCAGACATCCTGGAATGTGAAGTCAAGTGTGCCTTAGAAACCATCACTACGAACAAAGCTAGTGGAGTGATGGAATTCCAGTTGAGCTGTTTCAAATACTGAAAGATGATGCTGTGAAAGTGCTGCACTCAATATGCCAGCAAATTGGGAAAACTCAGCAGTGGCCACAGGACTGGAAAAGGTCAGTTTTCATTCCAATTCCAAAGAAAGGCAATGCCAAAGAATGCTCCAACTACCGCACAATTGCACTCATCTCACATGCTAGTAAAGTAATGCTCAAAATTCTCCAAGCCAGGCTTCAGCAATACGTGAACCGTGAACTCCCTGATGTTCAAACTGGCTTTAGAAAAGGCAGAGGAACCAGAGATCAAATTGCCAACATCTTCTGGATCATGGAAAAAGCAAGAGAGTTCCAGAAAAACATCTACTTATTGACTATGCCAAAGCCTTTGACTGTGTGGAATTTTCAAAAGCAGAGACATTACTTTGCCGACTAAGGTCCGTCTAGTCAAGGCTATGGTTTTTCTTGTGGTCATGTATGAATGTGAGAGTTGGACTGTGAAGAAGGCTGAGCACCGAAGAATTGATGCTTTTGAACTGTGGTGTTGGAGAAGACTCTTGAGAGTTCCTTGCACTGCAAGGAGACCCAACCAGTCCATTCTGAAGGAGATCAACCCTGGAATTTCTTTGGAAGGAATGATGATAAAGCTGAAACTCCAGTACTTTGGCCACCTCATGCGAAGAGTTGACTCATTGGAAAAGACTCTGATGCTGGGAGGGATTGAGGGCAGGAGGAGAAGGGGACGACCGAGGATGAGATGGCTGGATGGCATCACAGACTCGATGGACGTGAGTCTGAGTGAACTCTGAGAGATGGTGATGAACAGGGAGGCCTGGCGTGCTGCGATTCATGGGGTCGCAAAGAGTCGGACACAACTGAGCGACTGAATTGAACTGAACTGAACTGATGTTTATCTGATGTCCTTAGGAGCAATTCTCAGGAATGCATATTTCACTTAAAATCGTCTAAAATCCAGTTGCATTGGGCTATAAACCCTATATAATTTAAAGGCATGTTTAAATATCCATTCACTTTACTTCTCACCAAAGGACTCCAAGACCTTGATTTATTCTTCAAAACCAATATCTCAGTTTACTGCTTCTCTTAGACTATTTAGAAGAATCTCATGAGATTGACTCTAGAACCTCCCAACAAGAAAAATATCATTTATTGGAGAAATTTCATTGCTTGGCTAAATCTCTATGAAAGAGAATAAGAGTGCTGATAAACATGAAAGTAAATCTTTCCTCCTCATTCTGCTAGTTTCCAGGAGGGCATGCTACCCCTCAATACCCAGGGCCCCTCTTCCTGTAGGTGAAGTGAGTTACCTGACTCAAAATTTTGGATGAGCACCCCTTATATGAATCTAAACAGAAATGATACAAATGAACTTATTTACGAAACAGAAACAGATTTAAAGAACAAACATGGTTGACAAAGAGGGAAGGATGGGGGGAAGAGATAGTTAGGGAATTTGGGATCAACAAGTACACATATGTACACATAATAACCAACAAGGACCTGCTGTATATGTAGTTCAGGGAACTCTGCTCCATGCTATGTGGCAGCCTGGATGGAGGGGAGTTTGGGGGAGAATAGATACAAGTTCATGTGTGACTGAGTCCCTTCGATGTCCACCTAAAACTGTCACGACATTGTTAATCAGCTCTCTGTTGTTGTTCAGTCACTAAGTCGTGTCGGACTCTTTGTGACCCCATGGACTGAGCATGCCAGGTCCCTCTGTCCTTCACCATCTCCCGGAGTTTGCCCAAGTTCACGTGCACTCAGTCGGTGATGCTATCCAGCAATCTCATCCTCTACTGTTGCCGTTTCCTTTTGCCTTCAATCTTTCCCAGCATCAGAGTCTTTTCCAATGAGTCAGCTCTTCACATCAGGTGTAAAAAGTGTTTTGTATTTAAACCGTTGGGGATGAACAATAAGGTGCAGCCAGCTCTCCCTCCTTCCTTCCTGGAGCCAGTCCCCACAGGAAGTGGTCATTCTCCTGGACTCTCCCCTGCCATCTGTTTTCCAGAAGCGGACCCTCAGCAGAAGGTTCACTGCCTGTGACCACTGGACCTCAGTAGTGGGAAGCCCATTTTGCTACACACCCAAGCCCTGTGCTCCAAAGCCAGCTTTAGCAACAAGAAAGGAAATCTAATCACAGACTCCCAGGGAACTCTCTCTCATAAAACGCCTCCCAATTCCAAAATATGCACAATGTATGCCTTGAAGGCTCTTTCTCATCTTACTTCATTGCTGCCAGCCCAGCAGCAAACCTCAGGTCTGGACCCCAAGGACATACCTACAGTCATTTGGGCTTCCTAGGTGGCTCAGCGGGTGAAGAATCTCCCTGCAATGCAGGAGACACAGGTTCAGTCCCTGGGTTGGGAAGATGCCCTGGAGGAGAGCATGGCAACCCACTCCAGTATTCTTGCCTGGAGAGTCCCACAGACAGAGGAGCCTGGTGGGCTACAGTCCATGGAGTTGCAAAGAGTTGGACACGACTCACGCAAAAGTACTGCATTTTCTTTGTTGAGTGTGTATTAATGACTAAAAACAAGGAATAACAGGACAGCACCCCACAACGAAGAATTCCTAGCCCAAAATGTTAATAGTGACTTAGCCTCTTATCACAAAGAATGAGCCATTTTTTCCAGCCCAAACAGCCACTGCTATTTGGTGCTGCACACAAACACCATGAGATGTGGAATACTTAAACCAACATTCAGAAAGCCAAATGAGGAGGACACTTGTGAGTCTCCAACTGCAATTCAAACTCCCTGGCCAATTCCCAATTTATAACATCAGTACAGCATAATACAAGCATAATTAGAAAGCAAAATTCCCAGACTATCAGCAGCCCATCTGATTAGCTGTTGATATAAGTAATTCTCTATTATACATCCCCAAATTATCTGATTGTATTAAAGATACTTATCTCATCCCATA
This sequence comes from Cephalophus harveyi, assembly GCA_006410635.1. Taxonomy (NCBI): domain Eukaryota; kingdom Metazoa; phylum Chordata; class Mammalia; order Artiodactyla; family Bovidae; genus Cephalophus; species Cephalophus harveyi. Next base: position 21,986 of record SJYT01038804.1, on the reverse strand, counting down.
ATGGGAAAGATATTTTCATCCCATTATGTAAAATGTCTAAGAAAAGATCTGAAATGATTTTCCTTCCCAACAATAACCACTTCCATCTCTTGGGCCCTCCTGCCCCCTCTCCTTCCATTCATGAGCTGCAAACCACCTGGGCACTTCTTTTCACATTCTTTTTCCCATTAGGTTGGAAGTACCTCATAGAAGGGCATCAACCTGTATTTCAAGATATGGAGAGACTTGGAATTAGGAAACCTGAATTCAGCATTGTTTCTTACCGAGTGCCATTAAATAGGTTCATTAATCTCACTTAGTCCCTTTTGTTTGGATATAAAGTGACCCAGCTCCAAGAACCAGGCTTTTCTGGTGGCTCAGTGGTAAAGAATCTGTCTGCCACTGTAGGAGATGTGGGTTCGATACCTGGGTCAGTAAGATCCCCTGGAGAAGGGAATGGCAACCCACTACAATATTCTTATCTGGAGAATTCCGTGGGCAGAGAAGACTGGTGGGCTACAGTCCATGGGTCACAAAGAGTTGGACACAACTGAGGGACTAAACAACAACAAGCTCCAAGAACCACCCTGATGACTCAAACAGATGCTGTGAGAAAACTCTTCCAATAAGAAAATGTGTCTTTAAACAGATAACCTGCTGTAGGTAACTAACAAGGATGTACTGTATGGTACAGAGAACTCTGTTCAATATCTTACAATAAGCTATAAGAGAAGAGAATGTAAAAAAGAATATATATGTATAACTGAATCACTTTACAATTAACACAAAATTGTATATTTAATATAAACATTTTTTTTTAAAGAAAATCTGTCTTGAGGTCTTTGAAAATTTGAGCTACCAGGGTATACAAAAGTGAAAACAGTGAGCTTGCATTAGGTGGCATAGAAGGTGGCCATGATGAACTGCATTTCCCAGTACAAATAGGAAATGACAGCCCACTGTTTTCCCAGGATTCTTGCCTAGGAAATTCCATGGACAGAGGAGCCTGGTGGGCTAAAATTCATGGGGTCGCAGAGTCAGACACGACTGAGCATGCACTCACCATGTATACGTCCTTGTAATCTCTTCTCTTTGAATGTGGGCAGGACATGCTAACTCATGTGTAAGATAGGAATTGTGGTGCTGGAGAAGACTCTTCAGAGTCCCTTGGACTGCAAGGAGATCAAGCCAGTCAATTCTAAAGGAAATTAACCCTGAATATTCATTGGAAGGACTGTTGCAAAAGCTGAAGCTCCAACATTTGGCCACCTGACGCAAAGAGCCAATTCAGTGGAAAAGACCCTGATGCTGAGAAAGATTGAAGGCAGGAGGAGAAACGGGCAACAGAGGATGAGATGATTGAAAGGCATCACAGACTCAGTGGACATGAGTTTGAGTAGGCTCCAGGAGATAGTAAAGGACAGGGAAGCCTGGTGTGCTGCGGTCCATGGGATCACAAAGAGTAGGACATGACTTAGCAACTGAACACACAACACACAAGATTAGAATATCTCAGAAGAGATGGGGCAGTACTTCAATGTTTGGTTATAAAAAGACAGTGCTTCTGTCTTGGATGCTTTCTCTTGGGCCACTTGTTCTGGGTGAAACCAGTTGTCCTGAGAAGCGGCCTTGAGCAGCCATCCACAGAAGTTGCCAACTGCCTCCTGAGTGAGCCTCTAAGCAGGGTCTCCACCAGAGGAACCCTGAGACCCCTGCAGTCCCAGCCAATGCCTTCGATTGCAATTAGATCTTCAGAGTAACTCAGTTGAATTTTGTTTTTAGCAGTAAAAATAAGACAGATCTAAGGACTCAGGAGAAGAGACACAGGGGGCAGGTTTTCTTTTTAAGCCTTACACTAAATTTTCTGACTTCCATCCCTGAAGATCTGATCACTGATCAACATAAAAATATAGAACAGACAAGATAAGGCGTTTGGTACTCTTGAACAGAAGGCAACTCGTTTCCTACTGGCATGGGACTTCTGAAATTTTCAACAATGATGTACATTTGATGAGATAGTTTTCGGCCTTTCTGCTACTCTGTATGAACATAGCACACTTTTGGTACAGTGCCCGTATACTTTCATGATAAATGGCATCCATGCAGCTTTCTCTAACGCAGAAGGAAGGATAATTAAAACCAAACATCTCATCTCAGAGATGTGTGAAGATTAATAAAATGATTTCTGTAAAGGTCCCTGAGCTTTTGGAAAGAAGAATACACCATGCAATGTATTACTATGTAGTTTAATTTGTAGTTATGTGAGGCAGTTTATAAGTGCTTTATATCAAATGAAAAACATAATTAGTACTACACTAATGCTTCAAAGGTCATTTTGTATACAAGGCAATAAATGTAAAATTTGAGGATTTAATCATGAATTAATTTACTGCACAACATATGTTATGTATATTAAGAGATACCTTTTAGAATTTAACTAATAATAAAAATGATAAAAATAAGAATGATGCAGGTAAGCTAATCAATTTTCTTCAATTCAAAATGAGATAAAAGAGATTTTGAATAAACCTTTACTACTCTCTTTCTGTGTGGATTCCAAGGTAAGGACAGGCTTCTGCAGATCTGGGTTTTATCCCTGGGTCGGGAAGATCCTCTGAAGAAAGGAATAACTTCCCACTCCAGTATTCTTGCCTGGGGAATCCCATGGACATAGGAACCTGGAGGGCAATGGCCCATGGGGTCGCAAAAAGTTGGACATAACTGAAAGTCTAACACTTTCACTTCCACAGAAGATAGAGTCAAACGTGGCAAAGAAGATTCCCCAACCATGTATTTGAACTTTCAATCTATTAATAGATGCAGCGGATGAGCTGGATTGGAGGAAAGAGAAAGTGGAGGTGAACAGATCAGTTAGGGCTGATCGGCAAAGTTCACAGAACAGGTCGTAGGGTCTAGATTTTGGTGGCAATAGTAGAAATGGGAAGAATGGAGGTGAAAAAAAAAAGTTATTAAAGAATCATCAGGTCTCATAACTTAAACAGAAAGTGGTTCTTTTGCTCTAAAGAAACTGCCAGTATGACTATACGGAAGAGTGCCAGTCTATGCCAGCTGCTATACCAAAACTCTACAGACAGATATCTTAATTGTTCCTCCCAGTTCTGCAGATGAAGTCCAGTGTTATGGCATCTGCAGGCTGGGCATTTAGTGAGAGCTTTTGGTTCATAAATGGAGCCTTCTCACTGTGTCCTCACAAGGTGGAAAGGGCCAGGAGCTCTGGATGGTCTCTTTGTAACAGCAGTGATACCACTCAAAGGGAACACAGAAGAGAAAACCACAGGCCCTAATGGTGTCCCTTGTGCTAAATCCCATGATACCAAACCCAGACTTCCTCTCCAACTTAACTGCAGTTTCTACCTTCCCCTAGAAATGTAATCTTAATCAACAGATCTGGAATTTTCAAATCAAGCATTAGTTGCTCAGTCATGTCCAACTCTTTATGACCCCATGGGCTGTAGCTCACCAGGCTTCTCTGTCCATGGAATTTTCCAGGCAAGAATACTAGAGTGGGTAGCCATTCCCTTCTCCAGGGGATCTTCCTGACCCAGGGATCAAACCCTAGTCTCCTGCATTACACGGGAATTCTTTACCGTCTAAGCCACCAGAGAAGCCAGATCAAAGTGAGTTGCTAATGGGAATTGGAAGAAAAAATAGCCACATACTTAATGGACAGAGCTCAAGCATTTAAAAGCTGTTACAGAAACTTCCCAGGTTGGTATGTGCCCAATAGGCTACTGGAGATCAGTGGAGAAATAACTCCAGAAAGAATGAAGGGATGGAGCTAAGGCAAAAACAATAACCAGTTGTGGATGTGACTGGTGATAGAAGCAAGGTCCGATGCGGTAAAGAGCAATATTGCATAGGAACCTGGAATGTTACGTCCATGAATCAAGGCAAATTGGAAGTGGTCAAACAGGAGATGGCAAGAGTGAACGTCAATATTCTAGAAATCAGCGAACTAAAATGGACTGGAATGGGTGAATTTAACTCAGATGACCATTATACCTACTACTGTGGGCAGGAATCCCTTAGAAGAAATGGAGTAGCCATCATGGTCAACAAAAGAGTCTGAAATGCAGTACTTGGACGCAATCTCAAAAATGACAGAATGATTTCTGTTCATTTCCAAGGCAAACCATTCAATATCACAGTAATCCTAGTCTATGCCCCAACCAGTAATGCTGAAGAAGCTGAAGTTGAACGGTCCTATGAAGACCACAAGATCTTTTATAACTAACACCCAGAAAAGATGTCCTTTTCAGTATAGGGGACTGGAATGCAAAAGTAGGAAGTCAAGAAACACCTGGAGTAACAGGCAAATTTGGTCTTGGAATACAGAATGAAGTAGGGCAAAGGATAATATAGTTTTGCCAAGAAAATGTACTAGTCATAGCAAACACCCTCTTCCAACAACACAAGAGAAGACTCTACACATGGACATCACCAGACGGTCAACACCAAAATCAGATTGATTATATTCTTTGCAGCAAAAGATGGAGAAACTCTATGCAGTCAGCAAAAACAAGACTGGGAGCTGGCTGTGGCTCAGATCACGAACTCCTTATTGCCAAATTCAGAGTTAAATTGAAGAAAGTGGGGAAAACCACTAGACCATTCAGGTATGACTTAAATCAAATCCCTCATGATTATACAGTGGAAGTGAGAAATAGATTTAACGGCCTAGATCTGATAAATAGAGTGCCTGATGAACTATGGACTGAGGTTCGTGACATTGTACAGGAGACAGGGATCAAGACCATCTCCATGGAAAAGAAATGCAAAAAAGCAAAATGGCTGTCTGGGGAGGCCTTACAAATAGCTGTGAAAAGAAGAGAAGTGAAAAGCAAAGGAGAAAAGGAAAGATATAAGCATCTGAATGCAGAGTTCCAAAGAATAGCAATGAGAGATAAGAAAGCCTTCTTCAGCAATCAATGCAAAGAAATAGAGGAAAACAACAGAATGGGAAAGACTAGAGATCTCTTCAAGAAAATTAGAGATACCAAGGGAGCATATCATGCAAAGATGAGCTCAATAAAGGACAGAAATGGTATGGGCCTAACAGAAGCAGAAGATATTAAGAAGAGATGGCAAGAATACACAGAAGAAATGTACAAAAAGAGCTTCACGACCCACATAATGACGATGGTGTGATCACTCACCTAGAGCCAGATGTCCTGGAATGTGAAGTCAAGTGGGCCTTAGAAAGCATCACTAGGAACAAAGCTAGTGGAGGTGATGGAATTCCAGTTGAGCTGTTTCAAATCCTGAAAGATGATGCTGTGAAAGTGCTGCACTCAATATGCCAGCATCAGTCCATTCTGAAGGAGATCAGCCCTGGGTGTTCTTTGGAAGGAATGATGCTAAAGCTGAAACTCCAGTACTTTGGCCACCTCATGCGAAGAGTTGACTCACTGGAAAAGACTCTGATGCTGGGACGGATTGGGGGCAGGAGGAGAAGGGGATGACAGAGGATGAGATGGCTGGATGGCATCACGGACTCGATGGACCTGAGTCTGAGTGAACTCCGGGAGTTGGTGATGGACAGGGAGGCCTGGCGTGCTGCGATTCATGGGGTCACAAAGAGTCGGACACGACTAAGCGACTGAACTGAACCGAGAGCACTCACCAGACTTCCCTAGTGGCTCAGTGGTAAAGAATCCACCTGCCAATGCAGAAGACCTGGGTTCTATCCCTGGATTGGGAAGCCTCCCTGGAAAAGAGAATGGCTATACACTTTAGTATTCTCCCCTGGGAAGTATGCAATGGAAGGAGCTGACCTTTTCATTACATTTTATTTCCATTAAAATTAAAAGTCCAGTGTGGTTAATGGCTACCATATTGTCCAGTGCAAATCAAGAAGAATTAATGTAAAAGCATCAAAAGTGCCTTTTGTAGGAAAGGTAAGGCAGAGACAAAGGTTTGCTTGGGGAAAAGTAGGGGCCTCCGATAGTGCATGAGCACATTCTGTAAGAAAAGGGTACACTCAAGACATACCCAGTGGGCCAGTGGTTAAGACTCTGTACTTCTTCTGCAGTGGATGTGAGTTTGATCTCTGGTCAGGGAACTAGAAAGAAAGAAAGAGGAAAGAGCAAAAAGAAAACACACCATAATATCATGTGGTGAAAAAATAGGATTGGAACTACAAACCATCCTTTAAAAAATATAAAACCACTGTTATCCTTAGCGCCTTTCAGGATTCTCTGCATGCAGCCCCTTTTCCTCTGTAGGTACATTCCTTTGATACATATTCTATTCACACCATGTATTGACAGCCGAACACACTACCCAGGAGGTCATGTGAGCGAGGGAGAATTCAGCTCTTATAACAGCAAACAGATACTGAAATATCAGGGGCAGAATTTCTTGTAGTGAATCCATCCCACTTCCTTGAGGTCACCATACTGACACTTATTAAAGGCACAAGATTTCATTACATGAGCCCTGATCAGTCCACTACACAGTCAGATTTGATATATGGAATAAAATTCAGAAAACAGTAAAAAAAGGCTTTTCACAATTGCAATAAGAAGTCATAAAGGAACATATATTTGGTGCAAGAAATGTTTTTAGGTTACAGCTGCTAACTTAACAGGATAGGAGTACATCTTGCTTTTCTTCCCATTTCCAGATTTCTAAAACTTCCCCGAGGTTATGTATAATTAAACAGTTTACTATATACTGGGAGGGGGCATCTTCTGTTTTACTCTAGCCACTTTCCAAGGGAAAAATAAAATGTGGTCCTGTATTGTATTTGAAACTGCAACTACTATGCAAGATAAAAATTAACAGGAAATTTCCAAGTTTGTTTTTAAAATCTCAACAGATTTTATAAAAGTACAAAGTATAAGACCTGTGTACTTGGTGACAATTTATTTATACAAGTTGATTGCTGTTTCAGTCCCTAAGTTGTGTCCAACTCTTTTGTGAACCCATGGACTATATAGCCCGCCAGACTCCTCTGTTCATGGGATTCTCCAGACAAGAATACTGGAGTGGGATGTCATTTCCTTCTCCGGGGATCTTCCCAACCCAAGGACTGAACCCGCATCTCTTAAGTCTCCTGCATTGGCAGGAAGGCTCCTTACCACTAGCACCACCTGAGGAGCCCTCTTCAATGTATACATGTTGTTAAATTTGTATGTGGTTTTCTCCTGTTAATCTGTCTCATATCAATTTAATTTTTAGACCAGCCAGAAGAACCCAGAGGGAGAGAGGGAATTTCTTCCTTCCCAATAGCTGGTAACAAGGATGGGATGCAACTTCTATGAGCTAGACACTCCTCACCCCAAAGATGCTATAATTAAGAGATGCTGGACAGGGACTTCCCTGGTGGTGCAGTGGATAAGACTCTGAACTCCCAATGCAGGGGACCTGGGTTCCATCCCTGGTCAGGGAGCCAGATCCCACATGCCACAGCTAAGAGTTCACATGTTGCAGCTGAGAGTTTTCATGCTGCAACTGAAAAAAAAAGAAAAAAACCCTGCATGCCACAACAAAGATTGGAGATCCCTCATGCCACAGCTAAGACTCAGCACAGCCAAATAAACAAATGGCTCAATGTTAAAGAGAGAGAGGCTGAGCCACCTGAGAAAAGCCATCAGAAGATAATAAGTGTGACCATGTTAGCCAGCCTCCTGGATCTCTGCCTGAAGGGTCTGTTGGAAATAAGAGGGGTAAGGGTGTTTTCTCTTTTCTAGAATGAGTCTAGCAAGAGGAAGTATTTGTAGCGCTCAGGCTCAGAGGTTAAACCATCTGCCTCCAATGCGGGAGACCCGGGTTCGATCCCTGGGTCGGGAAGATCCCCTGGAGAAGGAAATGGCAATCCACTCCAGTATTCTTGCCTGGAGAATCCCATGGACGGAGAAGCCTAGTAAGTTACAGTCCACGGGGTCGCAAAGAGTCGGACACGACTGAGCAACTTCAGTTTCAGCTCCTAGGGAACTTCTGCTTTATTTTCTCCTGCTAACGTGTCTTGTCAATTTAATTATTAGGTCAGCCAGAAGAACCTAGTAGGGTAGAGGGGAATTTCTTCCTCTTTGACATCAGTTATGAAGGCTGTCGCTGTTCAGTCCCTCAGTCGTGTCTGACTCTTTGCCAGCCCATGGACTGCAGCATGCCAGGCTTCCCTGTCCTTCACTATCTCTCGGAGTTTGTTCCAACTCATATCTAGAGAGTTGGTGTTGCCGTCCAAACATCTCATCTTCTGTCATTATCAAGGTTAACGGGCTCTAATGTAGGCCGACTTCGCCTCCTGGTCCTTTCTGAGGAGGGCAGAACATTTATTCTCTGTCTCACTGTGACCTCTCATCTAGATCCTCTCAGAAACAGTGAGCCAGGGAGTAACAGCCACGCTGGGAGGAATCGCTGGCTGGATAGAGGTTAGCCTGTGTTTTAGGAAAGAAAGCTCTTGAAAATCAAGCAAGATGGGCAGGTGCAGAAGACACAGAGTCTCTCTGACAATATTAGGAATGAAACATCAGGTAGGAGGAAGCATCCCCAACAGCAGGGTTGGAACCACATTGGAGGGAAACCCAGCCGAAACAGGAACCTGGAATGGGAGCGTCTTGTATCAATCAACCCTTCCACTACAGGCCTGGGAGCGCCGGGCATCAGGGGGCACCAGGCCCCCCTCGACACCTGGCAGCCAAGAGAAACTGAATGTGTCTGGGGGAATCCGCCCACCTTCCAGCATGATTAGACAATGAAACAGAAATACTAATAATCAGACGGAAAGAAAAACTGCCCCCTGAAGAACAAGGCAAACAGAGCAGCATCCAGAGGAAGAACACTGGGTAAAAACAACTCTTGGCAGCAACCAGACGGGCTTCCAAGGTGGCACCAGTGGTAAAGAATCCACCTGCCAATGCAGGAGACACCAGAGACGGGTGTTTGATCCCTCGGTAGGGAAGATCCCTTGGAGAAGGGCATGGCAATCTCACTCCGGTATTCTTGCCTGCAGAATCCCACGGGCAGAGGAGCCTGGAGAGCTATGGTCCATAGTGTAGCACAGAGTCAGCCCTGACTGAGCATGCACACTCAGAGGAAAACTTGGAGACAACTCCTCAAGGAAATTCAAAGAGACAGGCCTCTATGGACCAGGAGCACTGGACACTGAGAAGGGGACAGGCTAAGCTAATAAGCAATATCAGTTGATAAAGCAGAACAAATGAAAAGGGAAGGGCATTATATAAAGAGGACTAACAAGGAAGCTAAAAGTACAAACTAAAGCAAAGCCCAGATTGAAAACAATGAAGACCAGAAGTGTTAAGGTAGGAATCTCATCAGGGAGGGGACAAATCTGAGAAGCTCTTCCAAAGCGCAAGATAAGTTTAAAGAAAGCAAGTCTGATTAGCACCGAGATCACTTCTGCTCTTGAAGACGAGATGAAAGCAAATAGATCAGAAGCTATAATCAAAGAGATGAAAGCATCCTAGCTCGACCGATTTACAGTTGCTCACCTTATTGGAGGCAAAATTAATTAAAAATACTTCCACAGGTGGTATTCCTGAACACAGAGAATTCAAAATAGGTTATTTTGCTTTCACTCTGAAAATTAGAGCAATAAAACAATAAGGATGATATTTGAAATTTAAAGTATTTCATTCATTGATGTCTTATGTTGGGCTAGTCATGCTTCTAGGCACTCTAAGTGGATGCATTTATTTAATTCATCTGTCATTATTTCTGTTTTGCAGATGAAGAAACAGTCACAGAAAGGGGAAGCAACTTGACAAAGATCACACAGCTAGCAGGCATCAGAAGCAGAATACAAAGTCCAGTGCTCTAACGACAGCTTTCTCCCTTGAAGAATATTTTTAAGAATTATATAAAACAGAATATGTACATCCAGAATACGGAAGGAGATAAAAACAGCAAATTCCAATATATGTATTCCAAAATAAATAAAATGCTATAACAAGCAAGTATATGGGCATGCACCCAAAACAGAAAGCACAAAGATGACATTAGTAAAGGTGAACACAATACTGTAAAAAATAAATAAATAAATAAGCCAGTTAACTTCCTATTATGGATGAAAAGGCTTTTTTAGGCAAAAACTGAATTCCTTGGTATCCATGGGGGGGGGTTGGTTCCAGGACCCCTTGTCAGTGGTGTTTAGTTGCTCAGCTGTGTCTGACTCTTTGCGACCCCATGGATTGTACCCCACCAGGCTTCTCTGTCCATGGGGATTCTCCAGGCCAGAATACTGAAGTGGGTCACCACTTCCTTCTCCAAGGGATCTCCCTGACCCAGGGATTGAACCCGGGTCTCCTTCATTGGCAGTCGGATTCTTTACCTTCTGAGCCAAGAGGGAAGTCCCAGTACAATGTAAATGCTTTATAAAAAGGTGCCTGCACATGGCAAACCCAACCTTTACCTTTTGGAACTTTCTGGAATTTATTTTCAAATACTTTTGATCCATGGTGGGTTGAATATGTGGATATAGAACCCACTGATATGGAAACCTGACTATTTTTCTGGAAAAATACACCAAACACAGACAGATATTAAAAAAAAAAAAGAAGGACGTGACAGGATAGGAAGAGACAGATCTAACAAGCACAGTAAAAGGAAATCAGAAATGGCTGTTTTAACATCAAAGAAAACTGAGTTTGAAATAAAAAATTTAAAAGAGGCAAGGAATCATTTTTCGAAAAAGTCCAGTTAAGGGAGATATAATTACTATAAGCGTATAGGCATCACATATTTTTACTACAACATATTAATTATAAACTACCACTTTAACACTAAGGAAAATGATCAAATAAAGATGCTGTTAATATACTATCACTGAATGATCTGCTGCTGCTGCTGCTGCTGCTAAGTCGCTTCAGTCGTGTCCCACTCTGTGCGACCCCATGGGCTGCAGCCCACCAGGCTCTCCCGTCCCTGTGATTCTCTAGGCAAGAACACTAGAGTGGGATGCCATTGCCTTCTCCACTGAATGATCTAGTAAAAGATAAATAATCTGGAAGACATGCTGACACTGATCAGTGAGAGGCAGGATTCAACAGAGAGAGAGAGGCTTGACAGACCATGCAGTGGCCACCGCAATCCCAGAGGAACCCAGGGAGAGCACTCGAGCTGGGACAGTCCTCCAGAACTGTCCCAAATCAAGGCAAGGAGCCTGAGTGAGTGAACGCCTGCCTCGGCCGGGCATCAGCCATGGGCAATGCCCGATGGGACAACCCCCCGTGAGCCTCCAGTAGCAGATGGTCCCGGAAGCCTGAGTGGGAGCACACCCGCATCCTAGATGAAGTGCAGAGATGTTGCCAGAAAATGCTGCCTTTACAAAACGACCAAGGGACAACGTCTTACCCAGAAAACGTGTGTGAAAGTGATGCTCGTGCTTTGGGTCAGGTGGTGAAGAGGTAGGCCTAGCCTTCCTATATCGTAGGTTATGGCTGTCCAACAGACAACTCCAAGAGAGAGAGAGTGGGCAGGGGAGGGTGGGATGAATTCAGAGGGGAGCACTGGCATACATTAGCAGGTGGGCTTCCCTGGTGGCTCGGACGGGAAAGCGTCCGCCTGCAGTGCAGGAGCTGTTGTTCAGTTGCCCCGTTGTGTCCCACTCTTTGCGAACCCATGGACTGCAGCATGCCAGGTTTCCCCATCCCTCACCATCTCCTGAAGGTTGCCCAAGTTCATGGCCATTGCATCGGTGATGCCATCCAGCCATCTCATCCTGTGATGCCCTCTTCTCCTTCTGCCCTCAATCTTTTCCAGCATCAGGGACTTTTCTGATGAGTCATCTGTTTGCATCTGATGGCCAAAATACTGGAGCTTCAGCTTCAGCATCAGTCCTTCCAATGAGTATTCAGGGTTGATTTGCCTTAAGGTTGACTAGTTTGATCTCCTTTCTGTCCAAAGGACTTTCAGGGGTCTTCTCCAGCACCACAGTTTGAAGCTGGCTCTTTCACTCTACTTGTTCACCCTCATCAAGAGGCTCTTTAGACCTCTTCCTTTTCTGCCATTAGAGTGGTATCATCCACATATCTGAGGTTGTTGATATTTCTCCAGCCTATCTTGATTCCAGCTTGTAACTCATCCAGCCTGGTCTTTCTCATGATGTGCTCAGCATATAGGTTAAACATACAGGGCGATAGCATTCAGCCCTGTTGCACTCCTTTCTCAATCTTGAGAGGGTACTGAGGGCTGTGCAGGAGGCTGGGTTCATTTCCTGACCCAGGAAGATGCCCTGGAGAAGGGAATGGCTACCCACTTCAGTATTCTTGCCTGGAAAATTCCATGGATAGAGGAGGGCTACAATCCAAGGGGTTGCAAAGAGTCAGACTTGACTAAGTGACTGAATAACAACAATTTCTAAATTAGCTGGTAGAAAGAAATGAATTTAATACATATAACCTTTCTAATCCACTTTTTAAAAATCTAAGATATAAGGGAGAACTTTGAATTCAGCATATTTACTCGAGATATAATTTCTGTCAGTTTTGGATATGAGGTTTCCCTCATAGCTCAATTGGTAAAGAATCCACCTGCAATGTAGGAGACCCCAGTTCCTCTGGAGAAGGGATAGGCTACCCACTCCAGTATTCTTGGGCTTCCCTTGTGGTTTACCTGGTAAAGAATCCACCTGCAATGTGGGAGACCTGAGTTTTATCTCTGGGTTGGGAAGATCCCAAGGAGAGGGGAAAAGGCTACCCACTCCAGTATTCTGGCCTAGAGAATTCCATGGACTATATAGTCCATGGGGTCACAAGAGTCAGACAGGACTGAGTGACTTTCACTTTCACTTTTCTTTGGATATTATCAGAGGAAGAAGTCTATTAATTAAAAATATTTGTTATATATTTTCATCCAGTCACAGTGGTAGATTCTTATGCATGCAGATGGAAAGGAAATAAGTGGTCTAAAAAAAGGAGAGTTCTATGGTTGCTTGTATTCTCTGGGTTTCAATAATATTGTATGTTTGCATAAAGAGCAATGTAAGCAGCTATCTGTAACTTAGTCTTATTCTTAGATGCCAAATTTTACAATTGCTAAGTAGTCAGGCAAGGACTATTACATTGGTATGTATTTAAAACAGCAAAATATTGTAACATAAAATTCTTAACCTTGAGGCATTATATGAATATTTTAGGAGTCATATATTTAGACATCTCTTGTAATAATTATCACAGTGAATCTGGCATCATTGAATTTAAAATAATTTCTAGATTAAAATACATTGTACAATATTTGTCCAGAGATTCAATAAATAACCTTTAATCCAGATATTAAATATTTGCCTTTATTTTACATTTATAAAAATTGTGTTTGTTGGCATGTACAGGATGAATTTCTATTTTAACTAAGTCTGTGAGCAAATTCTGACTTTTCCATTTTTTTCCCCCACTTTGTGAGGAGTAAAAAATGACATCAATGTCAAAATCCTCTGAAACAGAAATACCCAGAGAGCTGGCAAACTTGACAGTCATGGGACCAAGTTCAATCAATTATCTGAGGAGAATTGCTAACTATGTATAATTATTTTAATACATATCATTAGGCCATATTTTTGTAGTGTGCAATTCCTCTTTTATATTGTTTCCTTGTTTCCAGCCCAAGGACATATTTCAGTGTTATAATTTATCCCTCTTAATGTGACGATTATTTGTGTTTTAGGAGTGATTTGTAGATTTTTTTGACAAGGGACAGGGGGCTCTTCATATTATAAATAAATTACAGAAAATTGGAACCAAACTACTGTTACTCATTGTTATGCTGATGGTTTAGAGGGTTCTCAGCTCATGAGCTTTGCTAACAAATTGTCAGTACACTCTCACTCTCTGTTAAAAACTTCTGTTTCTCCATCATTGTTGACAGCATTTTCTCTTCTAAATGGCTGGCCTTGTGTATCCATTACCACTGATCTGCCCAGCTTGCTTTCAAAGAATAGTTAAGTTTTGAGGGGGATCCATTTTTTGGTCTAAAACCACTCCCCAAAGTCCAAGCAAACAAGAACAAAGAGGATTTACAGCGGCTGGGCAGACTAACTTCTCAGATCCATAGACGGGCTCTCGCCATCAGCATCTTTCAGATGGTGAAACGGGATCAGAGGCCATAGTAATTGCCCAAGGCATCCCAGCTAGGGACTTCCAGAGAGCCAGCCAGGATCTGAATCCCGGTTTCTCATCCCCAGATCCTTGCGCCTTGACCCTAGCATGCTGGAAGAGACGCTGCATCCGCAGGGAGTAAGAGATTGTAGCCTGAAGGGGCCTTTTTGGTTTGATGGTCAGCAACACTGGGAAGTTCACTGTTCATGAGGCCCCGTCGTGGCACCAAGACATTTCACCCCAAAGCGTGTCCATCTCATGGGTTAGATGTTGCAGATGCATCTTGGCATCTGGGGAAGATGATGCTTCTTCCACATGTATCTAAAGGAATGCAGAGACCTTCCTATTTCCTTCTTTTTAAATCTGTTTGGCTGCGCTGGGTCTTTGCTGCTGGCTGGGCTTTTCCCCAGCTGTGGCCATCGGGGGCTGCTCTCTGCTGCAGTGCATGGGCTTCTCAGTGCGGTGGCTTCTCTCCTGGTGAAGCGCACACTCCAGGGCGTGTGGCCTTCCGTAGCTGTGGCTCCCCGGTTCCAGAGCACAGCTCAGGAGTTGATGCACACGAAATGAACACATTTTCAATAGGTTTCCCATATTTTTCTACATTTGCTTCTTTTTGTCCCTCTTCTCTACAAGGATGGTGTTTTTAAAAATTAATGCACAATGAATGTGCATTTAGCTGCCCTGAAGCATGTGGGATCTTCCTGACCCAGGGATTGAACCTGCATCTCCTGAACTGACAGGCGAATTCTTTACCACTGAGCCACAGGGGAAGCCCCCCAACTTCCTTCTATTTCATGTCTCTCAGATGAAGCACAGGGCTCAGTTCTGATCCTTGGGAACAGAGACAGTTTAAGGCTGTCAGCCCCAACGGAAGGCTCATTGTAAAGATTGAGTATTATGTCTCTTTCATAAGAATTAAAGATCTAATCTGACCAAGGCTCCATCAAGGCTGATCAGGAAGAGGGGCGTCTTCAAAATATGGAAGACACTTGATCACTTTTTATGAACGAGATACTCTAATTATTCAGTGGGGATTCATTTCAGGTTGCAGAATTTTTATTGGAAACCATTTAATTTTCAGTACCCGTCATTCCAAGTGGACAAGGATGAGGCACATCGAAGAATTACTGAAGCAAGAGGCCAGGGCCCCTGTAATTTGCATGCACCCATATAATATAATTTTTATCTTCTTTTCACATAGGAAGGCAGTGAAATTGCAGATATTGTCCACAGACCGCTGCCTGGCATATTGATGGTAGCAAAACTGTTCATAAGAAGGAGAAGAATGCGGGAAATTCAATTTTAGGAACTAGCTCTATTTATCCACACAAGGAGAACTTTCTCGAATGCTAACTAGAGCAAAGAGAAGGAAGGATGTGTGTTTCCCTCCCACTTCTGCTCTGTTACTGTTCCCCACATTCGAAATTAAACTGAGCGCATAATTTCCCAAAGCAACTTGGTCATTTTCACCATGAAGATTAGACAAAAAGCAGACAGACAAATAAAAAGGAACGAAACCACAAGCAAATAGGCAAGGGTTGAAATCTCGAAGCTGGGCTCCTAATGTATGCTGCGGGTGGATCTCCAGTCTATTAAAGCCATTTGTGAAGCTTTTACACTTGGTCTGTGCAGTTGAGGGGTATCACTGAGCCAAAGAGCGATGCTCCCACGCTAGCCGCTTCTACTCACGCCTGTCCACATCCTGAGAGATGCCGTTTGCCACCATTCAAATGAGGCTTCCAGAAGACACCTTGTCTTCAGAAAATATCACCTTGTCAATAAATTTGCATTTCATATGCGGCAGAATTATTCCAGGAGGTGTCTTTAAGAATGGTGTTCTTAAGGCACGGCCTTTCCAACTGTTTACGATTCACACAGCTTTGTCTTCAAGGCATCTCTGCAGCTCCCTCTACACATGTCCCACTGGCTCACAGTAGCTCCCAATGCTGCCACAGGTTCAGGAGGAGACAGGTTGAGATCCCTCTGATCCCAGAAAGGCGAGAGATGAGACAATTTTCCCCCCTGGAGAGGAGCTGTGGACTTGCCCAGGGACAAGGCCCCGAGTAAACGTTATGTGAAGGAATGCATGGCTGAAAGAAAGCCAGGATGGCAGGACAGTGAATAACTGAGCTGGTGATGAGAGGACTCGAGATTCGCGGAGCAGGAGGAAGGCTTGTAAAGATACAGTGACAAGCACGTGATGGAGCTTCTGCCTGAGCTCCTGCCAGCAGGTTTTACTGTGCTGGCCTCAATTCAAGAAACACCGATTCAAACAGGTGGCCACTAGGGACTTCCCTGGTAGTCCAGGGGCTAAGACTCCACACTTGCAAGGCAGGGGATCCGGGTTCGATCCCTGGTGGGGCAACTAGATCCTACATACCGCAACTAAGACCAGGCACAGCCAAATAAATCATAGAAAATACAATATTTAAATAAATAGGTGGCCCTTAGAACCAATTATTTCTTCCATGGACTCTGATATAAGCTTCAACACATCCTATAAGTGAGGGCTTTCAGGAACATATAAGGATTAGAAGCAAAACCATGAGAAAGTGAAAGTGTTAGTTGCTCAGTCATGTCTGAATCTTTGCTACCCCACAGACTGCAGCCCACCAGGCTCCTCTGGCCATGGGATTCTCCAGGCAAGAATACTGGAGTGGGTAGCCATTTTCTTCTCTGGAGGATCTTCCTGACCCAGGTAGCGAACCTGGGTCTCCTACACTGCAGGCATATTCTTTACCATCTGAGCTACCAGGGAAGCCTAAGACCATGAAAGTGAAAGTGAAAGTTGCTCAGTTGTGTACAACTCTTTGTGACCCCATGGACTATATAGTCCATGGAATTCTCCAGGCCAGAATACTGGAGCGGGTAGCCTATCCCTTCTCCAACGGATCTCCCCAGCCCAGGAATCTAACCAGGGTCTCCTGCATTGCAGGCAGATTCTTTACCATCTGAGCCAGCAGGGAAGCCTAAGACAGTGAGAAGAAGGCAATAAAGTATTGCCATTGGTCAAGGGTATCTGGCACCTTTCTAATGAATTCATTTTCACTCACTGGAGGCCTCAAAGCTCTCCTGAAGTTCCTCCATTGCCTGTGATAAGGTTGACTCAGATATAAACACCTTGAACAGGTGGCATCTGAGTATCTACACAGCTCTGTTTCACAGGACGGTTCCCTCTGATCACATACTTGGTACCAGCGGGCTCAATAATTCCCGCCCAGCCTGCAGGGCCGCGGGCTCTCATGCTTGCCACCTGAGAGTAGGGAGGTGGAGAAAGTGATCTGAGGAGAGTCCGGTGTCGAAAAATCCATATCGACATTTTGATCATAGGCAGCGTGGGACCGAAAGTTTTTGAACAACAAACCATTTGAGAGTGTGTAACACGCTTGTGAAAATATTCAAGGCATAATTAGATAAATAACAGATCCAGTGTCTATTTTTACTTTGCCTTGATGAGAAGCTTTGCAGGAGAGACTGTTGGTAGTTAATTCTCCTTAACAACAATCTGTGTAATCACAAACCCCAATTAGCCGTGCCTGTTCTCTGCGATACAAACTATTTCCTTAGCGCTTCACATCACTACTTTGTAATTAGCTTTCATCTACACGAGCTTTGACTAAAAAAATATAAAAGAGTGTAAGTGATTGTACTGCCACTCAGTATTCTGAGAAATAATCGCCTGCGATTTCAATCAGATTAATTTTATCACCCGTATTAAGGAAAATTACCTCCCTCTTCACTCTCTACAGCTGAGGGCTATTTCATTTCCTGAGATGTTCATAAAAGCATAATATAAAGCAATCTGTAATTGTAAATATCCTTCCCTAATAACTTTGAGATATTTCCTTAATACATCTCTACATTTGGAGTTTCCGTTCCATAAAATACAGTAACAAGTGCTCTATTATGTTTTAAGTGTGCACTGTTAAGCCGGACAACTCGGCGCTGTCCTTCCTGTTTTTACATAGGGTTATATTTAACTTGCAGATAATGGGAACAAGGTTTAAAAGTGATGGAGCGGAATAATGGCGTTACAGCAATAATATATCTTGCCTTTGTGAGGAATATAACTTTACAGCCCTATTTGAGGTCAGCCGACACTGATGCCATTTTTCACAGCCTGACAACTTTCACCTTCACCCAAACTCCTGATGCGTTCGCAACACCCTTTCCAGCCAGGGCACAGAGGTCTCTTTGCTATGGGTGTCCTTCCTTGTGAACCTCTTCAGAGAATAACAGGAAAAAAAAAACAAGACTGTACAGGCTGGTCTGGGATTCTCAAGGCATCCAGAGTTCCCACAGGCGTCAATGCAAAGGGTTGAGAGCTTCTTCTGAGAGTGAGCTATTACAGGGAAGGTTTCAACCCCAGATGGGCAGGGAGCTGGAACCTTCCTGCCGGACTGAGTGCCCTTGACCATGGCCCTTGACCCAGCCAACCTGGGCAGGACTGCTGTTCTGATAAGGTGGCGGGCGGCCTTCTATGCAGCATTGAACACCACGCTGCGGCCCACTGACTTGGGACAAGAACAATTTATTAGGTGGATCGTTCCATCAGAGTTGTACCTGGAAGGTGGACTTCAGAAGGATTCCGGATTCTCAGCTCAAAAGCATGTCAAAGCCCCACAGCTGGGAACCCTGGGAGGAGGGGGGGGTCTCCTTGAAACCTTGCTGATCATATTAAAATATAATTTGTATCCTGGGCCACCAATCCATATTTTCATGCATAAGAAGTCTACCAGCATCGAAGACTAGGCATACCTAGCCCATGCCTCACAACTGTCTATATCTGTCCTAGTGGGCTCGGGTCATTTGAATTTGATAAAGACTGCGGGGGGCAGGCTGGTGCAGAAGGGAAGTCGCATCTCTCTGTGCAGTGGACCTTGAATTGCTCTCATACAGGCAGGCCCCATAGGGAAATGAAGTGCTCAGACGCCTTTAATCTGCTCCCCTGCAGCAAACACAGTGACGTCTGCCAGCTCAACTCAAAAGTGCTCTCCCTTGCTTAATATTCTTCAGGCCTCTCTGTCTCCTGGCAGGTTTGCAAAGGTTTTTTCCCTGCAAAATAATGTAGTGTGAACCCAAACTTTGGGATTCAAAACGGGAAGGGAAAGACAAGGAACCATGTGTTCTCTTCTCGGTCTTCTGATGCAAGAGAGGGCATGACAGAGGCAAGCGCTCGAGTGTGGGAGCGTGCCTGATGAGAAACATCCACAGCGCCCGTTTGCCACGTTGCAATTTTTTTCTGACCCCAACTCCTGGCACAGGGATGATTTGGAGCAGCAGCTGCGATGTGAGGCAACCTGTGACCTGCCACTATGTCTGAAGACACGCCTCCCAGGATGTGAGCAATGACGCAAAATGGAGACCTCGCAAATTCATTAGCCTTCCTCGGTTTATCCCCCTCGCTGTCTGGGAGGTCAAAAGAGGGTTTAACACATGCTCTTGCCTTGTATGTTTTAATCCTTCATCATGACAGAAGACCTTTTAGAACATGAAGATGTCATCTGCTGTTATGAAGAAGGCATGCACGTGTGCTAAGTTGCTTCAGTCGTGTCCAACTCTTTGTGACCCCATGGATCACCGTTGCCCACCAGGCTCCTCTGTCCATGAGATTCTCCAGGCAAGAATACTGGAGTGAGTTGCCATACCCGCCTCCAGGGGATCTTCCAGACACAGGGATCGAACCTGTGTCTCCTGCATTGGCAGGCAGGTTCTTTACTACTGAGCTACCTGGGAAGCCTTTACACCACATTAGGGTCTACAGTAAACATCTGACCCTGACAAAGGAAGCTCTGATTTATGATATCTAAAGAGGTAAGTTATAGTTGCTGGGGGAAGGATGGGGGGAAGGGATAGTTAGGGAGCTGGGGAAGGACATGTGCACACTACTATATTTAGAATGGATAACCAACAAGGACCTGCACTCTGCTCAATGTTATGTGGCCGCCTGGAGGGGAAGGGAGTTTGGGGGACAATGGATACATGTGTATGTATGGCTGAGTCCCTTTTCCGTCCACCTGAAACTATCACAACACTATTAAGCAGCTATACTCCAATACAAAATAAAAGTTTAAAAGAAATAAAGATGCTAAATTCTACTCTAAATTATTAATGATATCTCCCAACATTGCAAAAGTTGACAGATTACTGCAGGTGGAGTAAGTTTGGGCCAACAGGGACAAAGTGCGTGTGTACGTGGGGAAGAATACACATTGTACAAGGGGATGATTCAGAAAGAAAATATTTGTGTTGAATACCTCTCAGCAGGCATTTGTAAGGAAAGTCATCTCCTGGAGGAAGTGGGATCTCTTGCCATTTTCCTTGAAGTTACAAGGCGTAAGGAAAAGGTAGCAGGCATATAAATTGGTGGCGACCATGACCTATGGTCACACAAGTGAAGCTGATTAGCACAGGTCAGCAATGACCAAGGAAACACCCATCAGGCTTGGCTTGTCCACCCAAACCATCCTGTTGGGTGGACTCACTTAGGAAAAGTTTAACTGCACTTTGCTTTTATGGAGATTAAATTACTCAGTTAATTAAAGATTTTTCTTTCACCATGTAGGAAAATTACCCCGGGAAAAAGTTTTCATTTACATATCAAAATATTTCTTAACCTGTGAATTTCAGAAGCTACTAAAGGACAGTTTGGTTTTCAATTATCACTCTTTTTTGGGGGGCCTTGCCCCTTGGCTTCCAGGATCTTAATTCCTTGACCAGGGATGGAAACTGTGTCCCCGTGCAGTGGAAGCACAGAGTTCTTACCACTGGACCACCATGGGATTCTCTAGAAGTATCACCTTTAAACTGAGCTTCAAAGAGTCATGACAGTTCATTTCAGAATGCATTCATTCCTTTTCAGTTCAGTTCAGTCGCTCAGTCGTGTCCGACTCTTTGTGACCCCATGAATTGCAGCACGCCAGGCCTCCCTGTCCATCACCAACTCCCGGAGTTCACTCAGACTCACATCCATCGAGTCAGTGATGCCATCCAGCCATCCTATCCTCTGTCGTCCCCTTCTCCTCCTGCCCCCAATCCCTTCCAGTGTCAGAGTCTTTTCCAATGAGTCAACTCTTCGCATGAGGTGGCCAAAGTACTGGAGTTTAGCATCATTCCTTCCAAAGAAATCCCAGGGCTGATCTCCTTCAGAATGGACTGGTTGGATCTCCTTGCAGTCCAGGGGACTCTCAAGAGTCTTCTCCAACACCACAGTTCAAAAGCATCAATTCTTTGGTGCTCAGCCTTCTTCACAGTCCAACTCTCACATCCATACAGGACCACTGGAGAAACCATAGCCTTGACTAGACAGACCTTAGTCGGCAAAGTAATGTCTCTGCTTTTGAATATACTATCTAGGTTGGTCATAACTTCTCTTCCGAGGAGTAAGCGTCTTTTAATTTCATGGCTGCAATCTTATACATTGACTTTAATTGAACATTTACTATATGAACACTTACTATATATTGGATATGATTCTAAGAACTGACTGTTAGAGGGAAGGTCTTGTTTAAGACAGTTAATACATATCCCAAAACATTTTCTTTGTTTTTCTTTTTTTTCCACTTAACCACTGTTGCAAAAGTAACCAACTTGAGGAAGAGCTGCAAAGACTGAAAACTATGAAAACTTTTAACAAATTTCTCTTCATATCACCAAGAACTGCTCGCTAGAGAGGATAAGAGTGGAGAATTTCACCCAACCCAGCAGATGTAAAACCTGCACTTTTTAATAATAAAAGTAATGGGAATTAGAAAGATCTATTCCAATTCCTATCTATTTCCATGAAGCGATGGGACCGGATGCCATGATCTTCGTTTTCTGAATGTTGAGCTTTAAGCCAACTTTTTCACTCTCCTCTTTCACTTTCATCAAGAGGCTTTTTAGTTCCTCTTCACTTTCTGCCATAAGGGTGGTGTCATCTGCATATCTGAG
>SJYT01038802.1:99810-139143 GCA_006410635.1 Cephalophus harveyi | reverse complement strand
AGGAGATCCAACCAGTCCATTCTGAAGGAGATCAACCCTGGGATTTCTTTGGAAGGAATGATGCTAAAGCTGAAACTCCAGTACTTTGGCCACCTCATGCGAAGAGTTGACTCATTGGAAAAGACTCTGATGCTGGGAGTGATTGGGGGCGGGAGGAGAAGGGGACGACCGAGGATGAGATGGCTGGATGGCATCACTGACTCGATGGATGTGAGTCTGAGTGAACTCCGAGAGATGGTGATGAACAGGGAGGCCTGGCGTGCTGCGATTCATGGGGTCGCAAAGAGTCGGACACGACTGAGCGACTGAACTGAACTGAACTGAAGCATGGGAGGCAGAATTTCAATTAACCCTGAGAGAACTGCTCTGAGGAGGTGAGGGGAGGAGACAGGTTATACGGAAGTTTTGAAGCAAAGGGCGGCTAGTCTAAACATCAGATATCTCAAGTTAAGGAATTCAGCTCTTTTCTATGTATGGAAAGGTACATACATACAAAGGGCTCACTGAAAGCATGCCTTTGGTGTGCAGCTCCGCTGTCTGGGGGCAGTATCCCGCGTTTCCCCATCTCGAGTTTCCTCAGGGCTCAGCGTGGCGAGTGGCTGCGGTCTGATGGCGCTGGCCGCAGGTATTCCTTCCTTCCTGAGTGCTCTCAGGGCTCACCAGCTCAGAGTGGAGGGCTGTAATCACCCTTGTTTACTGAAATGGCAGGAAATATTCCATTTCTCAACACCATCAGTTCAGTTCAGTTGCTCAGTCGTGTCTGATCTTTGAGACCCCATGAATCACAGCATGCCAGGTCTCCCTGTCCATCACCAACACCTGGAGTTCACTCAAACTCATGTCCATCAAGTTGGTGATGCCATCCAACCATCTCATCCTCTGTCGTCCCCTTCTCCTCCTGCCCCCAATCCCTCCCAGCACCAGGGTCTTTTCCAGTGAGTCAACTCTTCCCATGAGGTGGCCAAAGTATTGGAGTTTTGGCTTCAGCATCAGTCCTTCCAATGAATACCCAGGACTGATCTCCTTTAGGATGGACTGGTTGGATCTCCTTGCAGTCCCAGGGACTATCAAGAGTCTTCTCCAACAACACAGTTCAAAAGCATCAATTCTCTATGGTGTCTATATTGGTCATAGCTTTTCTTCCAAGAAGTAAGCATCTTTTATTTCATGCCTGCAGTCACCATCTGCAGTGATTTTGGAGCCCCCCAAAATAAAGTCTATCACTGTTTCCACTGTTTCTCCATCTATTTGCCATGAAGTGATCGGACCAGATGCCATGATCTTAGTTTTGTGAATGTTGAGCTTTAAGCCAACTTTTTCACTCTCCTCTTTCACTTTCATCAAGAGGCTCTTTAGTTCTTCTTCACTTTCTGCCATAAGGGTGGTGTCATCTGCATATCTGAGGTTATTGATATTTCTCCCGGCAATCTTGATTCCAGCTTGTGCTTCATGCAGCCCAGCATTTCCCATGATGTACTCTGTATATAAGTTAAATCAGCAGGGTGACAATATACAGCCTTGACGCACTCCTTTTCCTATTTGGAACCAGTCTGTTGTTCCATGTTCAGTTCTAACTGTTGCTTTCTGACCTGCATACAGATTTCTCAAGAGGTGGGTCAGGTGGTGTGGTGTTCCCATCTCTTTCAGAATTTTCCAGTTTGTGGTGATCCACACATCAAAGGCCTTGGAATAGTTAATAAGCAGAAATAGATGTTTTTCTGGAACTCTTGCTTTTTCGATGATCCAACGGATGTTCGCAATTTGATCTCTGGTTCCTCTGCCTTTTCTAAATCCAGCTTGAACATCTGGAAGTTCACAGTTCACATATTTGCTGAAGCCTGGCTTGGAGAATTTTGAGCATTACTTTACTAGCATGTGAGATGAGTGCAATTGTGCAGTAGTTTGAACATTCGTTGGCATTTCCTTTCTTTGGGATTGGAATGAAAAACCAACCTTTTCCAGTCCTGTGGTCACTGCTAAGTTGTCCAAATTTGCTGGCATTTTGAGTGCAGCACTTTCACAGCATCATCTTTTAGGATTTGAAATAGCTCAACTGAAATTCCATCACCTCCACTAGCTTTGTTCGTAGTGCTATTTCCTAAGGCCCACTTGACTTCACATTCCAAGATGTCTGGCTCTAGGTGAATGATCACACCATTGTGATCATCTGGGTCATGAAGATCTTTTTTGTACAGTTCTTCTGTGTATTCTTGCCACCTCTTCTTAATATCTTCTGCTTCTGGTAGGTCCACACCATTTCTGTCCTTTATTGAGCCCATTTTGCATGAAATGTTCCCTTGGTATCTTTAATTTTCTTGAAGAGATCTCTAGTCTTTCCCATTTTATTGTTTTCCGCTATTTCTTTGCATTGATCATTGAGAAAGTCTTTCTTATCTCTCCTTGCTATTCTTTGGAACTCTGCATTCAAATGGGTATATCTTTCCTTTTCTCCTTTGCTTTTTGCTTCTCTTCTTTCAAAGTTATTCATAATGCCTCCTCAGACAACCATTTTGCTTTTTTACATTTCTTTTTCTTGGGGATGGTTTTGATCCCTGTCCCCTATACAATGTCACTAACCTACGCCCATTGTTCATCAGGCACTCTGTCTATCATATCTAATCCCTTAAGTCTATTTCTCACTTCCACTGTATAGTCATAAGGAATTTGATTCAGGTCATACCTGAATGGTCCAGTCGTTTTCCCTACTTTCTTCAATTTAAGTCTGAATTTGGCAAGAAGGTTTTCATGATCTGAGCCACAGTCAGATCCCGGTCTTGTTTTTGCTGACTGTATAGAGCTTCTCTTTTGGCTGCAAAGAATATAATCAATCTGATTTCAGAGTTGGCCGTCTGGTGATGTCCATGTGTAGAGTCTTCTCTTGTGTTGTTGGAAGAGGGTGTTTGCTCTGACCAGTGCATTCTTTTGGCAAAACTCCATTAGCCTTTGCCCTGCTTCATTCTGTACTCCAAGGGCAAATTTGCCCATTACTCCAGGTGTTTCTTGACTTCCTACTTTTGCATTCCAGTCCTTATAAAGAAAAGGATATCTTTTTTGGGTGTTAGTTTTTAAAGGTCTTGTAGGTCTTCATAGAACCGTCCAACTTCAGCTTCTTCAGCATTATTGGTCAGGGCATAGACTGGGATTACCGTTATATTTAATGGTTTGCCTTGGAAACAAACAGAGATCATTCTGTCATTTCTGAGATCACATCTAAGTACTGCATTTCGGACTCTTTTGTTCACTATGATGGCTACCCCATTTCTTCTAAGGGATTCTTGCCCATGGTAGTAGATATGATGGTCATCTGAGTTAAATTCACCCATTCTGGTCTATTTTAGTTCGCTGATTCCTAAAATTCGATGTTCACTCTTGCAATCTCCTGTTTGATGACTTCCAATTTGCCTTGATTCATGGACCTAACATTCCAGGTTCCTATGCAATATTGCTCTTTACATCATCGGATCTTGCTTCTATCACCAGTCCCATCCACAACTGGTGTTGTTTTTGCTTTGGCTCCATCTCTTCATTCTTTCTGGACCTATATGTCCACTGATCTCCAGTAGCATGTTGGGCACCTCCTGACCTGGGGAGTTCATCTTTCAGTGTCCTATCTATTTGCCTTTTCATACTGTTCATGGGGTTCTCAAGGCAAGAATACTGAAGTGGTTTGCCATTCCCTACTCCAATTCCTTCTTATAAGAGGAACACCAGTTACCATAGAGAGGGCGTAACGTAAGATCATATTTTAAAATGTTCATATTGGCCAAATTGCTTGACTTCATGGCTACTCTCAGTGCTGCCAAGAAAAAGTGAGGGGGTAAATTTAATTCACAGTTGTATTTGAAGATCAACTTTAAAAGTGCACCGTATATAAAATATAGTGCAAATATATAAAATTCAGAAACATTTATTATAAGTGAAATTTTAAAATATTTTATTAAATATGTCTCTTTTCGCTTTCTGTATCTGTAATATCTAGCTCTTGGAATTATTTTAAAAATACTACTACCATACTTAAAAGTATTGCATCACTATTGTATTAAGCTGCCCTCTGGTGGCTTTTAATTTAGTAAATATCTTGAACTACCTTAGTATCTGATGTGAAATATCTTTAAGGTATTGTGGTTTATTCAATACCGTATTAATTCACATTTTCTAAATGTACTTATTTGGCAGGGGCTTTGAAATATTTATTCATTTGAGAAGAATGGACACTGCCTAGTGTCCAGAAAAGGTGAAAACAATAAGAGAATTCATGAACCTAAGTTTGTACATCCCGTATAACAAATCATCAGTTATTACCATTGTTTCTTTTATTATCATGACAATACAGGAATGACTGATACGAGCCTTAATCATAAAATGCAGAATATAACAATCGAAACCGCATGAAAACTAGAATACATTTCTTAAGTAATGGTCCCTAATATGTGCTAAAGGCTCTCATATCACACAATAATAAAATATTCTCACTAATGAATTGGCTACGTTTGTCACTGCTCCATATAATTTTATAGAGCTGTTTTTTAACTTCCGGCCAAAGATAAACAGTATGTACCTGTTGAAAACATACTTCTAGTCAAACCAGCCTCTTGTCTTCTGATAATAAAAAGGAAACAGTCACTTTTGTTTTATTTTGTTGAACCTTCTCTAGTATAATGACTGTAATGTACAAAATGACTGTGATTACAAAAATGATACATTTTAACTGTAAGAGTTTAAAAGGTGGAGTACTCTTCAAATTTTCTTATTATTCTTTTTAGAAAAATGCAAGTTCTATTTGGACACATTAAATTATATGCCTTACACGTATACTCTTCCGTTGAGGGAAAGGAGATCCTCATTACCTAAGATTTACATTAAACATTTATAAGTTCAAATATTTAGTTAAGTATTTGAGTACCTTCTGTGTGCCTAATGCTGTGTAGTCTGCACTCTAGAAAAGATGGCCATTTCTAGAAAAGAAGCTCCAAATACATTTCAAGTGGTTGCAACATCATGAGAATTAGCACTTGAGAGGAAAAGTGTCAAATGGTTCAGGAAAGAATTAAAAGCTACATTAGCTGCAGGGGGGAATGAAAGCCTCATAGAGGAAATGGCACTTGAATTGGGCTGTGATAGATTGATGGGATTTTGGTGGCAAAGAATAAAATGTTGAAAACATTTCAGATCAGAAAATAAAGATGAACAAAAAGATGTCAGTGGATCGCATGTTGGTGAAAAGCACTAAGGAAATTGAGCTGAAAAATCAGTCATCTTCTAGAACAAATATACAAGATGTTGTAGTAGAAACAGAAATAAATGTGCAGCTATGTTTTGCAAAATTCAGAAGATTCAAATGTTGTTGTTTAGTTGCTAAGTCATGTCCAACTCTTCTGTGAACCCATGGACTGTAGCCCACCAGGCTCCTCTGTCCATAGGGTTTCCCAGGCAAGAATACTCGAGTGGGTTGCGAGTTCCTTCTCCAGGGGAGCTTCTCGACCCATGGATCGACCCTGTGTCTTCTATGTCTCCTGCTTTGGCTTGAAGATTCTTTACCCCTGAGCCACCAGGGAAGCCCAAATCAACAAAAGTTTTACCTACTTAGAAAGCATATGAACTGTTATTCTTCAGCAACATCGAGTAATTGACCATTGTTAGT
This sequence comes from Cephalophus harveyi, assembly GCA_006410635.1. Taxonomy (NCBI): domain Eukaryota; kingdom Metazoa; phylum Chordata; class Mammalia; order Artiodactyla; family Bovidae; genus Cephalophus; species Cephalophus harveyi. The sequence continues at coordinate 133,502 of SJYT01038802.1, read as the reverse complement.
AGAATTAGTAGGATCTATGAATCAGTGTTTATGACAGAGACTAAATGCAATTATTATATTATTTTAGCCAGGCTTCCCTGGTGGCTCAGAGGTTAAAGCGTCTGCCTCTAATACGGGAGACCTGGGTTTGATCCCTGGGTCGGGAAGATTCCCCTGGAGAAGGAAATGGCAACCCACTCCAGTATTCTTGCTTGGAGAATCCCATGGACGGAGGAGCCTGGTGGGCTACAGTCCATGGGGTCGCAAAGAGTCGGACACGACTGAGCGACTTAACTAACTAATATTATTTTAAACTGCTCAAGTTTTTAAGGATTGAGATACCATTTAAACAGTGAGAAATGCACAGATCTTATGTGTATAGTCTGGTCAGTTATAACAAAATTCCCAACAGGCTTCAGTTCTGCCACCTGCACTCATCCACACTTTTATCAAGATAAAGAATGTTCTAACACAGCAGAAATTCTCTCAGCTCATTTCTGGTTATGCCCATCACCTTTACCCCCAAGCAATAGCTATTCTGATTTCTGCAACCATAGATTAGTTTTGCCTGTTCTTGAACTTCATACTAAATCATATAACATGTACTCTTTTTAAATCTGGGTTCTTTTACTCAAGCACAATGTATGTGAGGCTCATCCCTGTGGTTGTATTAGTCCCTTTCTATCACTGCGTTGTATTACTGTAAGAATATATCACAGATTATCTCTTGTCCTGTTTGTGGATACCTGGATTGGTTCCAAGTGAAGGCTACCAGGAATGAAGCTGCTATGAACATTTATGTATAGGTTTCTGTGTAATCATCTTTTCATCTCTCCAGGATAGGTATTTAGGAGTGGGACTGCTGACTTGTATGGTAAGTATGTATCTTTTAAAAACATCACTTATTGGCTTATTGGCTGTGCTGGGTCTCCGTTGGCGTGAGGGCTTCACTCTAGCTATGGTGAGCAGGCGTTACTCTCCCGTTGTGGCGTTCAGGTTTCTCACTGTGGTGCCCTCTCTTGTTGCGCAGCATCGGCTCTAGAGTGTTTGGGCTTTAGCAGTTGTGGCTTCTGGGCTTTAGAGCACAGACTCAGTAGTTGGGGCACACGCGCCTGAAGCATGTGGGGTCTTCCCTGATCAGGAACTAAACCTTGTCTCCTGCATTTGCAGATGGATTCTTTACCACTGAGCCACCAGGGAAGCCACGTAAATATATATGTTTAACCTTATAGGAAAGTGCCAAACAATTTCCCAGAATGGTTACTTCACTTTATACTTCTACTTGCAAAACATGAGGAGTTTGGAGTTTTTCTTTTAAGCCATTCTAGTGGGTGTGCATTGTATCATTGTGGTTTAAAATTGCATTTTTATAAGACCTTAAAGATGTTGAGCATTTCTCAAGTGCCTATTGGCCATTTATGTATCTTTTTTTGTGAAATGACTGTTCAAACTTTTTGCCTAATTTTAAGATTAGATTTTTTATATTATTAAATTGTAGGGGTTTTTTTGGGGGGGTGCAAATGTTTGGTCAGACACATGTGCTGTAAACGTATTCTCCCAGTCTGTGGTTTATCTATTCATTCTATTAACATTGTCTTTTGAAAGTTAAAACCTTGATGAAGTCCAATTTAATGTGTGTGTGTGTGTGTTTTTTCCTTTTGTGGTCAGTGCTTTCTGTTTTCCTCAGGAAATCTTTGCCTTCCCCAGTACTGCAAAGATATTGTCCTATGATCTCTTCTAGAATCTTTATTGTTTTAGAATTTATGTTTAGGGCTATAATCCATGTTGAATTAATTTTTGTATATGGGATGAGGTATGAATTGAATTCCATTTTTTTCCCACATGAATATCTAGTTGTTTCCCAGCACTGTCTGATGAAATTACTTTATTCAAGATTAACGTCATTGAAATTACATCAAGAAACAGGAAAATTTTAAATGATTCCTGAAAAAAGGGAAGTTAAGAGTAAAAAGGGCACTTGACTCATACTTGAGTCATTCTTTGAACTCATATAACAAACATGCACAAATGACCACTAATTTTGTTTTTTAAGGTTTTTTTGATGCGGACCATTTTTAAGTTCTTTATTGAATTTGTTACAATATTGTTTCTGTTTTATATTTTGGTTCTTGGCCTGGAGGCATGTGGGAGCTTAGCTCCCTGACCAGGGATCAAACCCATTCCCCTTGCATTGGATGATGAAGTCATCGTCATCCACTGAGCTGTCAGGGAAGTTTCAATATTAAAAAAAAAAAAAAAACATAGCCACACATTTTTGCATTTCTGACAGTTAACTCTATTCCTCTGAATGAACAAACAAAACTATTTTATATGGAAAGTGTGCTCTATCTGCAGCAGAATCCTGACTTATTTGAAAACTTGCAACATCTTTCTATTTCACTAAGTGCTTGTGAAGCTAGTTAAATATTTTGGAGGCAGGGGTGGGCTTAAGTGGATCTTTTGACTCTGTAAAAATAAAGCTCAAGTCGCTTTTAAATTGGAGTTTTAAGGATTTCTAGGAACTAGACTGCATGATGGCCCACGGTGGACTGGGACAGGCTTTCCATCAGGACAAGAGAGGAAAACTAGGCTTTTCCCTAACATTGGCCCTCAGATGAGATGGGGGTTTATGTTCTGGGTTGGCAGTGCTTTGGAGGAGGCACAAACATGGGGTAGAAGGCAGGGGTCAAGGGGCGGGGAGGGGGTAGGTGAGCAGCATTTTAGCAACATGAAGACTTCCCCAGTGGTTCAGTGGGTAAAGAATTTGCCTAAAATACAGGAGACACAGGAGACCTGGGTTCAATCCCTGGGTTGGGAAGATCCTCTGGAGGAGGAAATAGCAACTCACTGCAGTATTCTTGCCTGGAAAATCCCATGGCCAGAGGAGCCTGGTGGGCTAGAGTCCAAAGGGTCGCAAAGAGTCAGACACAACTGAGCAACTATGCACAGTAAGGAAATCAAAGGTCAGACTCCTTGAGAAAGGTTTAGCTGTGAGCCCCAGAAACATCCTTTTCCAGTGGTTAGTTTTCTGCCTGTGTTTCCATTCCATAGACTCGTAAGTTCTCGGTAAAGTTATAGCTAGATATTGCTTGCTGCTGCTGCTGCGGCTAAGCCGCTTCAGTCGTGTCCGACTCTGTGCGACCCCATAGATGGCCTCCCACCAGGCTCCCCCGTCCCTGGGATTCTCCAGGCAAGAACACTGGAGTGGGTTGCCATTTCCTTCTCCAATGCATGAAAGTGAAAGTGAAGTCGCTCAGTCGTGTCCGACTCTTAGCGACCCCATAGACTGCAGCCCACCAGGCTCCTCCATCCATGGGATTTTCCAGGCAAGAGTACTGGAGTGGGTTGTCACGGCCTTGGGAAGTTCAAAAGGGAGGAGTGTCTCAGCTTGGAGTGAAACGGAAAGGGCAGCAGGCAGCAACCTCAAGAAAGGTAACTGTGAAAAGTTTGAAGAACAAGCTGAAAAGCTTTGCTAGCAGAATATAAACCACAGACAATAATACCAAGTATTTGGTTTAGATGTAACATATTCCATCTCTTGTGAGGCATCATGTATCTATTGTGAGGATTTCTGTGTTTTAAGGAAGAAAATTTAGATCTAGAGAAGAATTAATTAATGAAGCAAAGAGTAGGTTCACACATGATTTGACTCTTTAAAAAAAAGCAGCTTGAAAGGCAAAAGCTAAATGAAGGTATGAGAGTAATTCTACAACACAAAAGTATTCACAGGGCAACCTTGGAACTGTCTGATTTACACAAAATCATTTAAGTGAGTGCTTCTCAAACTTTAATGTTCATTCTGAAATTAATATATGTCAACTATACCTTGGTAAATTAAAAAAAACTTTAATGTTCATACAAATAATCTGGATATTTTGTTAAAATGTGGATTCTGACTCAGTCAAACTGGTATGGGACCTAAGAGTCTGTATTTTTTTAAGTATCTGTTATATTTTTAGCAGCATCAGGTCTTAGCTGTGGCGTGTAGGGTCTTCATTGTCCCTCGGCATGTGGGATCTGAGTTCCATGACCAGGGATAGAATCTGTGTCTCCTGTAGTGGAAGGTGATTCTTAACCAGTGGACTCCCAGGGAAGCCTGTGAGACTTTTTTAAAGTACTGTTTCTTGGGCCCACACCAGACCAATTGAGTCAGAAATTCTGGGGCTGAAATATTAATCCTCAAACATTCCTTCTGCACTTGCCTTAGGCTATGGAGACCGGCAGAAGTAAAAATAGAAGGTTGGGTTCAGTTCAGTCACTCAGTCGTGTTCAACTCTTTGTGACCCCATGGACTGCAGCACGCCAGGCCTCCTCGTCCATCACCAACTCCAGAGCCTACTCAAACTCATGTCCATGGTGTCGGTGATGCCATCCAACCATCTCATTCTCTGTCATCCCCTTCTCCTGCCCTCAATCTTTCCCAGCATCAGGGTCTTTTCCAATGAGTCAGCTCTTCGCATGAGGTGGCCAAAGTATTGGAGTTTCGGCTGCAACATCAGTCCTTCCAATGAATACCCAGGACTGATCTCCTTTAGGATGGACTGGTTGGATCTCCTTGCAGTCCAAGGGACTCTCAAGAGTCTTCTCCAACACCACAGTTCAAAAGCATCAATTCCTCAGTCCTCAGCTTTCTTTATAGTCCAACTCTCACATCCATACATGACCACAGGAAAAACCATAGCCCTGACTAGACAGACGTTTGTTGGCAAGTAATGTCTCTGCTTTTCAATATGCTGTCATAGTTTTTCTTCCAAGGAGTAAGCATCTTTCATGGCTGCAGTCACCATCTGCAGTGATTTTGGAGCCCCAAAAATAAAGTCAGCCACTGTTTCCACTGTTTCCCCATCTATTTCCCATGAAGTGATGGGACTGGATGCCATGATCTTCGTTTTCTGAATGTTGAGCTTTAAGCCAACTTTTTCACTCTCCTCTTTCACTTTCATCAAGAGCCTCTTTAGCTCTTCTTCTTTTTCTGCCATAAGAGTGATGTCATCTGTATATCTGAGGTTATTGGTATTTCTCCTGGCAATCTTGATTCCAGCTTGTGCTTCATCCATCCCGGCATTTCTCATGATGTACTCCGCATATAAATTAAATAAGCATGGTGACAATATACAGCCTTGACGTACTTCTTTTCCTATTTGGAACCAGTCTATTGTTCCATGTCCAGTTCTAACTGTTGCTTCTCTATTGCATCCCACATTGGGACTTTGAATGTTTTACCTCCATAAACGTCTTTCCTATGAACAAAACAGAGAGAGTATTTTCCTTTAAAGAGTTTAGAGTTCAGCTGGGAAATCAGTCCTCATGTAAATTATAAATACAGAGCAACAAGAGGCATGATATGAGGTGTACTGAAAGGACACCTCACAGCAGAGGAATCTAAAGGTCAAGAAAGATCTTCCCAGACAGGGAACATTTAAGATGAATCTATATGGATGAATAGGAGTTTTTCAGAAGAACAGGAGGGGTGGAAGGTTTCCCAGGGAAATACAACAATATGTCCAAAACCCCCAAAACAAGAGAGATTATGGTGAGTTCAGAAAACTGAATAAAGCTGAGAATGACTGGAGTGTGTGGTAACACAGGAGATGGGCGATGAGGTTGTCAGGGACCAGGGCTTTATAAAGAGGGTGACCTCTTAGGCCATTTTCTCACACAGTCTCAGAATACACACTTGTTCCTTCATAATTATTAACAGCACTTCCTTTCACTCTCCAAAGTGTCCTGTTTGGACACTAAATTAAACGGCCATACTTCCTACAGGCAAAACTTTGACTTTTTCCAAATGGGAAGAGATTTATGATTATTTTTGAGACTGATGAATTTTAAGCAGAGAATTGACATTGTTAGAGTTTTGAAAGAATCCTTTAAGACTTTAGAGAGAATAATGAATTGAAGACCAGTTAGAAGGCTGTTACAGGTACAGGTGAGAGACAGTGGTGTCCTAGAGTTGTGGCATTGTGCATGGAGAAAAGTAGACAGAACTGTGAACTATTAAGAAAAGAGAAACAATTTGGTACATGAGCAGATGGGAGTCAAGTCGACCGCTCTTCTGGCTTGAGCTAGTATTACTCGGGTAGTGCATCATTTGCTATGATAGAAAAGGAAGAAGGGAGGAAAACATTTTTGAGAGAACTGAAGTGCACTGAATGATTAAGAAATGTCAAGTAAGATGAGGTCTGAACATTCCCACTACATTCATTAGCCACACTGTGAGAAAAATTTTTCTATTTTCTTTGAGCTAATGACTACATAGCAATGGAATAAATGGGAGGTAAATGGAATGAAAGAGAAGAGAAGGGAATGAAGGGAAGAGAAATTGAGTGCAGATAATCCAGAAGTTTGGCTCTGAAGAGGAGGGGAGGAATGTAGCTGTAGCTGGAAGGGAAATTGGAATTGAAGGTTTCTTTTGCTTTAAATCGTTTTTCCATTGGTAATTGCTTGTTAGAAGGAGAAGGTAGATAGAGAAGATTTGAAGATGTGGAAAGAGAGAAGCCAGTGGGAAGGATTCAGAGCACAGATGAAGGTTGATTAGTTATCTATTGCTGCATAATAACTTATCCCTAAATTTAGCAGCATAAGACAGTAAATATTTCAGTTCAGTTCAGTCGCTCAGTCGTGTCTGACTCTTTGCAACCCCAAGAATCGCCAGGCCTCCCTGTTCATCACCAACTCCCAGAGTTCACTCAGACTCACGTCCATCGAGTCAGTGATGCCATCCAGCCATCTCATCCTCTGTCGTCCCCTTCTCCTCCTGCCCCCAATCCCTCCCAGCATCAGAGTGTTTTCCAATGAGTCAACTCTTTGCATGAGGTTTACTATCCCACAGTTCTTGTGTGTCAGAAACCAGGGCACATCTGGGGCTCAAGGTCTCTTATGAAGTTGCTGTCAGGCTACTTGCTCGGTCCATGGTCTCATCAGATGACTCAACAGTGGCAGGGGGAGGAGGGAAGAGGATCTGCTTCTGTACTTACGTAGTATCTTCAGCATTCAGTTCCTCAGAGGCTGCTGAGCTACGAGCCTCAGTTCCTTGTTACCTGTCAGCCAGAGGCCTTCCTTGGCCCATGAACCTCTCCAGAGGGCACCTCACAATATAGCAGCTGACTTTCTCCAGGGTCAGTGAGAGAGGAAGAGAGAGCTAGAGAGTACTCAAGACAGAAGTCATAATATTTGTCTTGACCTAGCCATAGTAGAGACAATCCATGACTTTGACTGTATTCTGTTTTAGGGAAGAAGTTGCCTGTGTCTGACTGTCATTTGAGGGGGGAGGGGTTTACAGAGCACGACTGTGGCTGTGTGCATGCATTCTCAGTTGCCCAGTCATGTCCAACTCTCTTGCGACTGCATGGACTGCAGCCCGCCAGGCTCCTCTGTCCATGGGATTCTCCAGGCAAGAATACTGGATTGGGTTGCCATTTCCTCCTCCAGGGGATCTTCCCAACCCAGAGATTGGAACCCACATCTCCTGTGTCTCCTGCATTGGCAGGCGGATTCTTTACCCCTGAGCCTCCAGGGCAGCTGATGAATATCGCTAAGTAGGAGTCACTGGCGGAGAAGGCAATGGCACCCCACTCCAGTACTCTTGCCTGGAAAATCCCATGGACGGAGAAGCCTGGTAGGCTGCAGTCCATGGGGTCGCTAAGGGTGAGGCACGACTGAGCGACTTCACTTTCACTTCTCACTTTCCTGCATTGGAGAAGGAAATGGCAACCCACTCCAGTGTTCTTGCCTGGAGAATCCCAGAGACAGGGGAGCCTAGTGGGCTGCCATCTATGGGGTCGCACAGAGTCGGACACGACTGAAGCGACTTAGCAGCAGCAGCAGCAGCAGGACTCACTGGAGCCAGTTTACAGACTGCCAGTCACAGAGTTATAGTTTAGTTTAGTCGCTCAGTCGTGTCTGACTCTTTGCAACCCCATGGACTGCAGCCTGCCAGGCTCCTCCATCCATGGGATTTTCCAGGCAAGAGTACTGGAGTGGGGTGCCATTGCCTTCTCCAGAGGATCTTTCCGACCCAGGGATCGAACCTGGGTCTCCCACATTGTAGGCAGATGCTTTACCATCTGAGCCACCAGGGAATTCCTACAGAGTAATAAACTATCAACAAAAAAGGGAGCCCTCTTCCCTGGTAAAGAAGGAAGGGGGAAGAGTCGGATCTAGATCTGGGTAGTTTCGGATAATTGTAGTGAGAATGGAGAGATTTCTGTTCAGATGGCTTCTATTTTCTATGCCAAGTAGGACACATGGTCTTTTTTAAAAAAATGAAACAAGAGGAAATTGGAGTTTTGATAGTAGGGATGCTTTGAAACAATCCCCGTTGAGTATAAGACAAAGAAGTGAGCTGGGAAACAGGGCTGAGTAGGAATGTTACGAGCCCAGCTGAAGGGGGTATCCACAAATTTATAGCCTAATCAATCTGCCCAGAAGGGTGATTTTTCCCCGACAACACTTAGTAAAGGGAAGAGGAAGTTCTCCATGGCTCCTTTCTGATGACTGCCCACTTTCCCTTCGGGTGACACGGAAAGCATGAAAAATTGCCGAAGCTGACACTAAAATTTATATAACCATAAAACTGAACAAAGCTGTCAGTGTCAGAGTCTAAAAAAGCAATCTGTCACACAGAGTTTCATTTGCCGCGAAATTCATGGAGAGTCAGGTTAGCACAAAATAGGCCGGGTTCCTCAGTTATATGCCATAAAGTCATCTGTTCGTCTGCCTTCACTGGAGTTCGTGCTTGCTAAAGATAGTTAAATCCACCACCAACAGGAGAGTGTTAGAAACTTCTCACTGATTACTTTGCAGAAGATCTCTTTTTTAAAAAATGAAAAGTCCCCAAAATGAATTTCTGAGAAATAGTTTCACCTGTTAACTTCACCTTTTTAATAAAACCTAATTAAAGCTCTACTCTGATGCTTTCATTTCTTATGTATAAAACTAGTCCTTTTTTTGGGCTTCCCTGGTGGCTCAGCAGTAGAGAGTCCACCTGCCAATGCAGGAGACACAGGTTCAATCCCTGGTCCGGGAAGATCCCACACGCCGTGGAGCAACTAAGCCCGTGAGCTGCACCTACTGGAGCCTGCATGCCCTAGAGCCCATGCTGCAAAACAGAGGAAGCCACCGCAGTGAGAGGCAGGCAGCTGGGGAGTGCCCCCTCCTTGCCACAAAGGGAGAAAAGCCTACACGGCAATGAAGACCCAGCACAAACAAAAATGAATAAGTAAATACATAAAAGTTAAAAATAAATAAGTGAAGTCAAGAATGAAAAAAAAAAAAAAAAAGAAAAAGCTCTATTGTAAGAAGAATGAGAAAATTTCCCTAGACTGGAGGCCTGCCTAGAGGCAAGGAGTAGCTATCAGCCTTTTGCTCTCTGCCAAGTGAGCGAACCATGCCTGGCTAACGCTTGGCCACTGCATCTAAAAAAAAAAAAAAAAGAACTAGCTCTATTGTAAGAAGAATGAGAAAATTTCCCTAGACTGGAGGCCTGCCTAGAGGCAAGGAGTAGCTATCAGCCTTTTGCTCTCTGCCAAGTGAGCGAACCATGCCTGGCTAACGCTTGGCCACTGCATCAGTGGAGGAAGGCTTTGATAAAAACTGACACGCACAGCCCTCTCTCTCACCCGTGTGTGCACGTGTTGCTGGATCATGAAAGTGAAATGTTGAAAATGTTTCAACACTGAAAAGGTGAAAATATTTAAGCTCCATATTACTCAGTCTTGACTCACCTGTTGTTTTAGATTCAAACATTTAGTGAACAAAGGACATCCAAAGATGGGAACATCAAGAGGCATCATAAGGCAGGAAATAAAATTTTCCTAAACCAGAGACTGCTTAAAGCCAAGATACCAACCTGGAGAGAAGACGGGCCGCTGGATTTCTCCAGAGTTGAGAGTTTCTCAGACAGGCAGTGAAAGAAAGGCAGCGAAACAAGGAGGTTTAGCTAGTAAGCATGGCTGACACATGGATCTTGATGGGGAGAGGGGGGCAGCAGGGCCTGAGGGATGTGAAGAGGGTAGAATGGTCCGTGGGTCAGTGGTGTTGATAAAGCAGACCCGAGGTGCTGAGGTGCTGAGGGTGGCGGAACCCCTGAGCTAGAAGGGGAGGCAGGTGGAGCCCTAAATGGGACTTGAACTCACGCGCTCCAGGAGTTTTACAGTGTTATCATGATACAATGGGTTTTGTCCACTAACGGCTATGCATAACATGATTTATATGGGAGAAAGCTTTCCAGATTCTTGTGTTTTTTCAGAGATTTCCAGGGAGGCCTGGCGTGCTACGATTCATGGGGTCTCAAAGAGTCGGACACGACTGAGCAATTGAACTGAACTGAACTGAAGTCACATCTCTTCTGTAGAGTGGGGACTCCTACCTAGATTTTGTAAGAAGAATGTGCTGTGCTTAGTCATTCAGTCATGCCCAACGTTTTGGAACCCCACAGACTGTAGCCCATCAGGCTCCTCTGTCCGTGGGGATTCTCCAGGCAAGAATACTGGAGTGGGCCTTCCTCTAGGGGATCTTCCCAACCTAGAGATTGAATCCAGGTCTCCTGCATTGCAGGTGGATTCTTTACCAGCTGAGCCACCAGGGAAGCCCAGTAAGAAGAACAGAGCAACCAAAATAGGCCTGGGGACTTCCCTGGTGGTCCAGTGGCTAAGACTTCAAGCTCTCAGTGCAGGGGGCCTGGGTTCCATTCCTAGGGGGAAAAAAGATCCCACACGTCACAACTAAGACCCAGCACAGCCAAATAAATACTGAAAACAACAATAGTAGGCCTGTATAATCACTAGATACGACAACTGAGAGAGATTAAGTCAACATCTATTTCTGCTTTATTGACAATGCCAAAGCCTTTGACTGTGTGGATCACAATGAACTGTGGAAAATTCTGAAAGAGATGGGAGTAACAGACCACCTAACCTGCCTCTTGAGAAACCTGTATGCAGGTCAGGAAGCAACAGTTAGAACTAGACATGGAACAACAGACTGGTTCCAAATAGGAAAAGGAGTACGTCAAGGCTGTATATTGTCACCCTGATTATTTAACTTATATGCAGAGTACATCATGAGAAACGCTGGGCTGGATGAAGCACAAGCTGGAATCAAGATTGCCGGGAGAAATATCAATAACCTCAGATATGCAGATAACACCACCCTTATGGCAGAAAGTGAAGAACTAAACAGCCTCTTGATGAAAGTGAAAGAGGAGAGTGAAAAAGTTGGCTTAAAACTCAACATTCAGAAAACTAAGATCATGGCATCTGGTCCCATCACTTCATGGGAAATAGATGGGGAAACAGTGGAAACAGTGGCTGACTTTACTTTTCTGGGCTCCAAAATCACTGCAGGTGGTGATTGTAGCCATGAAATTAATAGATGCTTGCTCCTTGGAAGCAAAGTTATGACCATCATAGACAGCATATTAAAAAGCAGAGACATTACTTTGCCAACAAAGGTCCATTTAGTCAAGGCTATGTTTTTTCCAGTGGTCATATATGGATGTGAGAGTTGGACTATAAAGAAAGCTGAGCACCGAAGAACTGAACCTTTTGAACTGTGGTTCAAAAGGAGATCAGTCCTGGGTCTTCACTGGAAGGACTGATGTTGAAGCTGAAACTCCAATACTTTGGCCACCTGATGCAAAGAGTTGACTCATTTTAAAAGACCCTGATCCTGGGGAAAAGGAGAAGAGGATGACAGAGGATGAGATGGTTGGATGGCATCACCGACTCCATGGACACGGGTTTGGGTGGACTCTGGGAGTTGGTGATGGACAGGGAGGCCTGGTGTGCTGCAGCTCATGGGGTTGCAAAAAGTCAGACATGACTGAGCAACTGAACTGAACTGAACTGAAGTCAATCCTAAAGGAAATCAACCCTGAATATTCATTTGAAGGACTGATGCTGAAGCTGAAGCTCCAGTACTTTGGCCACCTGATGTGAAGAGCTGGCTCATTGGAAAAGACCCTGATGCTGGGAAAGATTGAGGCCAGGAGGAGAAGGGGACAACAGAGGATGAGATGGTTGGATGGCATCACCGACCCGAGATAAAACACAGGGAAGCCTAGTATGCTGCATGCCATGGGGTCACAAAGAGTCACATACAACTGAGTGTCTGAACAACAAGTTATATAACAGGTAAAAATCCTTCCGATAACAAGATTGCCCTTCAAGCAAGATAGGTGAAGTCGCTCAGTCGTGTCCGACTCTTTGCGACCCGATGGACTGTAACCTACTAGGCTTCTCCGTCCATGGGATTCTCCAGGCAAGAATACTGGAGTGGATTGCCATTTCCTTCTCCAGGGGATCTTCCCGACCCAGGGATCGAACCCGGGTCTCCTGCATTAGAGGCAGACACTTTAACCTCTGAGCCACCAGGGAAGCCCCTCAAGCAAGATACTCCATCTAAATATCTTTTACTTACTACTGAAAGGGAAACGCTCATTGAAAATCTGGGAACCTGACCCAGTTACCCATTTATCCATTCCTTCAGGGAAAACACAAAGCCTTGGTGGCGTTGTTGGAGTCACAAGGATACAACAGCAAATATGACACAGAAGGTTCCTGGCTTCTTAGTGAGGGAGACTGCTAAGTCAAAAGTGTAATACTGTAATTAAGGAAAAAATGACTGGGGCAGTGAGATGGAGATTGACTGCTGGGCGGGGTGGGGAAGGGAGACACAGCAGATGTGGTGCTTAGAAAAAGTCCTAGAAGAGATGACAGCTAAGCTGAGATCTGGATAATGAGAACAGATCAATCAGAATTGGGAGAAGGGCATGTTAAGTGAAAGTAATACTTGTTCAGTTGCTCAGTCGTGTCCAACTCTGCCACCCCAAGAACTTTAGCCCACCAGGCTCCTCTGTCAATAGGGTTTCCCAGGCAAGAATACTAGAGTGGGTTGCCATTTCCTTCTCCAGGAGATCTTCCTGACCCAGGGATCGAACCCATATCTTGTGTCTCCTGCACTGGCAGGTGGATTATTTACCACTGAACCACTGGGGACACCCTGAAAGTGGTATTTGCCAAGCCCTTAAGAGTGGGAGAGACATTAGCCAGGGCTAGGAACTGACCGCAGCCCCATGGGCTGGAGCTGAGTGAGCCAAGCAAAGAGCTGTTGGAGATTCAGTCTGCACAGTTGGCAAAGGCAGGACGGGGAAAGACCCTGCAGATGGTGGGACGGATTAGCATTTTGTTCCCAGTGGGACGGAAAGCCAAGTTGGAATTTTAGGCAGGGAAGACATGTGATTCGTCCACATTTTCTTAAATGCTATGTATTTTTAAAGATTAATTTATTTTCGGGTGTACTGGGTCTTTGTGCTGCTCGAGGGCTCTCTTTAGCTGTGGAGAGTGGGGGCCACTCTCGTTTCATGGGCTTGCCACTGTGGCGGCTTCTCTTGCTGTGGAGCACAGCCTCTAGACGTGCAGGCTTCAGTAAGTTGTGGTGCCTGGGCTTAACTGCCCTGCGGCACGTGGAGTCTTCCCAAACCAGAGATGGAACCCATGTCTCCTGCATCAGAAGGCAGATTCTCAGTCACTGGACCACCAGGGAAGTCTGGTCCACATTCTTAAAGGATGACTTTGGGGAATCGAGAGGGTATAACTTTGGAGTTTGGAATTAAAATATATACTCAACTATATATAAAACAGGTAATTGATCAACCCTGGGATTTCTTTGGAAGGAATGATGCTAAAGCTGAAACTCCAGTACTTTGGCCACCTCATGCGAAGAGTTGACTCATTGGAAAAGACTCTGATGCTGGGAGGGATTGGGGGCAGGAGGAGAAGGGGACGACCGAGGATGAGATGGCTGGATGGCATCACTGACTCAATGGATGTGAGTCTGAGTGAACTCCGAGAGATGGTGATGAACAGGGAGGCCTGGCGTGCTGCGATTCATGGGGTCGCAAAGAGTCGGACACGACTGAGCGACTGAACTGAACTGAACTCTGTATAGCACAGGGGACTGTACTCAATATCTTATAATAACCTATAATAGAACAGAATACATATATATATCTGAATCACTTCACTTTATACTTGAAACTAACACAACATTGTAAATTAACTACACGTATTTCGATAAAATTTTTTCTTAAAAAGATGACTTGGCCTTCTTTGTGAAGAATGAATTAGGAAGGGTATATGAAAGTATTAAAAAGAAAATCAAACCTATGAATGTGTTTCCAAAAATCATCATTCTAATGCAGGTACACTTTGGGGTCTGATTTTTTCATTCCACATCACAAGGATATAATCATATCATTAAAAGTTATAAGAAACAACTTTTAAGTGAATGCATGAAATGCCTGGGGCTTCCCTCGTGACTCAGATGGTAAAGAATCTGCCCGCAGTGCGGGAGACCTGGGTTCAATCCCTGAGTCAGAAAGATTTCCTGGAGGAGGGCATGGCAACCCACTCCAGTATTCTTGCTTGGGAAATCCCACGGACAGAGGAGCCTGGCGGGCTACAGTTTATGAGGTCGCAAAGAGTTGGACATGAGTTAGCGATTAAACAACAAGAAACTCTTGTCTGTGTCTTACCTTAGTTTATTTCACCATTCTCCTATTTTTGTAGTCGTTCAGTCACTAAGTAGTGTCCAATCCTATTATTGGGAATTTAACTTATTTCCAGTGTTCTCTATTTTACCTGTGGTGACTATAGTTAGTTTTATTTGATCTTTGGCGGCATTTCCCACCTTATTAGGATCCACTCCTCTATGGGGAATGAAACTATAGGATCAAAAGATACGAGTGCTGAATTATTCTAATTTCAGTTTGGTGGTGCTGGGAACTACAGTCCCCAGAATTCCTTTTCCTGCACGCTTGGAGGTAGAATTGGCCAAGAGAGGAACTCAGTGTGGAGTTTAGCAGCCGCTTTCTCTTGTCTGATTGCTCAGAGGTTAAAGCGTCTGCCTGCAATGCAGGAGACCTGGGTTCAATCCCTGGGTCGGGAAGATCCCTGGAGAAGGAAATGGCACCCCACTCCAGTATTCTTGCCTGGAGAATCCCATGGACGGAGGAGCCTGGTGGGCTACAGTCCATGGGGTCGCAGAGTCGGACACGACTGAGCGACTTCACTTTCACTTTTGCTTCCTCTTCGGAGATCTTTGTCGTCGGAAGCTGAGTGCCCGGTGAGTTCCAGGTTGTCTTCACTCTTCTCTTGGCATCAGTCCTTTTTCCTGACGTCTGGCCCTGTGGGTGGACAGGGGTGCTAGACTGGCTGCCCAAATCCTGGCTGTGGATCCCCAAGACAGTGGCCTCCCAGAGATCTCCCGACAGGCCCGAACCCCCGTTTGAATGTCCACAGCAGTGTCTCGGATCTGCTCTGCCATGCTCGCCCACCCCCGTGGATTGTTACTGTCTCCCTGCCAGGGCTTCGCTGCCCCAGCCTTCCCCACAGTGGCGTAAGATCGCTTCAGGCAACCAGTCCCAGGCTCTGCAGCACTCATAGTTCTGCTTGCCTGACTAGTCCAGTATATGAGCATCCTGATGACTCTTGTTACACATCACCAGATTGTGTTCCTGATAACTCATAACCAGTTATAGACTCACCAGAAGTTTATGAAAATGCCCATCTCATCACCGTCTCATCACCCCGTGCTATTTGGGGTCACTTTGAATTTTATGGGGGAAAGTTGATATCTAGCCTCAGTTTTCTTCTCTTTGATTAGTAATGGTGTAGACCTTCTGGTGTATGTGATACTTTCTGTGATACTCTGATACTTCCTCTTTTCTTTTCTACTGGGCACAGTTGCCCTGTTTGTAAAGATGTCCAAAAATTTTGAGAACAGTTAGTTCAGTTCATTTCAGTGACTCAGCAGTGTCTGACTCTTTGCAATCCCATGGACTGCAGCACACCGGGGCTTCCCTGTCCATCACCAACTTTATTCGTGTTGTGCCCGAAGTCTGAGTCCCCAAAACTGAGAGAATAAGACATCCACAGCAATGCAAAAGCAAAAAGGGGTTTTATTGCTAGCTCGAGCTAGGGCTCCCATCTCATCCAGCGCAGTGGAGTCTTGACGAGAGCCCCGAGCCCTAAATTACACCAGTATTTATAGAGTTAAGACAAAGACAGGGAGTTGGTAAGGGTGGATTGGTTGCAAGGGTTTTATGGTATTTACTAATTGGCTGAATTTTCGCACGCGCGGGCTTTCTTAGAGGATTTCCACCCTCTTCCTGATAGGCTGAAACTAGCCCTTTTCTTCCTGGCAATGACTTAGCTCCTCTGCAAGGGAGATTTTGGCCTGTCTTGGCCCCCTGACGCCTGTTATGGCAACTGTTTGGGTCCTAACAATTCGTACTTCTCCCTTTTGTCCATCTCCCTGCCTAAATTCCTTCATATTACAGATTACAGGTTGTTTTTAGTGGTGGTATGTGTGTGTGTATGTTCTAATCTTACACCATAGTTCAGTATAGTCAAATTAAAAGTCAGTACATAAAAGTGAATCAGTTAGGGCTTTTAGTTGGAAACCAATAGGGACTCTGCTAGCCGTCCAGTGGTTAAGGCTTCGTCTTCCAATGCAGTGGGTATGGGTTTGATCCCTGGTCAGGGAACTAAGATCCCACATGCTTCATGGCAAAGACAAAACAAAGCAAAACATAAAACAGAAGCAATGTTTTATCAAATTCAGTGAAGACTTTCAATTGGTCCACATGAAAACAAATCTTAAAACAAAGAAAAAGAGATAAAAATGTACTAGAATAAAGGACAATGGGAACTTGTGGAATTTATGTAAATCTGTAGTAGCCTAGGCCTCAGTTCAGTGGTCAGAGTGCTGGTGCAAGAATGAGTAAATTCCACCCATGTCAGTTTCATTAACACTCTAGTCAAGATTTAAATTCCCAGGACTGAGCCTAAAATTGACCTAGCCTACATGGAATGCTGGCCTCTAGTTTCATATGCTTACTGAGGGAAAGGATCTGAGTGAAAGAGCGTCCAAAGGCCCCTTTCTTATCCGTAGAGGGAGGGAAGGCACTTGACTTTATCATTTTACTGGAAGTATTTCCAAAGCAGAGGGAGTCACTTCCCAAGGGAGACTGTAGTGTTGTTAAGAAGCACCCCAGTGCTTCTTGAATATTGGGTGGCCGATGTCTGAACATCCATAGGCAAAATCTAACAGTCTTCAGTGAATTTCCACTGATACTGATTACAGACTGAACATATTTCGGCATCTCATAATTCCTTTTTACAGTTAATTTTTCTTTCATTGGAGGATAATTGCTTTACAGTGTTGTGTTGGTTCCTGCCATACATCAAGATGCCTCAGCCATAGGTATACATATGTCCCCTCCCTCTTGAGCCTCCGTGCCCCCTCCCTCCCTATCCCACCCCTCTCGGTTGTCACAGAGCACGGGTTTGAGCTCCCTGCACCATACAGCAAATTCCCTCTGGCGTCTGTTTCACACATGGCAATGCATGTGTTCCCATGCTACTCCCTCTCTCGTCCCACCCTCTCCTTTTTGCACTGTGTCTACAAGTCTGTTCCATCTGTGTCTCCAATGCTGCCAGTACCGTCTTTCTAGACTCCATAGATATGTAGTAATATACAATATTTGTCTTTCTCTTTCTGACTCACTTTATCCTGTATAATAGGCTCTAGGTTCATCCACCTCATTAGAACTGACTCAAATATTTTATGGCTGAGTAATATTCCATTGTCATATTTCTTTTTAGCTACAAGTATTCTACAAATCATCATTTATAAACCTATCTTGGAAATACATAAGTGAATTTCCCTTTTAAAACTGTATAATATTATCTGAGCTTTATGGCTTTCAACAACCACTAGTAGATCAAGACTTTTGATTGGGATGTATTACAGGTATTTGTCATCACATATAGGAAAGCCTTATTGCTTAAAAAACTATACAGTCCTGGAGCAGCAATTTTTAACATGCGTGAAACCTTTTCTAAAAGGACTATGTCATTAAAACAATGTTTTACTAAAAAATAGAAGGGTTTAACAGAAAATTTTCAGAATCTTTTATATATACTTTTTAAAAACTACACATATCTTCTTTTGTGGTTATATATATATATTAAATCTTGACTAGAGTGGTTATATATTAGGTGGTTATATATTTTATATATATATATATAAAATATATCTTTCGTGGTTACTATTACTCAGTGAAAATACCAGTACATATTATCAAGGAATTGTGGAGCTGACTTCTTCCCCATTTTCTATTTTGGCAATTACTCTCCAGTACGAATAAGCAATGAGACCTAGTTTTCTGAATTGTTGGTTGAAAGTACTTGTTTGGCAGCTAACCGGGCATTGTAACCAGGAAAGCCACTATGAAAAGAAATTAAAACCTGAATTTATAAGCAAGTTAGGACAGAAAAATAAGAAACAGGGCTTCCCTAGTTGTCTGTCCAGTGGTTAATAATCCTCTTTGCAATTCAAGGGGCAGCAGTTTGATCCCTGGCCCAGGAAGATTCCTCATGCTGAAGGGCAACCAAGTCTCTGTGCACCAGCTGCTGAAGTCCTCCTATCCTGGAGTCCGTGCGCCACAACAAGAGCGGCCCCCACAGTGAGCCTGTGCTCTGCAACCAGAGCAGCCCCGCTCCCCACGAGAGAAGGCCCTCACGCCGCAGGGCCAGCACAACCATAGATAAAGTAAGCAAGCAAACAACTAAATATATTTTTTTAATTGGACAAAGAATATGAGTAGGCCATTCAGAAGAAAAAAAAGCAAATGGCTAGTAAACATGTAACAAATCACTTCCTAGTAATCAGAAAAATGCAAATTAAAATGAAAAAATATAAGGAACAAGAAAGTGTTCCCACAACATAAGGGATAAGAACCAGAATCTAATGAAGCCCTGGGTGCCCAGATGACTTCTCGTTTGCCCTCTCTGGTCTTTGGGCTCTGGTGTCCACTTTTCTGGACTTCTCTGGCTTTCCCCATCTCTTTATAACAGCCTTTTCTGCTTCTGTACATACTAGCCCTTTCTCATTTACTACACTCTAGAAAATCATAGTCTGTGTCATCGTCTCTGTCCTCAGTAATTGGCTTCTAATATCCATTTGCCCTTTTATCCACAGGAAATCATGTTTAGCTGGACTCTTGACTACTTAGGGGCTTCCCAAGTGGCTCAATGGGTAAAGAACCCACCTGCAATGCTGCAGATGCAGATTCGATCCCTGGGTCAGGAAGACCCCCTGGAGGAGAAATGGCAACCCCGTCCAGTATTCTTGCCTTGGAAACCCCACGGACAGAGGAGCCTGGCAGACTATGGTCCCTAGGGTCATAAAAGAGTCAGACATGACTGAGGCAGCTGAGCACCCACGCCTGCATGACCACTTAGATACACACTACATTTTCCAACCTTCCTGCTGCCACCTGTGGATTTATGACTTTCTTTTGAGCGAAATAGTAAGTAAGGATTCTAGGTCAAACTCCTAACAGGAGTGCGCCTTTCCCTTTCCACCCTATTGCAGCGGGTTAGAGCCAGGAAGCTGCCCTGTGACCAGCGGGGAAGTCGAGTCAAGATGACACAACTGCCTTGCGGGCCTAGCTGTCCCACTCAGACTCCAGTGTGGAGAGAAAGTTCCGTCTCTTCCACTCTGGGGTCTGTCTGTCACAGAGGCTTACACGGCATTGCAGATAGAACGTACCCTTCAAGACTGGACCTTTACAAGGGTGGGTGGGAAGATTTTTCTTTTTCATAGTTGTCCCCAATATTTAGAACAGCTTATATTTGGCACTCAATATATATTGGTTAAATGCTGTTATTAGCTGAATTGTGTCCTCCCAAAATTAGTATGTTGAAGTCCTAACCCTCAAGCGCCGCAAAAAGAGGCTGTTTGGAGACAGAGTCTTTAAAGAGATAGTTAACATTAAATGAGGTCATTAGGGTGAGCTTTGATCCAAAATGACTGATGGTCATTCTAAGAGGCCATTTGGACACAAGCACAGCGGAAAGACCATATAAAGACATAGGGAGAGAACAGCCATCTATCCTACCTTCAAGCCAAGGAGACAAGCCTCAGAAAAAACCGACCCACTGACACCTTGATTTCAGACTTCTAGCCTCCAGAATTTTGAGAAAACATATTTTTGTTGTTTAAGCCACCCAGTCTGTGGTTCTTTGTTATGGCAGTCCCAGCCAACTAATACAAATATTTAAATAATAGAGAAAGTGAAAGTGAAAGTGAAGTCACTCAGTTGAGTCCGACTCTTTGCGACCCCGTGGACTGTAGCCCACCAGGCTCTTCCATCCATGGGATTTTCCAGGCAAGAGTACTGGAGTGGGTTGCCATTGCCTTCTCCAGAGGATCTCCCCAACCCAGGAATCGAACCCAGGTCTCCCACATTGTAAACAAGACACTTTACCGTCTGAGCCACCATGGAAATCCTAAATAATAGAGAGATTTTCATAAAAGTTTTTTTTTTTAATAAAAGAAGTCCTGGGGCCATTAATCAAGGTTAGCAAAAGACAGGTCGAGAACTTTTCTCTTCTTTTACTCAAGGACAATTTCAATGTGTGCTAGAATCACTTAAATAAAAAGTAAAAAGAGACCATTAAAACTAAAAGGTAAAGTTCAATAGTTTCAAGTTTGCCGAAGATTTGAGTCACTTGTGGACTTAGCAATTGATCAGAAATCTAAGTACCACTGAGATATTTAGAGGAAAGATCTTCATTTTAAAATCCTCAGGAACATTGCAAATTGTACCACTCATATTATCCAGGGTAAAAATGACTGCTTTAAATAGAACTTTCTTATGTAGCAGAGGAGCAAATCCTCATTCAAGTGACAGTAATCGTAGCACTTCAAGATGTGCTCGGACCAAAAAAAGTCACTCTTCAGATTTGCTTTAGAGTTTAATGAGCTAAAAATCCATGACTGTACTCCAGTTAGAAGACAGACTTTTATAAAGTAGGTGTTTGTTAAGAACTTTCACTTAAAGCAGTACAAACAAAGAGTAAACAAAAAACATATTTTACTGGAAAGTTACAGGGAGTCTCTCAGAATAAACAGGCAGAAACTAAAGGTGGCCTCTGGTGACCGAGATCATCACCATCACTCTTCCGTGGTGTGTATGTCTCTCTCGGGACTCCCTTGCTCTCCCGTCTCTGTTCCTTTATTCAGCTTTGTTCCCACTCCTATCCCCTTCCTCCTGTCTTGCTCTCTGTGGTCAACGGTGGAAGTGGTAGCCGTAAGGCATGTTGTATACACAGAGCAGACATACCCTCCACCTACAGAAGCAGCGGACCTTGATTCTCGGAGAACTGGAGACGATCTGTGTTTGGGCTAATACCCTCAAAAGGTTACGTTCTCATGTTCACTTAAAAAAATCCACATGTATACATTCTCATCCTTGACAGTTTTCTTTGTTAGAAAAATCACACACTTCTGGTAGTTGAATATAAGTACTTTAAAAAATTCGCATCATTGTCTTCCTATTTTTTTTTAAATAAATTGTGATTTGAAACAAAATGAACATGAGCTGGGCATTCCAAAAGATCTTGCTTACAAATTAATAGTTTTACCATAAACCAAAAAAAAAAAAAAAAAAATTAAATTGAAGAAAAATGAATTGAGCTTGCAGTTCTGTTAACTTAGATCAAAAACAGAAGGTGAGATAGTTAGGAAGTTAGGGATGGATACGTACACACTGCTATACTTAAAAGGATAACCAACAAGGACCTACTGTATAGCACAGCAAACTCTGCTCAGTGTTACGTGGCAGCCTGGATGGAAGGGGAGTTTGGGGGGAAATTGATACAAGTATATGTATGGCTGAGTCCGTCTGCTGTTCACCTAATACTATCCCAACATTGTTAATCAGATATACTCCAACATAAAATAAAAAGTTTAAAAAAAGATACAACCAGAAGAGGGTAAAATCTTACTGACTGTTCTGAGAGAGTTTAAAAAAAAAAAAAACATAGAAGGTGGGAGAAGGCAGACTACAATGCCTGCAGGCAACGCATGGGGAAATACTATCTTCGCTTTAGAAAAGAAAAAGTCAAGTTCTATTTAGACTCCACTTAAGAATCTATATTTAGAAGCTTTCCTCAAGGCAATTTTATTTATGAGGTGGTTTTGTTTTCTAAAAAGACATCTCATTGTGCATTTTAATGTAATACGAAAAAGTTGGCTTAAAGCTCAACATTCAGAAAACGAAGATCGTGGCATCTGGTCCCATCACTTCATGGGAAATAGATGGGGAAACAGTGGAAACAGTGCCAGACTTTATTTTTTTTTGGGCTCCAAAATCACTGCTGATGGTGACTGCAGCCATGAAATTAGAAGACGCTTACTCCTTGGAAGAAAAGTTATGTCCAACCTAGATAGCATTTTCAAAAGCAGAGACATTACTTTGCCGACTAAGGTCCGTCTAGTCAAGGCTATGGTTTTTCCTGTGGTCATGTATGGATGTGAGAGTTGGACTGTGAAGAAGGCTGATCGCCGAAGAATTGATGCTTTTGAAGTGTGGTGTTGGAGAAGACTCTTGAGAGTCCCTTGGACTGCAAGGAGATCCAACCAGTCCATTCTGAAGGAGATCAACCCTGGGATTTCTTTGGAAGGAATGATGCTAAAGCTGAAAGTCCAGTACTTTGGCCACCTCATGCGAAGAGTTGACTCATTGGAAAAGACTCTGATGCTGGGAGGGATTGGGGGCAGGAGAAGAAGGGGACGACCGAGGATGAGATGGCTGGATGGCATCACTGACTCAATGGATGTGAGTCTGAGTGAACTCCGAGAGATGGTGATGAACAGGGAGGCCTGGTGTGCTGCGATTCATGGAGTCGCAAAGAGTTGGACACGACTGAGCGACTGAACTGAACTGAACTAAAGTGTGAACTTCTAGACAGTTTCAAGAGTTTATAAGACTAAGTGGCACTGTATTTTTATAACTTCACTGAGAAGATTAATAAAATTTCACACCAATTTATTTGTTCTTTTTTTTTAGCTTTAACTGTTTAAAGCTAAAGACATTTTACCTTTAAAAAAGAATCACACACTTCATTAGGGTATGATGATGATTAGGGTATGACTTCCTAGAGAACAAAGTCAACTGAATTTGATAGAGCTCTATTTTCATGTAGCGTTCCCTGTGACCTCAAGTTAATTTCCAGGATTTAAAGTCTCTGCTGGTGGTGGTTTAGTTGCTAAGTCATGTCCGACTCTTGCAACCCCATGGACTGTAGTCCAAGCTCCTCTGTCCATGGGATTCTCCAGGCAAGAATACCAGAATGCGTTGCCATTTCCTTCTGCAGGGGATTTTCCTGACCCAGGGATAGAACCTGGGTCTCCTGCATAGCAGGTGGATTCTTTACCAACTGAGCCACCAGGGAAGCCCTAGGGTACCAAAATTCTGAGCTGAGCCTTTATTGATTGGTACTGAAATCAGACAGACCATTGGCAATGAGGAATGAGAAGCAAAGTTCTTTCAGACGTGTGTGTATGTGTGTGCGCTCAGCCACTCAGTCGTGTCTGACTCTTTTGCAGCCCTGTGGACTGTAGCCCAACAGGTCCCTTTGCCCATGGAATTTTCCAGGCAAGACTACTGGAGTGGGATGCCATTTCCTACTCCAACAGATCTTCCCAACCCAAAGATAGAACTCACGTCTCCTGGGTCTCCTGCATTGGCAGGTAGCGTCTTTACACTTATGCCCCACTGGAAGCCCTGCACACATATACACATCTTAAACAACAGTTGTCAATAAACAGGAGAACCAGTTTTCAAAGTAGGTATATTTCTATCCCACATGTTTAGAGTACTCTTTCTGAAGAAGCTGATGATGAAGAATTGATGCTTTTAAGAATACAGAGTTCATGAAATTATTTGAGTCTCTCTCTGACATCTATCACACTGTAGCATATTTTCAATTGGCCCATATGTTGGGGGTTATAAATTTACCAATACTTTTTAAAAAATGGATCATTGTTTGGCAGTTTATAGCTCATTCCCCTTGGAAACTAGGAGGACATATGTATGAGGCAGGTTGGTACCCAGGCAGAATAGAGCTGATGAGGAAGAGGATTCACACTGGATGTAGAACCCTGTTCTACCAAGGTGCACGGGAGCAAGATGGGGGAGCTCTCTCATTTGCAGAGATTGTTTGGATCAAGGCTAATCCACAGCCTTAGGAAATGGAGCAGACCAGACATGAGTCATTCACGCAGTACCATCAAGAAATCTACCAGACATGATTCTTTTAGTCTCAAGTAATAGAAACCTCACCCCAAATTGGCTTGAGCAAAACCCAGATGAATTAGCTCATAAACTGGACACTCCCAGGAGAGTGTAGGTGTGGCTTATGTGGAAACTTACATGATATAATCATAATCCAGTTCTCTCCACCTCTTGGTTTGGCTTGGCTCTTCTCTGATAGGTAGGATTTAAAAAAGAAATTTTTTTTTGGATGTGGACCATTTTTCAAAAGTCTTCATTGAATTTGTTACAATGTTGCTTCTCTTTTATTTTATATTTTTTTGTCTGTAAGGCATGTAGGATCTTATCTCCCCGACCAGGGACTGAACCCATGCCCCCTGCATTAGAAGGCCAAATCTTAACCAAGATTAAGATTAAGACACCACGGAAGTCTCTGATGTGTTGGATGTAAGACACATCCTACCTTTATGGTTGTGAGACAGCTTCCTGAAGCAGTGCCATCCTTCAGTCCAATTGAAACGGGACCGCCCACACCCCAGCTCACAGGACCCTGTTCTCTAGGGAGTTCTTCTCTGGATCTCCTTCAACCATGCCCTTCTTTATGGAGCAATGAGCCTCAGGAGCCAAAGGCACACACTCCCCTAGAAGCTTCTCACATCCCTCTGGGTCACACTCTGTGTACCACGGACCCAAGGATTCCCTGCCCCAAATCTGCAAGCTAGCTCTCAGTCCTGAGTGGAACTCTACTTTAGTCCATCCCCCTGAAGGCGAGTGAAACTGACAACTTGCACATCTTCAGGCTCAAGAGTGAGCTGCTTGCAGATGACACATATGGAATTTAGATGAGCAGGATGGGGTTCTCTTACATGTCTTATGAGTCCCCTTCTGGCACAGAATTGAGGCAGGAGTAATAAGAGAAGCAGTTGGACCATGGTGTGCAGATCTTTTCATCCAGCTGTGTTTCAGAGCAGAAATCTGAAGAGCCTGAGGATTTGAACCTTGTCTTCAAGGTCATTATGAAAGTATATTTGTCCAAAAGTCAAAGTGTTAGTCACTCAGTCATGTCCAAATCTTTGTGACCCCAGGGACTGTAGCCCATCAGGCTTCTCTGTCTGTGGGATTTCCCAGGCAAGAATACTGGAGTGGGTTGCCATTCCCTTCTTCGGGAGATCTTCCTGACCCAGGAATCGAACCTGGGTCTCCTGCATTGTGAGCGGATTCATTACTGCCTGAGCCACCAGGGAAATAGAGCAAAAGAACAATTAATGTTTAACATTGTGTGGGATTTTACATATTTAAGCACGTGGTTCTATGTTTAGAACATAAGCCTCCTCTTGTTTCCTTGCTCTGTGATGTCCACATATTATCTGTTTAGGTTACAATCTCGCAGGTTTAAGTTTAATCAAAGAAGATGGGCCAAGTATCCTGCAACTTTCAGAGGAAGTCCTGACGTTTTCTCTGCTTGTCTTTTTTAGGTCACATTCCCATCTCTGAACCAATCACTGTTTTCAAATAGGATATCTTGGGTCCCAAACTGCCTAGGACTTAGAACAGAGGTCCACCTAGTCTACTCAGACTAAAATGGGTGAAGGCTGAATCTCAAACGAAAGCTGGAACTGTTGCGAGAGAGAGGGATGTGTGTTTAAGCTAGAAGGCCAGCCATGATACTGGGAGATTGTATCTGGTTCTCAATTGTAATATGTTGATGGCTTGTTTCAGAGGATGGCCTGGCAGGAACTGGTGGATCCTAGGAGGAGGGGCACCACTCTTAGTAAGGAAGGTGAGAAGGCAGACAGGGCGACAAGAGGCAGACTTGTATCCATGGACAAACCAACCAGGTGGAGGATGGAACCACTCAGCGGGGAGAGGAGAAAGAAAGCTCTAGATCAGGAGTGCCCAGGCATCCACGACACACCGAGTCTGCTATGATGAATTAATTCTGAAAGGCTTGCAGATAGTCTGGGAGTCTATGCTTGGACATAGCATATGTGTGAAACTGTCTGTGAGTAGATGGCATCTGTGGAAAATACAAAGGAAAGATGGTGAGTCAGAGGGAGGAAACCAGGCTGGCTTTCCCTGTTATTACTTCCAGAGAGAACTCTCTTCAAAGAAAAGCTGGTCTCTTGAGTGTGTTATTTGCAATGTTAGAATCGTTATGACCAAAACAGAGTTTGTACACTTTTTAAAAAGGCATTAGATGAGAATATTATTAGTCTTAAGATCCCCAAGTCATGTTTATGCTTGCTTTGCCATAATTCATTAAATTCTAAGCCCTTTATAAACAGATGGTTTTTATTAATAATCAAATATATTCAATTTACTATCATTACATAGATGGGAAACTAAGTACAACTAAATTTAATCCACATACTGCAGGATTTACTCCCAACTCCTTCCCCATCACTTGCTTTCTTTGTTGAGGATTTCTAAGGGTATTTCCATTTCTTTTGGGTTTTCTGGTTGTGTGCCTACGTGCTATGTTGCTTCAGTTGTGTCCAACTTTTTGCAACATTTATGGACTGTAGCCTGTCAGGCTCCTCTGTCCATGTGATTCACCAAGCAAGAATACTAAAGTGGGTTGTCATGCCCTCCTCCAGGAGATCTTCCTGACCCAGGGATCAAATCTGCATCTCCTGCATTGCAGGCAGATTCTTTACCAGCTGAGTCACTGGGGAAGCCCAAAATAAAATTATAGTAACTCATATATTGGCTTCCCTGGTGGCCCAGCTGGTAAAAAATCTGCCTGCAATGCAGGAGACCCCGGTTCAACTCCTGGATCAGGAAGATGCCCTGGAGAAGGGATAGGCTACCTACTCCAGGATTCATGGACTTCCCTGGTGGCTCAAATGGTAAAGAATCCACCTGCAATGCAGGGGACCTGGGTTCAATCCCTGGATTGGGAAGATCCCCTGGAGGAGGGCATGGCAGCCCACTCCAGTATTCTTGCCTGGAGAATCCCCATGGACAGAGGAGCTTGGCAGGCTACAGGTCATGGTGTTGCAAAGATTCGGACATGACTGAGAGACTCAGCACAAACACACAACTCGTATATTATGGGGACTAATCAAATATATGATTTATATGGAGGAAAGTAAGATAGACTTTACTAATGTCCTAATTCATATCATAATGACTCATAGAAACTTGAGCCTAGAAGAATATTTGGAAAGCTCTCTTGTCCATCTTTTCTTTACAGAGGAGGAGAAAATTTCAGATAGTTAACTGCTTTACACAGGCATTTCAAAGGCAAGTACTAGAGAATGAGAATGAGAATGAGAATATCCTGAAAGACCTGAAAATCACTTCTTTGTCTACATATAAAACTGGCTTGAGATGGGTTAAAACTTTTAAAATTGCTTTTTCTATCAATAACCGAGACATGCTAATAGTTGTTTTTGAAAATAGAAAAAATTCCACTGGAGAAAATGTTTACTTCTCAGGAACTCTCAAGAATGGGACAAGGCCTTGGAGATCAGTTGGCTTAAAACCCAATGTGATGCAAGAATCCCTTTTTTACTGCCTTGAAAGTTATTGCAAGGTTAGGCAATTTTGAAACATCATTAACAAGGAGAAAATGGCTTTGAAATACTGGATGTAAGTCAACAGGAGCAGCAGCAATACCACAGAAAGCAAAAGAGATAGACCAGTACTGGGATGCTGGGACTCCCAGTCTAGATTCTGCTGCTCGGCACCTACTCAACGTTCTTACCAATTATTTCTCACATTATATCAACATGGGGACGTGTCAACTTTTTAAATGCCTGGAAATCTTTTAATAACTTGGCCCTAGGCAACTTTTAAAACTCATGCTTCTAGAAACTACACAGAAAATCATATTAGAGCTTGATGTTTTCATTCTCCAGGTTATGTATTTTCACCAGCAAGAGGGATGCAGTTAACTTCAGTGTCATGGTTAGTGGGTTGCAAGAAGAGCAGAAACGTCCCAGATGAGTGGGTTGAAAAACATCTTCCTCATTTCATAGTTGAGGAAGCTGAGGCCCAGATCCCTTGGCTGGTTGGTAGCAACCCCAAGGATGGGTAAATGATTGGCTCAATGACATCCCTGAAGACCTGGGTTCTTTCCAGTTGTCAGTTCTGCCTCCTTCAAGGTATTCACTTTTTCCACATGTTTATCTCAATGATTGGAAAGTAGATGGAGCAGCTCTGGGAATCACAGCTAGTATGATATCGCCCAACTGAAAATGAGGAAGGTGTCTTTAATAGTAAGAAAGCCTTTCTTAGAGGCGTCCAGCAGATTTCTCATTTCTGATTGGTCAGAAGTGGGTCATGTATCCTTCCTAATGGCAAATAAAATGGCAATGGCAATGGCAATGGCAAATAAAATCAGAGTGTCACTGAGCCATTAAGATTTACCTTCTTGGGCTAGAATAGTGCCAGCCTCCTACTAGTATGTGGTCACGTGGAGGAGGGTAGCTATTTGAACAAAACCTGGGTCATTTTAGTACATGTGTGCAGGGAAATAAATATTGAGTAGGCAACCAAAAAAATCTTCTAAAATCTATTAGGCACCCCAAGCCTCAAGCAACAGCTGATGATCACTGGAAATGATTTTAGAGACTGCAGAGCATTTCTTTGCTGTCTCTTGCTCTGTTGCACCTAAAGTTTTCCTCTTTGGACTTCCCTAGTGGTCCACTGGTTAAGTATCCACCTGACATGAGTTCGCTCCCTAGTCTGGGAGGATCCCACATGCCATGGGTCAACTAAGCCCGTGCACCGTGGGCTGCACCTGTGCACCTAGAGCCCATGCTCTGCAACAAGAGGAGCCACTGCAGTGAGAAGCCCACAGCAAAGACAAGGAGCCCCCACTCGACACACCCAGAGAAAGCCCGGCCAAAGCCGTGAAGACCCAGGACAGCCAAAGATAACCACGCAATTCTTTTTCCTTCTTTCCTGTCTGCCTCACCACTTTCTCCTCCCCAACGTTTTCCCTAAACTGGTTGTGAACTAAAACTAGCATATACCACTTTCAGGGTCTACCGTGTGCAAAGCATCATACTAATATAACAATCTTTGGGGCATGTTTGCTTCAACATTATAAACCATATTCTTTAAGTTAGTTTAATTATTTTATAATAATGAAATTGCTATTTGATACCAAAACTTGTTCCTTGCTTTCTTTCTTTTTTTCACCCTGGTAATCACAGATCTCCCAAGAGAAAAGATTTACACTGAGTTGCAGCCACTAAAAGAGTCTCCCCAATGACTCAGTGGGTAAAAAATCTGCCTGTAATGCAGGAGATACAGGAGGCTTCGATCCCCGGGTCAGGAAGACCCCCTGGAGGAGGAAATGGCAACCCATTCCAGTAATCTTGCCTGGAGAATCACATGGACAGAGGAGCCTGGCGGGCTACAGTCCAAAGGGTTACAAAGAGTCAGACATGACTGAGCACACACATAGACAAGATACATAAGAATACACAAGATGCATAAGAATCCACATCAGTGCACGGAGTTTTTCCTTAAGCATTCACTGCGTCTCGAAATGCTAGTGAATGTATTTTCTCTACTAGTCATTTCATTCTATAATCAGAATTACATTCTCCACTAGTAGGGAGGTCTCTCATTTCCTTAAAATCCTTTTTAATTGCAGTTCCTTGTCTTGACAACCATATCGGTGCTGTTGTACTAACTGACAAGGGGTCAGTTGCTTTGTGTTCCAAAACCTGCTGTAAAAATTGAAATGAGTATTATTCTTCAGCTCTGAAGGGATATAATGTAAATCATCAAGCATTATGATATAAATGTATATAAGTAGTGACTATAAAAAAATAAGGCTAACTATTATTTAACCTAACAAACCTTCATTAAAGATAAGCCAGTTCTTTCACTGAGCTGAAAGGCTCAGGAAATCACCTAGATTTTTCAGGAAACAAAAACCTAGCTGAAGTCTACACTGAAATATTGACTATTTCTGTGACCTTTTGAAAGCTGTTACTAAATCTTACTTTTCTTTTCTCTACAGTAGAAAAAATAAAAATACAAAGAATCTCTCTCTCTCTTTAGTCACTAAATCGTGTCCAACTCTTGCGACTCCATGGACTGTAGCCTGCCAGGCTCCTCTATCCGTGGAATTCTCCAGGCCAGAATATTGGAGTGGGTTGCCGTTTCCTTCTCCAGACAAAGAATAGGGTCAGCCTATAACTTATTGTCCAGCTGGGACACTTTCTGCCTGTTTCCCTCAGACATCCTTTCAGGTCCTTTTATGAGGGAAGTTTTGCTTGAAGTTTAATACATATATAGAAAAGTGGATCATAAGTGGATTTTCAAAAACTGAATATATCTATGAAATAGATTTATTATGAAATAACCAGATTAAAAAATCTATAAAATTGGTACCCAGACTAAGGAATAGAGTATGACCAACATTTAAGCTCAGATATGTTCTTTTTTTTTTTTTTTTTAATGTATTTGGCACAGCACCTGGGATCTTAGTTTCCCAACCAGGGATCAAACTGGGCCTCCAGCAGTAAAAGCATCAAATCCTAAGCATTGGACTACCAGGGAATTCCCTAAACTGAAATATTTTTGAGAATGGAAGGTGGCATTATATTTTAACAGCCAGTTGAGGTATATTGATATACAATAAACTGTGCATATTTAAATTTACAGTTTGTGCTCCTTTCAGCAGCACATATACTAAAATTGGAACAATACAGAGAGGATTAGCATGAGCCCTGTGCAGGCATGAGACGAATTTGTGGAGCACTCCTTATTTTAAAAATAATAAAATAATAATAAAAAAATAAATTTACAATTTGATGAGTTTTGGCATATACCTATGAAACTATTTCCACAAAATAATAAAAATATTCACCATCTCAAAAACTTTCCTTGTATCTCTATGTAACTTCTCCTTTCACCCCTACCTTCCTTATCTTCAGACAACCACTCATCTGGTTTCTGTCACATTTGTATTTTATACAATTTTATATTGACAGAATCAGATCTTAGTAGAAAAGCTTTCAGTTTTTCACCATTGCACATTTTAGCTATGGGCTTATCATATATGGCCTTTATTATGTTGAATATGTTTCCTCTATACTGAGAGTTTTATCATGAATGGAGGTTGGATTTTGTCAAAGGTCTTTTCTGCATCTATTGAGATGATAATATGCTTTTAAAACTCATTTTGTTAATGTGTTGTTTCATGAATCATACACTACATTCTTTTTTGTTTGACTTTTTTCCACATAGTGATTCTTAAACATTGTATATTATGCATCAACAATTTTTTCATATGGATTTCTGAGTAATATTCCATTGTATGGCTAATTCGTGATTGTTTATTCATTCTCCTATTGTTGGATGTTTGGGTTTCCAGTTTGGAGTTATCATAAATAAAGCTGCTATGAACATTCTTGTAAAAGTTTTGGTACAAACATATGTATTCATTCTTAAACAAGCATCTACAGGTGGAATGGCTGGTGATATGGTGGATGCATTTCCGTTTTTAAGAAACTATTGGGAATCCCCTAGAGGTCCCGTGGTAAGGAGAGCTTTCCAGGTTGGGCTAGTGGCTGCCAAGGCAGGAGACTTAGGAGCCTCTGGTTTGATCCCTGAGTCGGGAAGATCCCCTGGAGGAGTGCATGGCAGCCAACTCCAGTATACTTGCCTGGGAAATCCCACGGAAAGAGGAGCTTGGTGGGCTACAGTCCCAAGGGTTGCAAAGAGTCAGCTGGACATGACTGAGTGACTAACACTTTCATGTCACATAACACTGTATTAAAATTATACTTTCTCCACATGCTCACCAACAATTGTTATGATCAATGTTTGTTACGTTAGCCATTCTAGTGACTGTGTATCTTATTTTGGTTTTAATTTGCATTTTCCTACTGACTAATGATGTTGAATGTGTTTTCATGAGCTTATCTGAGAGGGCACTATTTATAATTACACTAAGAAAACAAGCATTAAGTAAAAGTGTCCCAGGCAAACTGGGACATATGATGGCCTAAACAAAGACAAATGAAGGTTTGCTTTGTGGATGCTGCAACATCCTTATACCCCTGGAATAAAGCACACTTGAACATGGTGTATGTGATACAACATATATGACAAGCCCATAGCTAAAATGTGCAATGGTGAAAAACTGAAAGATTTTCTACTAAGACCTGAACTTTTGCCACTTTTATTCAACACTGTACCAGAAGTCCAAGCCACAACAGGTAGTCAAAAAAAAAAAAAGAAAGAAAGAAGAAAAAAAGGGAGAATTGTCTCTTATTTGCAGATGACATAATGTTATATAAAGAAAATGCTAAAGAGTCTACCAAAAACTGATAGAAATAATAAATGCATTCAGTAAAGTTGCAGGATACAAAAGCAATATTAAAAAAAAAATCAGTAACATGTTTATACACTAATAACAAACTAAAGAAAGAGAAATTAAGAAAACAATTCCATTTCTAATTGCATCAAAGGGAATAAAATAGTTTATATATAACAGAAACAAACAAAATAATGTATATCAATTATCCTCCAATTAAAAAGAAATAAATTTAAATTTAAAAAAGAATAAAAAGCATAGGAATAAACTTAACAATAGAAGTGAAATACCTATACACTGAAAATTATGATATTGATGAAAGAAACATAAGAAGCCATGAATTAGTGGAAAGATGTTTTGTGTTCATTGACTGGAAGAAATGATACTGTTAAAATGTCCATGCTACCCAGGACACTAAATCAAGACTCAATGAAAACCTTGTGAAAATTCCAATGATATCTTTCATGGCAATAGAACAAATAATCATAAAATTTGTATGGAACCACAAAAGACCCTGAATAGTCAAAGCAATCTTGAAAAAAAAAAAAAACAAAGCTGGAGGCACTGTGCCCTCTGATTTCAAACTATATTACAAATCTACAGTAATCAAAGCTATATGGTATCGGCTTAAAGACAGACACATAATCCAATCAAACAGAATAGAGAGAGCCCAGAAAATAACCCGTGCACATATGGTGAATTAATTTACAAGAAAGGAGCCAAGAATATATATTGAGGAAAGGACAGTCTCTTCAATAAGTGGTATTGGGAAAATTGAACAGGCTGTATACAGAGAATAAAACTGGACCCTTATCTTAAGCCATATTCAAAAATCAACTCAAAATGGATTAAAGACTTGAAAGCAAGACTTGAACCATAAAATTTCTAGAAGAAAACATAGGCAGAAAGCACCTTGCTATCAGTCTTGGTAATGATTTTTTTTTAATGTGACACCAAAAACAAAGATAACAAAAGCAAAAATAAGTGAGACTACATGAAAATAAAAAGCTTCTGAACAGCAAAAGAAACCATTAACAAAGTGAAAAGGCAACCTATGGAATGAAAGAAAATATTCACATCATAGGTCTGATAAAGTGTTCAGTTCTGTTCAGTTCAGTCACTCAATCGTATCCGACTCTTTGTGACCCCATGGACTGCAGCACACCAGGCCTTCCTGTCTATCACCAACTCCTGGAGTCTACCCAAACCCATGTCCATTGAGTCCGTGATGCCATCCAACCACCTCTTCCTCTGTCATCCCCTTCTCCTCCTGCCCTCAATCTTTCCTAACATCAG
>SJYT01038802.1:43498-96510 GCA_006410635.1 Cephalophus harveyi | reverse complement strand
GTTCTAATGAGATGGATGAAACTGGAACCTATTATACAGAGTGAAGTAAGCCAGAAAGAAAAACACCAATACAGTATACTGACACATATATATGGAATTTAGAAAGATGGCAATGATGACCCTGTATGCGAGACAGCAAAAGAGACACAGATGTATAGAACGGACTTTTGGACTCTGTGGGAGAGG
This sequence comes from Cephalophus harveyi, assembly GCA_006410635.1. Classification (NCBI taxonomy): domain Eukaryota; kingdom Metazoa; phylum Chordata; class Mammalia; order Artiodactyla; family Bovidae; genus Cephalophus; species Cephalophus harveyi. The sequence goes on along the minus strand of SJYT01038802.1, from coordinate 96,324 downwards.
GAGAGGGTGGGATGATTTGGGAGAATGGCATTGAAACGTGTATACTGTCATGTAAGAACGAAGCACCAGCCTATGTTTGATACAGGATACAGGATGCTTGGGGCTGGTACATGGGGATGATCCAGAGAGAGGATATGGGGTGGGAGGTGGGAGGGGGATTCAGGATTGGGAGCTCGTATACACCCGTGGTAGATTCAGGTCAATGTATGGCAAAACCAATACGGTATTGTAAAGTAAAATAAAGTAAAAATAAAGTTTAAAAAAAAATCATTTTTCCCCTTACTTAAAAAAAAAATTGAAGTATAGTTGATTTACCATGTTACGTTAGTTTCAATTGTACAGCAAAGCAATTCAGTTATACACACATTTACATATCTATTCTTTTTCAGATTTTTTTCCATTACAGGTTATAATATGTATACTTATATATACATTATAGGTTATAATATATAATAGGTTATAAGATAATGAATATAGTTCCCAGTGCTAATACAGTAGGTCCTTGCTGTTACCTATTTTATATATGGTAGTGTGTATCTGTTTTTAAAAATCTTGTTTAACTCATATTTCTCAACACAGAAGATTGATACAAGATTAGGAAAAAATCATTCTAGTTGTAAGACTGAGACTAGCCACAGTCCTTATCTGTTGTTTTGTTTTTTAAGGAAAATAAATGTTAGAAGAATTTTCAAGTAAGAAAAATCAAGTCAAGAAGATTTTGGAACAAAAAAGGGAGTTATATGTAATAAAATATCTTTATTACTGACTAAAAAAATAGACTTAGGAAAAATGTTGGCAATTGCTGATGTTTATGTATATTCCACGTATTTTCTATGTGTAATTATGTTTTAAGATGAAATAACCTGTCTATTGGCTAGAGCATGAAGTTTAGAGCATGCAAACAAACAGAAAAACATCCTATTAGCTAGAATCTGCATCTACAATGAATGATATCTGGAGCATTATATCATATTTTTATATGCAGCACTGTTATTGCAATTATTATGAACAACCTATAATGTTTTGTACAGAGCAGGGCCTCAAATGTTGTTAGGATTAAACATTGGGCACAAAAGTATTCCTAAAAATGAAATCTGTTTCACTAAGGTTTTAGTATATGATTTCCAGATGACTGGAAGACTGTCTTTAATATAATCTTTTGAAATTCAGGATTTTCACCATGATGAACAAAGTAAACATTTGAGCTGTAAGTCAATGGAAGTGTTTGAACCAACTAAAAGGGTAATAAAAAGCATACCAGTCCTTCACTTCAAAACCAAGCATCAAGTTTTCTGGTTTACTCTTGTAGAGTTGAAAAAAGCATTTTCCTCCAGAATTGCTCAGTTTCACTGAGAAGAAAGTCTTTTCTATTTAATAGCACAATAACCTCTTTTATACATGATTTTAGAAATATGGAAAGAAACTTTTTGTGTTATTATCTCACTGAGAAGCAGCTTTTATGTGACAAAAGCTGTGTCCTTCCAAGCCTATCTCCACATCTTAAACCCATTATGATCTTGGACAAATCATTTTGCTGTGGCTGGCTTGTTTAAGGGGCTTCCCTGGTGGCTCAGACGCAATGCAGGTGCAATTCAGGAGACCCAGGTTTGATCCCTGGCTTGGGAAGATCCCCTGGAGCAGGGAATGGCTACCCACTCTAATATTCTTGCCTGGGGAATCCCATGGACAGAAGACCCTTGCTTGTTTAAATACCTTATTTATAAAATAGAGGTCACTTTCACATTTCACTTTCATGCATTGGAGAAGGAAATGGCAACCCACTCCAGTGTTCTTGCCTGGAGAATCCCAGAGATGGGGGAGCCTGGTGGGCTGCCGTCCCCGGGGTCGCACAGAGTCAGACACGACTGAAGCGACTTAGCAGCAGCAGCAGTACCTGTCTAATTCAAAATACCCATTTAGAAAATGAGAAAAACACCACTTTCTTGAATTAATTTGTCTTGATCACAAATAATTTGGGGTCAGGATTAAAATTAAGGGGTCACATGAGGGGAGGAGAGGGAGGCATGAGAGGGAGGCGTAAGAGGCAGGCATAAGAGGCAGGCATAAAAGGGAGGTGATATATGTATCATTATGGCTGATTTGCATTGTGCTACAGAAAACAACACAACACTGTAAATAAATTTTCTTCCAATTATAAAAAAATTTGAAATTAGGACCAGGTGTCCTAAATCTGAAATTTGAACACCTCTTCCAAGCATACCTCTCAATCTCATGAGGTTAAGGCAGAGAAAGTTGAATATCAGTATGAAATTTCAGCTAGCAGCTTGTATCAAAAGGATCATTTTTGATCCCTCTGCAGATTATATCTTTCTAAGGTGAAAACGATGGGGTTCCCGGGTGACTCATTTGGTTAAGAATCCACCTGCAAGCAGGAGACCCTGGGTCTTCGATCCCTGGGTCGGGAAGATCCCCGGGAGAAGGGAATAGCAACCCACTCCAGCATTCTTATCTGGAAAATTCCATGGACAGAGGAGCCTGGTGGGCCATAGTCCATGGGGTTGCAAAGAGTCAGACATGACTGAGCAACTAGCATTTTCACTCTTCAAGGTAAACCAAAGTTCTGATTTGGAATGGAGACTCTCTCTCTCTGAATCTAAACTCCTTTCCTCCTTTATAAAATTACTTTGCTTCCTCTCTTCAAAGCTAATGCTTTCTGGAGTCACCTTGATTCAGCATCATCTATGCAACTCAAGTTAGTGATGGACAGGGAAGCCTGGCATGCTGCAGTCCATGGGTTGCCAAGAGTCAGACACAACTGAGTGACTGAACTGAACTGAACTGCACTGATGCAACTCAAGAGTTTTCAGCAACTCAAGAAGGCTAAGATGTCTTCCTAGTAAGAATCAAACAGGCTGGTACAAGCTGGGGCTTTTGTCCAGATTGATGCCAGGTGAATGGAAGAGCCTTGGGAAGAATTAATCAGATTCAGTTTTGATTTATATGCTGTTTACTCTGAATCCCAGTATAGATATGAACTCAGAAGTACAAATTAAAGTCATATAAAACCTCAGCACTTCATACGCCACCACTTCCAAATGTCTGCATGCTTTCAGAACAGTCACCATTGAAAATTCAAAGTTTTTTCAACAACTGCTGAAATTGTTTTGAATTTTTCTTTTCAAATTGCTATCCTATCATAATCAATTTCAGCCCCTCCCTTTCCTCCCTGCCTTTTCATTTTTCCAAGTTGTTCATAGCCTATCCCTGACTTTGACCAAAAATGGATTTTCTGAAGCAATCAATGAGTTACCTGTTCTCATCACATATGGGTATGAATGCCTGTCTGCTATTTTTGAAAACAAATTCTTTGCTCCCATCTCTCAACCATCCTTAAAATATGATGACTTGCCACCACTGAAGATGTTTTTTTATATGTTCTGCAGGTTCTTAAAGACATTTCTGATGTTACATTTCAAGTAACATCAGAAGTGAAATACGTGAATAATTTCAAATAGTGAATATCCTCAAGGGAGAAAATTAATTTTGGTTCTTAATTTTAGTGTTAAAAGATGATTCAGATTAAATTATAGCTATACTTTATATAGGTTTCCCTGGTGGCTCAGAGGTTAAAGAGTCTGCCTTCAATGTGGGAAACCCGGGTTTGATCCCTGGGTCGGAAAGATCCCCTGGAGAAGGAAATGGCAACCCACTCCAGTATTCTTGCCTGGACAATTCCACGGACAGAGGAGCTTGGTAGGCTACAGTCCATGGGGTCACAAAGAGTCGGACACGACTGAGTGGCTTCACTTTCACTTTCACATATGTACACACATACACACACTGCATGTTCATGTACATCACCTTGAAATCTCTTGTGTATTTTTTAAAAGGAAAGTTAAAATTGAAAGACAGCAAGAGAAGAAAATTCAGCATGTAAAATGCCATGGGAGGAAACACCTGCTGGGAAAACACAAATGTAAAAAAGATCTGACAGCCTTCCTTCATAATTTCACCCAGTAAAGCAGTAATATTTAGAAACAAAAATGTTGTGGAAAAGCAGTAACATTGCAGTATTTTAACACATTTAAAGGCTCTGGTTCCATTGTCAAGTTGTCAGGAATCTAAAAACCTTTAAGAAAACCTTCTGTTTTTCTAATAAATCAATTTCAATGTGCATTTTACTCCATTATTTTACTCATTTAAATAAATGAACTTTTAGGAATAAGTTTTAAAACTTTATAAGCAAATTTTGTCTTACTGACAAACTTGTGAAGACTACATTTACATTTTATCTAGGCAAATGATTTTCAATTACTGAAAATCCAGTAATCATAAATGCACAATCTTTTACTCCTGACACACACACACAGGGTCTCTTTAATAATTCAAAGACCTTTCTATAATGATGAAGTCATACTGACAAACTCAATAGGAAAATTCTAATACTATTAAACATAATTTAAATAATTCACCGTAGAAACCAGGCCTAATAGAGCAAGAAAAGTAAATTCTAAGTGCTCAAAATATTTTGCTTTTTCTTACACCAATGCATATTCCGTAAATCATAGTGACAGTTCTCCTCTCTTTTGATGGAGTGCATGACAGCTATTCATGTACTGGAGCAGGTGCAGGAGATAAAAGCCTTCCTACTAAAGTCAAGAACGTCAGCACTCTCTGTGCTATGATGGGCAGGTCTCCATCATTTCTGCATAAGACGTCTCCTGGGAAAGCTATCACCAGGCCATTACTACACCATCAACTTACTCTCATCTCAAATTATTATTCTTCAAAGACAGCCAGCTGAGTTGCACTTTACTTTATAGATTCCCTGATAGGTGATGAAATGAAAATGTCAAACAGAGCACAGAGAGCAAGGTTATTCATAATTTCACTAAACGCCAAATAACTCCAAAGTCATTAATCCTTTAAATATATTTTTAAAAAAATATAGTTTTTAAAAAATATAGTATTGTTCAATTTGGAATTATGATATATTGACAATTATTCAATCTGACTATATAAAGTGATTGAGAAAAAAACTTCTAAAATATTTAGCAAATCATTTTTATAAATATAAAATTATAGTGAATTTTAAAATGAATTAATTAGGAACAGTCATGAAAAAATTAATTGAAAAAGTCTATTAAAATAAAATAAGCATGGCTTAATATTTTATTATTTTCTTTGGTATTTATTTATAGAAGCCCTCTTTTAGATGACTGAAAATCAAGAGCCATACTCAGATTATATAACTGAAAGATTTTTTTCTCAATTTAGTAGAAATGACATGACATTCTACAGAAGATAATATAGCCTATACCAAATTATTTTGAACTAAGAACCTAAACTGGAATTTATCTTGGTGAAACAAACAAAAAAGAAACTCTCTCCAAATATTAATTAATGAGATTTTGAAAGATTTGAAAATGGTCATATGTATTAACACAAAATGAATGTATTTTTAACATTCTGAAAGTTAGCATGCTATTGAGATATGAATTCTTCTAATAAAAAGGATATATTTCAATCTGGCAATGGTAACTGTATAGTCAACATATGTTGCATGTGTATATGTATGTTATATGTGTATGTGCATGCATGCTAAGTTGCTTCAGTTGCATCTCATTCTTTGTGACCCCATGGACTGTAGCCCACCAGGCTCCTCTGTCCATGAAATTTCCCAGGCAAGAATACTGGAGCCATTTGCTACTCCAATATGTATACATAACAGCAAAATACTATTTAGTCCCGAGAAAGAAGGAAATCCTGCCATTTGTGACAACATAGATAAACCTGGAAGATATTATCCTACCTAAAATAAGCCAGACAAAGACAAACATTATATTGTGTTATCTCACTTACATGTAGAATATTAAAAAAAAAAAAAAAAAAGGTCAAACTCATAGAAACAGAGTAGAATGGTGGTTACCAGAGGCTGGGGGTAACTGATACAACCCTTCAGTCATACGATGAATAAAATCTGCAGATATAATGTACACAGTATGGTGACTGTAGTTAATAATGCTGTACTTTACACTTGAAATTAAAGCATAGCCTTAAACTTTCCCATCACATATACACATTCAGACATCAGTATGTGAAGTGATGGATGTAGGAATTAACTTGGCTATTTTACAAAGATACGCATTTTACAATATATCTGCATTTTACAATATATCTGCATATCAATCATCATGCTGTACTGTATTATATATGTGATTTGCTTTTTCACCACACCATGTGGCTTGTGGGACCTTGGTTCCCCAACCAGGGGTTGACCCTCGGCCCTCAGCAGTGAAAGTGCAGAGTCTTCACCACTGGCCCAGCAGGGAATTCCCTATATATGTAATTTTATTTGTCAGTTATACCTCAGCAAAGCTAGGTCAAAGGAACTAAAGTGAGGGCAAACATCGGGAAACAAGCGAAAGCAGAAAGAAAGCGAGATCAGGCTTGTTATGTCATGAGGGAAAAGACAGGAAGTTCTCATATTTGGGGCTTCCCTAGTAGCTCAGCTGGTGAAGAATCTGCCTGCAAGGCAAGAGACCTCGGGTCAAGACCCCTTGATTCCTGGGTCAGGAAGATCCCCTGAAGGAGGGAAAGGCCATCCACTCCAATATTCTTGGGCTTCCCTGGTGGCTCAGCTGGTAAAGAATCTGTCCACAAAGAGGGAGACCTGGGTTCGATCCCTGGGTTGTAAAGAACCCCTGGAGAAGGGAATGGATACCCACTCCAGTATTCTGGCCTAGAGAATTCCATGGACTGTAGAATCCTTGGGGTCACAAAGAGTTGAACACAACTGAGTGACTTTCACTTCTCAGATTCTGGTGGAACAAAGAGTTAGTTACTTCTGCATTGCTGTTACAGTTCACTGCATGCTCAGCTGCTTCAGTGGTGTCCAGCACTTTGCGACCACATGAAGTGTAACCCACCAGGCTCCCCTGTCCAAAGGATTCTCCAGGCAAGAATACAGGAGTTGGTAGCATGCCTTCCTCCAGGGGATCTCCCCAACCTAGGGATCCAACCTGTGGCGACTGCAGATGGAGTTTCTTTGCCTAGCATAGAAATCAATCTTTGATCCAGTAAAAGATCTGTTTTGCTGGAGTTACAGGCACATCAACTGTTTTTTCCTAGCTTGAGTTATTCCACCCTTGATAGCTTCGAGAAGCACTTCTAAATATATACAGAATCAAGTTTTATTCACTCTATTATGATAATTGATTGTTTTCTTCACAATTCTTTATATCACATCCCCCACTCCCAATTTGACTGAAGCCATGTTAGTTTCCATGAAAGTACTGCAAGTAGCAAAAATATCAAATATAAGTTTATGCCTTCTTTTTTCCAAATTCTGCCTAATAAGTAAAGTTTAAAAACAATGTTGGTGAAACACACTTAATGAATATTTCGGAACATTACTGAATTTTAGTGAAGAAACTATTTCATATTGAAATAAGACTGGCATAATTTTGTTCTATTAAAAAATCCTCTAGTATTTTTCTTACATTGTTTAGAGTCATTATCTCTTTTTTTTTTTTTCTAAGAAAAAAACTTTTCATTTTGTGTTCAGGTATAGCCAATTAACAATGCTGTAATAGATTCAGGTGAACAGTGAAGGGACTCAGCCGTACATACACATTTATCTGTTCTCTCTCAAACTACCCCCTCATCCAAGCTGCCATTTAACATTGAGCAGAGTTCCATGTGCTGTACAGTAGGTCCCTGTTGGTTATCTACTTTAAATATAGCAGAGTGTACATGTCCACCCCAAACTCCCTAACTATCCCCCCCATCCTTCCCCCTGGCAATCACATTATCTCTTTTAAACTATCTATAGCATTAAGAATATATTATCATTGATATATACTCATCAACACAGATTCTAATAACATCGAGCATTACTTAAAATTTACTACTGTAGGGAAGGTTTGAATAGTGGAGCATTTTTGTAATGACAAATGTAAGCAAGATCAGGATCTTTATTTATTGTCTGGTCATCACAGCAACGTCAGACACAAACATAGGTGCTGCGTGCACAGTCATGTCCGACTCTTTGCGATCCTGTGGACCATAGCCCACCAGGCTCCTTTGTCCATGAGTTTTCCTAGCAAGGATACTGGAGGGGATTGTCATTTCCTCCTCCAGGAGATCTTGACCCAGGGATGGAACTCACATCTCCTGCACTGCAGGTGGATTCTCTATCGCTGAGCCATTGGGAAAGCCCATATAAACAGAGAGTGTAGCCACTAATCTTCTGCCATGCATACATTTACATGTCAGGTGCTTGTACATTCTATATTTATTCCATGTTATATGCAAAGGGAAAAATATTAAGATTATAAAGCTAGTGAGGAAGGAGATTATTCAAAAGTTAAAAAAAATTTTTTTTAACTAACCATAAAATCTTTTCAAGAGCTTTTTCAACCCTTAGAATCACAAATTACTTCACAAGTCATAATGTAAAAGTAATGAAATACTCTACAAAAGTGTCCAATAGAATTTTAATTTTTAACTTAAGGGAATTTGGAAGTTCAATCATTCTCATAGAGGCTGTATGGATGATTAAAATCCTAAAGGAAGTCTGAAAGAAAAAGGACACGGTCATTACTGGAAATGTAATACAATGTTAACTCTCAGGTTTCACCTTAGACTAGAAAGCTTAAGTTCAAGGCCATCACACCAATTTTCATAGAAATGTAACGTTCTCCAACTCATGGTGCTTCCCTTGAAAAGCTGTGCGTGGGTAATGGTGATTATCAACTCAAATTAGTCACACACACCAGGGTAAATTGGAAAGAAAAGCTTCTTCAATTACTCAGACTAACATAAGTGATTTATTTCCTTCTGCTGACATGAAAGGAAAAGGGTTGAACGTTCGTGAAGGATAGCATTTATCCGCCCTGCTCTAAGGTCAGGGAGCTCACTCAGCACAAATATTCCCAGAAAAGGTTCGACTTGGCAGAAAAGAAACCATCTATTCCAAAAGGTTACCATGTCAGCTCGACTTTTCATCTGCTGTGATAAAAATCTGGTCCAGTCCATTCCTGTAAGGCAGCAGCTGCTCTATAGACTGATAGCCTCCAAAAGAGAGTAGTTTCTCATAATCCCCAGTGCAACTCTCCCACTTCAGACTATTTCATCTCCTGACACCATTCTTCCTCACAACCTCATGGCTTTGCTCTTCCATCTCAAACGCCTAATCCCAAATATTTCTCTACATTTTGCTGCTGCTGCTGCTAAGTCGCGTCAGTCGTGTCCGATTCTGTGCGACCCCATAGACGGCAGCCCATCAGGCTCCCCCGTCCCTGGGATTCTCCAGGCAAGAACACTGGAGTGGGGTGCCATTTCCTTCTCCAATGCATGAAAGTGAAGAGTGAAAGTGAAGTCGCTCAGTCGTGTCCGACTCTTAGCGACCCTATGGACTGCAGCCCACCAGGCTTCTCCGTCCATGGGATTTTCCAGGCAAGAGTACTGTAGTGGCGTGCCATTGCCTTCTCTACATTTTACATAGTCTTAAATTGAGCTGACTGGAGGAGGAACTGGCAGCCCACTCCAGTATTCTTGTCTGGAAAGTCCCATGGATGGAGGAGGCAGGCTACAGTCCATGGGGTTGCACAGAGTTGGACATGACTGAGTGACTAAACAACAGCAAAGTCAGCTGAATATCCGATCCTCTCAGTCACGTCTAAAACAACCCAAACTCCTTTTAATGACCTAAGCTGCTGCTGCTGCTAAGTCAATTCAGTTGTGTCCAACTCTTTGCAACCTCATGGACTGCAGCCAGCCAGGCTCCTGGATCCATGGGATTTTTCAGGTAAGAATATTGGAGTGGGTTGCCATGCACTCCTCCAGGGGATCTTCCAGACCTAGGGATTAAACCTGTGTCTCTAATGTCTCCTGCATTGGCAGACAGGTTCTTTACTAGTAATGCCACCCGGGAAGCTCTTCAGTTCAGTTCAGTTTAGTCTTTCAGTCGTGTCTGACTCTTTGCAACCCCATGGACTGCAGCCTGCCAGGCTTCCCTGTCCATCACCAACTCCCAGAGTTTATGCAAACTCATGTCCATAGAGACAGTGATGACATCCAACCATCTCATCCTGTGTTGTCTCCTTCTCCTCCCACCTTCAATCTTTCCCAGACCCAGGGTCTTTGTTCGTAGTGATGCTTTCTAAGGTCCATTTGACTTCACATTCCAGGATGTCTGGCTCTAGGTGAGGATCACACCATCGTGGTTATCTGGATCATGAAAATCTTCTTTGTATAGTTCTTCTGTGTATTCTTGCCACCTCTTCTTAATATCTTCTGTTTCTGCTAGGTCCATATCCTATAAATCCCCACATAATCTGATCCCTGCCTATGTTTCCAGCTTAACCCTTGCTCAGTCAAACAACACTGAACTTCAGTTTCTCCAAAACCCCAAGCTCTGGCTCACTCTGGAGTCTCCACCTGGGATGTTCCTCCTGCCCAGACTGCTCCTCATCATGCCTGGGTCCCTGTTTAAACTCCACTCCCCTGGTGCCTTTGCTATTTATCTCAAGTACATTCACCGCCTTAATTCCCCCCAATTTCAGTCCTTTTGTTCTTTCCAGCCATGTCACAATTTTTAAATTATTTTTGTTTGCTCTTCACTTCAAGTTCTTCTGTGTATTCTTGCCACCTCTTCTTAATATCTTCTGTTTCTGCTAGGTCCATATCCTATAAATCCCCACATAATCTGATCCCTGCCTATGTTTCCAGCTTAACCCTTGCTCAGTCAAACAACACTGAACTTCAGTTTCTCCAAAACCCCAAGCTCTGGCTCACTCTGGAGTCTCCACCTGGGATGTTCCTCCTGCCCAGACTGCTCCTCATCATGCCTGGGTCCCTGTTTAAACTCCACTCCCCTGGTGCCTTTGCTATTTATCTCAAGTACATTCACCGCCTTAATTCCCCCCAATTTCAGTCCTTTTGTTCTTTCCAGCCATGTCACAATTTTTAAATTATTTTTGTTTGCTCTTCACTTCTTTTGTACTTGAAGAAGGAAATGGCAACCCACTCCAGTACTATTGCCTGGAGAATCCCATGGATGGAGAAGCCTGGCAGGCTACAATCCATGGGGTCGCAAAGAGTTGGACACGACTGAGCGACTTCACTTTTCACTTTCTTTTGTACTTATCCTGGGATCATGGTTTTTTTCCAGCTTTATTGAGATATAATTGATATAAAACAGTGCATAAGTTTAAGGTACACAATGCGTTGATTTGATACTCATATATTTCAAAATGCTGACCCTAGCTATTACATCCATCACCTTGCATAAACATCATTCTTTTGGACACGACTGAGCGACTTCACTTTTCACTTTCTTTTGTACTTATCCTGGGATCATGGTTTTTTTCCAGCTTTATTGAGATATAATTGATATAAAACAGTGCATAAGTTTAAGGTACACAATGCGTTGATTTGATACTCATATATTTCAAAATGCTGACCCTAGCTATTACATCCATCACCTTGCATAAACATCATTCTTTTCTTGGGGCAAGAATGTTGAAGATCTACTCTGTTTGTAACTTTCCAGTATATAGTGTGATATTATTAGCTATAATCACCATGCTGCACATTAGATCATCAGAACTTGCTGTTGTAACTGGAAGTTTGTACCCTTTAACCAACAGCTCCCCTTTGCCCTGATGTTGTCTGTCTTGTTTACATGGTAAGACCAGTGACGGGCCACAAAGCAAAATGCAATAAATGCTTATTCAATCAAATCCATCCTATCCTGCTCTTTTTCTAACTCCCTTTGTTCGTATTGGACTCAGAGCAAAATTAACTTGTCATTTATTCAAATACCATTATTATTCAAGGCAACACACACACCTATTATTAATGTATGCCAGGGACTGCAAGGTGCAGCCATAACAGCCATTGTTTACTGAGTATTCATTACGTGCTAGAAGTATTTTACCTGTGATATCACATTATAGCCCCATAACTATGTAAAAAACAATAATTAACTTGTCATTTATTCAAATACCATTATTATTCAAGGCAACACACACACCTATTATTAATGTATGCCAGGGACTGTAAGGTGCAGCCATAACAGCCATTGTTTACTGAGTATTCATTACGTGCTAGAAGTATTTTACCTGTGATATCACATTATAGCCCCATAACTATGTAAAAAACAATTAGTTTTATCCCTATTTGAAAGGTGAGGCGGCTGAGACAGAGAGAGGTTAATATGTGTTCCAGATATCACAAACTGTAATAAAGCTGAAATTCTGTATTCTATCCAATAAAACACAATTTCCACTGACAGAGAGGGGAAAGGAAAGTGATCTGCAAATGCAAAGGGAAGAGATAACAGTTGCTTAAGGGAGACCAGAAAACTGTGTTTGAAGGTGGCATTTAAGACAAGATTTGGGAAAAAAAAAGCATTTTGACAAATGAATATGAGGAGTTGGTATAAAGGGTCCACATTAGAAAAAAAATTTAGTGAGAACAAAAATACAGGGAAAGAGACAGCAAGTGGGCAAATAGTAATAGGAAATAGTATAGGAGAGCTACTATATGTTGTCCCATCTTTTGAACCAAATTGTGTGTGTCTTTGCCTACATCATTGAGAATTTGAAAGTGAAAGTGAAGCTGCTCAGTCCTTAGAAAAAAAATTTAGTGAGAACAAAAATACAGGGAAAGAGACAGCAAGTGGGCAAATAGTAATAGGAAATAGTATAGGAGAGCTACTATATGTTGTCCCATCTTTTGAACCAAATTGTGTGTGTCTTTGCCTACATCATTGAGAATTTGAAAGTGAAAGTGAAGCTGCTCAGTCCTGTCCGACTCTTTGCGACCACATGGACTGCAGCCCACCAGGCTCCTCCATCCATGGGATTTTCCAGGCAAGAGTACTGGAGTGGGGTGCCATTTCCTTCTCCAGGGGATCTTCCCGACCCAGGGATTGAACCCAGGTCTCCCTTATTGCAGGCAGATACTTTACCATCTGAGCCACCAGGGAACTTACCTATGGCTAAAGAAAGAATGAAAATGCAATCAACATTTCAAAATATCGATTACTGTGGACCTATTTTGTAAGTTATTAGTTACTCCCTGTTCAATACCTATTTCTAGTAACTATTCTCTCATCACCTGGATTTTAAGTTTTCTGACGGCTGGTGTGCCCTTGTCTTACGGGATTCCTTGGCGGCTCAGCAGTAAAGAATCCACCCGCAATGGAAAAGATGCAGGTGGCCCACCAGGCTCCTCTGTCCATGGGACTGCAAAAGGATTGGACACGACTTAGCGACTAAACAACAACAACCCTTGTCTTACACCTTTATCAGTGGGGTTATAAAAGCTGACTCTTGAAAACATCAGTGGACAAGAAGAAAAGTCAGAGAGACCAGGGAGAGGCATTACACATAGTGATGTCAATGATAACATGCCACCCTTGCCCTTAAGGAGTTATATTCTGACACAGAGATGAATTTATTTGTGTAAATTGATGTAATACAGCAGATATGTTAGAAGAAATATTAATACAAAGGGCTAGAGCTCTAGAATTCCATGAGGCAAAATTATTTTAAAAATTAATTCCAGTAGGTATTTAAATTATAATGACATTTTCCAAAAGTGTTTATGGACAACTTTTTAAGACTAAGAACAGTAAATTTCTATGATAAAGAATACTTATAGAATAAAAGCTTCTTTGCAACAGTTATTTACATAGAACAGCAAAGAGTCTCATCTAAAATTTTATTAGTGTATTTACTATGAATTCTCCTCAGTGAATAATCCAATGTAGCATCCATTTTTTTTTATGTCCCCTATCTATGGTTTTCTGTAATCAAAGTTCTTGACTGGAGAAATTTAAATAACTTTTCTTTCACTTTCTGTAAAAACCAATCCCCTTCAGTTTCTTCACATATTCCCACCACTCTCCCATCAGAACATTTATCTAAAGTCCCGAAAAACACACACGCACACACACACCCCCTGCCCCTCTAATGCTTGTATTAGGAACCAATCGAGTTGAAGGTGTGGGGTGATTCTCCCTAATTTATCCTATTGAATGCATATAATTTGTCTTCATTCACGCACTCTAGAGTGCCTCACATTCAGCCTTCATTTTACAAGCCTCACTGGAAAACTGTGCAACAAAAATCATGAGGGGTCATTTGCATTCTTAAAAAAATTGATGTATATGATAAACTAGGATCTGATGTTTACGGAACTTTAGTATTTTAACAATACTTTGTTGGTTTTTTTGTTTAGTCACTAAGTCATGTCCAACTCTTTGCGACCGCATGGACTGTAGCCCACCAGGCTCCTCTGTCCATGGGATTTCCCAGGCAAGAATATTGGAGTGGCCTGTCATTTCCACCTCCAGGGGATATTTCTGACCCGGGGATTGAACCCGCATCTCTTGGGTTCCCCACACGTGGATTCTTTACCATGGAGCCACCTGGGAATGTAAATTAATCTTCTGTGGTGGAATTTTAGGTATTATGCATGGTAGTGATGATATCCTTTGAAGCCTGAGTTCCTCCCATGCTCAGGTGCTCAACTGTGTCTGACTCTTTGTTACCCCAAGGGCTGTAGCCCACCAGGCCCCTCTGTCCATGGAATTTGCCAGGCTAGAATACTGGAGTGGGTAGCCATTCCCTTCTCCAGGGAATCTTCCCAGCCCAGGGATTGAACACAGGTCTCCTGCATTGCAGGTGGATTCTTTACCATCTGGGCCACCAGGGGAGCCCAAAATGATCAAGAAGGTTTGTGAATTCTAATCTAAAATGTCATTCAAGTCTCCTCCCAATTTCATGCTGTCAGCTGTGCCCACTTGAATGACTGGCACTCACCTAAACTGTCTTCCTGCCTCAATCTCCCCTCTCTAAACCATCCATTCATCCCATCTCCTGTCCTTCTTCCCTCAATGATACTATCAAGATATATTTCCTTACAAATGTGATTGCTATTCTTCACCTTTGCCAAAGCTTGCTTCTACATTTCTTCAAAATAAAGTCAATATCTCCTTTTACTTTAAAAATGAAGCTTAGATTCCTAAGTGGGGATTTCAAGGTTCTCCAGGAAAAAGGATCAGATGCCTTTCTCATTACGTAGCATCATGATTACAAGCTCAGACCCTAGAGCCAGAGTGCCCAGCTTTGAGACGCTAAGCAGGACTGCTGCATGCACGCGTATAGGCTGCGGTGTCCTGAGTGACCGAGGGCGGGGAGTGAGCAGCGGTAACCGTGTAGCCCGCCGCTCACCAAGCTATGCCTCAGGACAGGGCTTCTACAGGCTCAGAAGAAGGGGCACCATTTTCTGTTTCACGTATAGGCACGATTAAGGTTCTATTCCCTTATACATTCAGTGGAGCTAGCACTGAGACTTTTCTGTTAGGGAGAAAAGTCCCTAAGAGAAATGGGGCTGTTGTGAAGATTCAGTGAAGCACAGCCCTCAGGGCAGGGTCGGGCAATGAATGCCCAGCAACCGTCAGCGGTTAATCACGCCCCTTCCCTGTTCCTTATACGTTAAAGAAACAGAATTGGCTTGCTAGTTTATTCATGTATAACTGTGCTTTTCCACCTGCCTGGCGTTCATCGATCCTTCTGCTTTCTTTCCCCCAAACTCTCTCCCCTAGCAGCTCTAATCTCTGCCTGTCCACGCTTCAAACTCAACTGAGCTGCCGTGATTGTTGCCACGAAGGATTTACTTGACCCCTACAAATATGAGCTGTCTAGACTTTAACTCAACTCCGGGGAACCTATGGACTCCTGTTGTGGAACTTGACTGTGCTACTATTTGTACTATCTAAACTTAAACTTATATATCTTAAGACCTTGCCCTCCTCAAAAGATTTTAAGTGTCTAAAGGTAACCTGTAAGTTTCTTCCATATGTTTCTATAGCACCTATAGACCTACAGGGACATAATAGGCAATAACAAAACCATTTATTGAGTATTTACTATATGCCAGGCACTACAAAAATTACTTCTCACAACAACATTTTTAGTATTGCTATTTCCCTTTCCTATAGAATGACTTAGTATTTAAATAATTTGCTTAACAAGCAAGCAAAAAATCTAGTTCAACTTTAAAATTCATAAATTTAAATTTATGAGAGTATTATAATTTTTGAAGTATACTTCATTTTTTATTATGAAATACTAAATAGTTTTTAAAGAAATTTAGAAAATGTAAAAAAGTAAAATTGTTCTGAATCCCACCACTGTAAATTAAACACTGTAAACATTTGGGTGTTAGAATTGTTTTTAGTTACTACTAATAACATTTCATCATTTAATTAGGTTTTTACCTATGGCTGATTCATGTTGGGTTTTTAATTATATACTAAAATCTTTATAATCAATCTCTCTAATTATGGAGCCACCTGGGAATGTAAATTAATCTTCTGTGGTGGAATTTTAGGTATTATGCATGGTAGTGATGATATCCTTTGAAGCCTGAGTTCCTCCCATGCTCAGGTGCTCAACTGTGTCTGACTCTTTGTTACCCCAAGGGCTGTAGCCCACCAGGCCCCTCTGTCCATGGAATTTGCCAGGCTAGAATACTGGAGTGGGTAGCCATTCCCTTCTCCAGGGAATCTTCCCAGCCCAGGGATTGAACACAGGTCTCCTGCATTGCAGGTGGATTCTTTACCATCTGGGCCACCAGGGGAGCCCAAAATGATCAAGAAGGTTTGTGAATTCTAATCTAAAATGTCATTCAAGTCTCCTCCCAATTTCATGCTGTCAGCTGTGCCCACTTGAATGACTGGCACTCACCTAAACTGTCTTCCTGCCTCAATCTCCCCTCTCTAAACCATCCATTCATCCCATCTCCTGTCCTTCTTCCCTCAATGATACTATCAAGATATATTTCCTTACAAATGTGATTGCTATTCTTCACCTTTGCCAAAGCTTGCTTCTACATTTCTTCAAAATAAAGTCAATATCTCCTTTTACTTTAAAAATGAAGCTTAGATTCCTAAGTGGGGATTTCAAGGTTCTCCAGGAAAAAGGATCAGATGCCTTTCTCATTACGTAGCATCATGATTACAAGCTCAGACCCTAGAGCCAGAGTGCCCAGCTTTGAGACGCTAAGCAGGACTGCTGCATGCACGCGTATAGGCTGCGGTGTCCTGAGTGACCGAGGGCGGGGAGTGAGCAGCGGTAAACGTGTAGCCCGCCGCTCACCAAGCTATGCCTCAGGACAGGGCTTCTACAGGCTCAGAAGAAGGGGCACCATTTTCTGTTTCACGTATAGGCACGATTAAGGTTCTATTCCCTTATACATTCAGTGGAGCTAGCACTGAGACTTTTCTGTTAGGGAGAAAAGTCCCTAAGAGAAATGGGGCTGTTGTGAAGATTCAGTGAAGCACAGCCCTCAGGGCAGGGTCGGGCAATGAATGCCCAGCAACCGTCAGCGGTTAATCACGCCCCTTCCCTGTTCCTTATACGTTAAAGAAACAGAATTGGCTTGCTAGTTTATTCATGTATAACTGTGCTTTTCCACCTGCCTGGCGTTCATCGATCCTTCTGCTTTCTTTCCCCCAAACTCTCTCCCCTAGCAGCTCTAATCTCTGCCTGTCCACGCTTCAAACTCAACTGAGCTGCCGTGATTGTTGCCACGAAGGATTTACTTGACCCCTACAAATATGAGCTGTCTAGACTTTAACTCAACTCCGGGGAACCTATGGACTCCTGTTGTGGAACTTGCCTGTGCTACTATTTGTACTATCTAAACTTAAACTTATATATCTTAAGACCTTGCCCTCCTCAAAAGATTTTAAGTGTCTAAAGGTAACCTGTAAGTTTCTTCCATATGTTTCTATAGCACCTATAGACCTACAGGGACATAATAGGCAATAACAAAACCATTTATTGAGTATTTACTATATGCCAGGCACTACAAAAATTACTTCTCACAACAACATTTTTAGTATTGCTATTTCCCTTTCCTATAGAATGACTTAGTATTTAAATAATTTGCTTAACAAGCAAGCAAAAAATCTAGTTCAACTTTAAAATTCATAAATTTAAATTTATGAGAGTATTATAATTTTTGAAGTATACTTCATTTTTTATTATGAAATACTAAATAGTTTTTAAAGAAATTTAGAAAATGTAAAAAAGTAAAATTGTTCTGAATCCCACCACTGTAAATTAAACACTGTAAACATTTGGGTGTTAGAATTGTTTTTAGTTACTACTAATAACATTTCATCATTTAATTAGGTTTTTACCTATGGCTGATTCATGTTGGGTTTTTAATTATATACTAAAATCTTTATAATCAATCTCTCTAATTATCCAATTTTTATTACTCTATAGTAAAATCTACAGTAAAGACCAAAGTGAACACCAAAAACTAAATAAATAATTTGCTTAGCATTAAACAGCTCAAAAAGCTTCTCCAGTGGCTCAGAAGGTAAAGAATCTGCCTTCAGTGCAGGAGACAGGAGACAGGAGACACGGGTTCGATCCCTGGGTCAGGAAGATCCCCTGGAGGATGAAATGGCAACCCACTCCAGTATTCCCGCCTGAAAATCCCATGGAGAGAAGAGCCTGGTAAGCTACAGTCCAAAGAGTTGCAAAGAGTCAGACATGACTGAGCCTGCGAGCAAACAGCCCAAAAGTGTTGGGCCAAGATGAGAACCTAGGATCTTGCTGGTTCAGGGACTAGACTCTACTTCATGGTAGTATCTTGCCAGGCTCCTTCCCTTGGCCAGGAGCTACCACTTACTGACTGTATATTATATTCTAAGAGCTTCTCCTACATTTTCCTTCAATTTCCTTGCAAAGTAGTTATTATTATTCTTATTCTAAAGTAAATCAGTCCTGAACATTCTTTGGAAGGACTGATGCTGAAGCTGAAATTCCAATACTTTGGCAACCTGATGAGAAGAACTGACTCATTTGAAAAGACCCAGATGCTGGGAAAGATTGAGGGCAGGATGAGAAGGGGATGACAGAGGATGAGATGGTTGGATGGCATCACCGACTCGATGGACATGAGTTTAAGCAAGCTCCAGGAGCTGGTGATGGACAGGGAAGGCTGGCGGGCTGCAGTCCATGGGGTCACAAAGAGTTGGACACGGCTGAGCGACTGAACTGAACTGATGTGCCCAGTCGCTTCAATCGTGTCTGACTGTGCGACCCCATGGACTGCAGCCCGCCAGGCTCCTCTGTCCATTGGACTCTCCAGGCAAGAATACTGGAGTGGGTTTGCCATGTGCTCCCTCAGGGGATCGATCCCGACCCAAGGATCAAACCTGCGTCTCCCGCATTACAGGCAGATTCTTTACTGCTGAGTCACTGGGGAAGCCCATTATTCCTATATGCATGAAGAAATCAAGGCTCAGAGATATTAAGCAATTTACTTGAGATCTTACAGTGAATTAATTCCAGACGCATCTCGTAAACCTGACCCCTGAACTCCCCCATCTCTCCAAAAGCCTTGTCACATTTTAGGAGGGCCCTTTTAGAAAAATGTTACTGCCTTCACTAATTTTTAAAAATTCCTCACAGAGTCTCATTTAGGTTGTTCTATTTCATTTAGATACCCTTTTGACAGAAAGTATCACTATATACATTTATATTGAATAGAAAAAAGTTAATCCCTGCATTATATTTTATCAACTTTTATCTTTATATATCAACTATTAATTCTGCCTATTATAAATATCTTGGCAGAAAAATGCTTGTTCCCTAAAGAATTTGATAGAAATTTACATAAAAATGACCTTGATGTCAGAAAAAGTTATTGATATAAAATGATTTAGACAACTTTTTGACAGAAAGTATCACTATATACACTTATGTTGATAAAAAGAATAGTAAGTAAATACTAGGTCAGGAATCTGTTGAGAGACTTACACTTAGTGCTTGGCATCATTAGTTTCACCAGGTCATTAGCTTGTGCTGTGTTTCTATTATATTCCAGTTATTTGGAAGGTCAAGATAAAATACTAACAGGAGAAATATCAATAACCTCAGATATGCAGATGACACCACCCTTATGGCAGAAAGTGAAGAGGAGCTAAAAAGCCTCTTGATGAAAGTGAAAGAGGAGAGCGAAAAAGTTGGCTTAAAGCTCAACATTCAGAAAACGAAGATCATGGCATCTGGCCCCATCACTTCATGGGAAATAGATGGGGAAACAGTGGAAACAGTGTCAGACTTTATTTTGGGGGGCTCCAAAATCACTGCAGATGGTGACTGCAGCCATGAAATTAAAAGACACTCACTCCTTGGAAGAAAAGTTATGACCAACCTAGATAGCATATTCAAAAGCAGAGACATTACTTTGCCAACAAAGGTCCATCTAGTCAAGGCTATGGTTTTTCCTGTGGTCATGTATAGATGTGAGAGTTGGACTGTGAAGAAGGCTGAGCACCAAAGAATTGATGCTTTTGAACTGTGGTGTTGGAGAAGACTCTTGAGAGTCCCTTGGACTGCAAGGAGATCCAACCAGTCCATTCTGAAGGAGATCAGCCCTGGGTGTTCTTTGGAAGGAATGATGCTGAAGCTGAAACTCCAGTACTTTGGCCACCTCATGCGAAGAGTTGACTCATTGGAAAAGACTGTGATGCTGGGAGGGATTGGGGGCAGGAGGAGAAGGGGACGACAGAGGATGAGATGGCTGGATGGCATCACCGACTCGATGGACGTGAGTTTGAGTGAACTCTGGGAGATGGTGATGGACAAGGAGGCCTGGCGTGCTGCGATTCATGGGGTCGCAAAGAGTCGGACACGACTGAACGACTGAACTGAACTGAAGGCAAGAGTACTGGAGTGGGTTGCCATTTCCTTCTCCAGGGAATCTTCCCAACCCAGGGATCGAACCCAGGTCTTCCGCGCTGTAGACAGATGCTCTAGTGTCTGAGCCACCAGGGAAGTCCAAACAGTAGGCACTGACATGAATACCAAAATAGATCTTGAACTAAATGCGAAGCACAGAGAGAAGAAGGGGGAAAGGAAAGATGCAGGATCAGAGTCAACCACTAGATTTAGTTAAGAGTTTCTAAGAATACAATATTGAAAAGGAAAAACTTGGAGGTGGTGGGTGATTTTACTGGAAATTAGTCTGACTTATTTATGGGAAAGCAATAATACCAAATTAACATGCAGCAACTTCCAAGTTAATTAAAAGATACTTAGAAGATATTACTTAAAGTTACATGACTTGAATATCATTACTCTGTTTTTGCCAGCGCTCACTATTTGATTGGAAATATCCTACTGGTTTGGGGGGGAAACAACAGGCAAGTGAAGGTAGAAGAAAATTAATAGAACCAAGATCTTCCCAAGCAAAGAATAACTCCAAAAGAGTGGAGTTATAGTAACCTTCATTATGAAAGCACTAGTTTCTAGAGCTTCTAGAGGATTCTGAGGAAAACTGGACATATTTGCCATGCATTATGAATGTATAATTACCATTTCAATGGGGAGAGAAAGCTGGTGAGTGAAATGAGAAAAAGGCATTTTCTTACAGCCAACCAGAAGTTTGCATTTCGGGCAATAATCATCTCATCTACAGAGTCAGGTTAACAAAGCTATTGTTGTCTGCCACTCACCCTCTGCTCTCTTCTACCAGGAGAAACAGAAAGATAAATCTACCTCCATGATTTTCAGTCCCAAATTTGCTCATGAGGCTCTGGCATGCTTGACAGGCAATTCAACAGCATATGTTTACCAAAAAAAAAAAAAAAAAAAAACAGAAGTGACATAAAGGCATCTCTTTTTATTCTCCCTTTTTATTGTTTGAGGACCCAATTTATAAGAATAAGTGAAAGTTTGGAGTAAATTCCTATTGGTTGTACAGTCGCGATGATTAGGGTCATCTCATCTCACCTACAATCCAACGAAGACTTTCTTTAAAAACATTCCTGTTTGTGGATTTGACCAGGCAGCAACTTGAATGTGGAAAATACTGCCTTATTCCAAAAAGGCATTGAACATCCTTTTCAAAGGAGTTTAAAATTTGTCATGTAGATTTCAAAACTCTGGAAAAGTATCAAAGGTGTTTTTATTGGACAGTTGAATAATAAAGTACAGAAGGTAAAAGATTTGTCAAGAATCACACAAATCACATGTATATTTCAGAAGTCTAATCTATTACTTTTGGATTACTGCTACATTTCTTATGAGATTAGCTACTTTTTAAGATGTCTTTGCCAAAATCTGTCTGAATTTATTAGGGTGGCATATATTGACTGGGTTAATTTTTGCTTCCATCTCAGGAACTCAGTATTTAGAAGTAAGAATATAAAAATGGGGATGAAAAATTAATAAATCATGAAATGAAAGCCTGTGTATACAATATTAACCATGTAACAAAATTGATGGGATTATTAGTTACATAATGGCTACCCTATTGGGGCTTTCCTTTTGTGTCTTCTTTTGTCAATTTTATTTGGAATCTTTGAAAATATTTGTTACAAGTCAATGTAATGAGATAGGAAATGGTCTTTTTCATCATCTAAACCAGAAATCCATGAACTGTGGCTGGCAAACCAAACCTGGCCCTCTTGTGTTCTTGCAAATAAAATGTTATTGGAACACAGTTACATACATTCAATTATATATTGTCTATGGCTGATTTAGCAGAATGATGGCGAAGTTGAGTAGACCAGAAAACGCCAAAAGCCTAAAGCATTCACTATCTGGCCCTTTATGGAAAAAGTTTGGTAATCCCTAAATTGTTCCATCTCTTAGTGTTCTAGAAGACATTTTAATCCCTGGTGACAAACTTACAACTCCACTCTCTGTCCTATTAGATCTGCTTTTATTTTTACTTCTTCAAGACAACCATTTTTCAATTGCCTTCTTTTCCTAGTAAATCTACCATCTTCTGCTTACATATTTTTCCCTTCTCAGTATCAGAATTAATTCTATTCCAAAATTTATTTAAATATAGTCACATGTGGCCCAATCTCTGCATAAGGGCAATCAAAATAATAATAATGGAAAGATATAATTGAAAGAAATGTTAATATTCCTTTGGGTTGTAAAGAAAATGTAAAAGTTGAAATGGAGGAGTGTGCTTTTTTTTAAAGAGTAATAGAACTCTTGAGAGTCCCTTGGACAGCAAGAAAGTCAAACCAGTCCATCCTAAAGGAAATCAACCCTGAATATTTCATTGGAAGGACTGATGCTGAAGCTCCAATACTTTGACCACCTGATGTGAAAAGCTGACTCATTGAAAAAGATCCTGATACTGGGAAAGGGTGAAGGCAAAAGGGGGGCCACAGAGGATGAGATGGTTAGAGAGTATCACTGGCTCAATGGACAGGAATTTGAGCAAACTCCAGAAGATAGTGGAGGACAGAGGAGCTTGGCATGCTGCAGTCCATGGGGTTGCAAAGAGTTGGACGTGACTTAGTGACTGAATAACAAGAACATTCCAAATCCTACCTTCCCAGCACTGCTAATCTCAATATCCCCCCAAATCAATGACAGCTGCTCTGGTAGATGGCTGGACCTCCCTTTCCAGAACAGGGTACTCATTCCTCCAGCGGCCAGGCTGTCTTTGGTAATTGCCCTCAGTCAAAGGGAGCTGCCCCACTCAAAGTTAAGTCTCCTTTTGAAGAGCATTCCACATTTAATGACAGTTGATACAGAGGTTTGGGCCCCTCTGTCTCAGTTAGAGAGCCTCCCAGGTCCCAGAACTCTCCGTAAAATTGCCTGAGGTCTCTATTGTGATTCTACGACTCTTTTCCCCCTTCCCGAGTCTCCTTCTCCCTCTCCCGCACATGAGTTATTCCTAAGAGCATTCTCCAATAAATTCTTACAGGAAAACTCTGCCTTGGAACCTATATCCCAATTTAAGATAGCTCCCTCTTCTAATACTCTTTCTGTCATTCCATTCTCATCACTCAAAGGCTTCCTTGAATCTCAGTCTTTCTAGTTCTTTATTCCTCTCTGCTCAAAAGTCCTGTTTGCTCATAATCCTGGGTCAATTCTTTTCCTCTCAGTAGAATTCATTACCTTTTCTTCAAATTGACTGGTTAGATATGAACAAGAATTGAAAAGTAGTTCTATAATTTGTGCTAGTATATTTTTATGTCTTATTTTAAGATTTCAAAATATTGCCTTATAGAAGACACTTTGGGGCTGGAATATTATGTCTATTTTTTAGATGTTTCAACTGTTTTATTTTAAACATAATATCTAATCAAAAAGCATTAAAATTGTAACTTTTACATTATGCATTTGAAAGTCTTTCTGTGATGATTATATGGTCAAACGCATAGTAAAAGCTCTTCTGAAACAACATTTTCCCTCTGCAATAGCATTTTATTTGAAACAAACTACTCTGCCACAAAAGCTGGACAGCAAAGCAGCATAAGAAGACCAAAATTTAAAAGATATACTAATATCATCAAATTTTTCTTTGGTATGTCTGCTCTGAAAAGAAGAAATGAAGGTTGGAGGAAAAAGAAAAGAGAGCAAGAAGAAAAAGAAAGAAGAGGAAAAGAGGAAGGAGAAGAAAGACGGGACAGGAAAGGACAACCAAGTGGAAATAAATTAAGAGGAAATTACTGTAAAATCATGAGTTACTTTACATGTAGAACCTCTGAAGTTCGAGAAAGATTATCTTTCCCAGATACCAAATGTTTACCTTTTTGAAATTTTCAGCATTGGTGCTAGTAGAATAAACAACTTATCTTTATTATACTTGAACTTAAAATTAAGAAAAAAATGGAAACAAAAAGAGTTATGTGAGGTGGGAAGAATAATACCATCTTCAGATATTAAAATAATTTACATATCCTCCATAATTAATTAAGGTATTAGGGAATGAATAGCCAGACAAACCAATGGCAGTCAATAGATATACAAAAATATACTCAAATATGTATGGAAATTTAATGTATGAAAAAGGTTCCATCTCATCACTGATGTAAAGATGGACTTTTAAAATAAATTGTGTTGGATAGCCATTTGGAAAAAGACAAACCTGGAACTGGATCTCACATCATATATTACACCTAATTCCAAATGGATCATAGAGCTAAATGTTAAAAAATGAAGCTATTTCAGATTATTTTCACAGGATAAATTCCCCAAAGTGACATTATTGGGATTTAAAGAGTAAAAAGGATTAAGGTTCTTGATTAATATTAACAAACTGATTTTTAGAACTCTTCTACTAATTTACCTCCCCAAATGTAGTATATGTCAGTTCCATTCTTATTCAAGCCTGGACAAGAACTGTGTCCTATTTTTTAGAACTTTTAATAAAATATGTGTGTGGTAGAGTGTAAGCTTTAGGAGCCCTCAGGTGCCCTAGGCCTTTCATGACCCTGGGAATATGTGTTATCAGAGTCAAACATTTTTGTAAAATTAAGAAAAGGATGATATAAAAACAATTTTTAGGAAGGTCTCCAAATTCCATAAGTTTCAGACCCCACAACACCAAGATCAATTCCTGATCATTTTATTAAACTATATGCAATTGCTCCTTTAATATGTCACAAATGGACAAATCTAGAAATTTCAAATGATTCAACTAATACATATAATTTTGGTGATTCATAAGGGGAAAAATCTCCATTAACTAATAACAGAATCACCAAGTCAAAGAGTAACTCAAAAAAGGTTTTGACAGATATTGTCAGATTTCCTTTTTTAAAGTTTGTAAAGATACCCAGCCTCTCCAACAGCAAGCAGACATAAACACGTGTCCCTCACAATGGTGGGTATCAACCAGCACGGCTGCACGTTCTCACTTGTGCTCGAGACTCCTGGTTTATACCTGTCCTCCCAGCATACTTGCTAATACTACCACTTTTACTTTCAAAATGGTTTGGATGACAGATGGTCATCCAGATGTCATCGGTCTTTTAAACTCTAATTTTTCTCCTGGAGGCCATTCTGGCTTCGAGGGGGCCTACAGGCTTCTGGGAGTTACCTGCATTCTCTTTTCCCTCCTTCCTTATTCACCTGCCCTGACAACTGCAGAGTCATCGAGTTATGGAGCAGCATGCCTCTAGGTAGGGACTCCCTTTTTCTGTACACGGAGGTTGGATGTGGGAGGTAGCAATAAAAGTATGCCTGTGTGTTTATCCTGTTGAAAGTCAAGCACCTGTGTGTGCACACAACGTATATGCACACACACCACACAAGGCCAAATTACTAATTGTTTAAATCCAGCTGTTCACCATCCAACGTGCCAGAGATACTGGCAAGAGGGTCCTAGTGCTGGAGCCGGAGCTGAGCAGGGTGACCTTTATTTGCCTCCAAGGGCTGAGATTCTGTGACTCCCCTAGAAACAATGAACATTTATTAAGGGCTTACTGAGCATGAGGGAAATTCTAAGAATTTTGCCTGTAAAAATCTCATTTTGTCTTCAGGCAAAATGACTAATTTAGTCACTATTCCTAGAGAGTATTAATGAATAAGTAAACTAAGACACAGACAGGTCAAGTTAGTGGTCTAGTATGACATACTTAGTAAATGAAGCCCAGATTTCAACTCAGGCAGCCTGACTTAGGAGCTGTTATAGCTCCATTTTCTGGTTCACGTTTCAGGCACTGAAAATCACTTTACATTTCACAGATTTTATTTCCATTTACTTTCTGAACCACTCTGATTACATTTCTGAAAAGCTTCATTATAGAAGGGAGGGAAGTCATGCAGAAAATTCATGCAATATAATTTGAAAGCTTACCATTGAAGAAACTTCCTTCTCTGGGCAATCCAGCTTTTCAGTTATCTATTCATTATATACTGTGAGAAAAGACAATCAATTTACCTTTTCAAAGTCTTCCTAAGCAAAGTCAATGATGACTTACCTAATTTTTAAAAAAATGCTAAACATAAAATATCTATGAATATCATATGATTTCTATTCTGAGATTTGTATATTGTTGTTTAGTCACGACGTTGTATCCAACTCTTTGTTACCCCACAGACTATAGCCCACCAGGCTCCTCTGTCCATGGAACTCTCCAGGCAAGATTACTGGAGTGGGTTACCATTTCCTCCTCCAGGGGATCTTCCCGACCCAGGGATCAAACCCACATCTCCTGCAATGCAGGCAGATTATTTACTGCTGAGCCACCCAACTGCTATTTTAATATTTAAGGCTGAAATGACATAAGGTATTATCAAATTGGGTGTGAGTCAAACAAAGAGAAAAAGGCCAAATATTTGGTGGTGACCACAAGATGACTTGTCTCTGATGACAGAAAGCCTGTGGATGCTCAATGAATTCCTTTTGAAGAGTCTCATTTCCCTTACTCACCCTTTTAATATAGGCAGTCCTTTAAGCCTGAGAAGTTTCTTCTGGGTAAAAGTAAAGCTGCTTTGTGAATTTGATTACATTATATTCCTACAATGAATCTCCTGTAACTAACTGTTCTCAAAATGTGAATACATAACTGCTTCTACCTAAAATGAATAAATATCCAACCTTGTGCTCTTTTGTAAAAAAAAAAACAAAAACACCAACCTTTTATTTTATATTGGAGTATTGCCAATTAACAATGTGATAGTTTTAGGTGCACTGCAAAGGAACTCAGCCACATACATACAACCCTGTGCTCTTTTCAAAGCATTTCTCCTGGCCCAGTTTGCTATGGAATTGAACGTGGACGGACACAATGTTCTCTGCAGTCCTCTGGTTTGATTTCAATCCTAGGAAGCAGCAGTAACGCTGCACTTCAGCTCCTCTCCTTAAACAGCTTATTTTTTTAAATTTATTTTTAACTGGAGGATAATTGCTTTACAATATTGTGTTGGTTTCTGCCATATATCAAGATGAATCAGCCATAGGCATACATATATCCCCTTCTTCTTAAACCTCCCACCCCCCATCCCACCCCTCTAGGTTGTCACAGAGCACCAGCTTTGAGCTTCCTGCATCATACAGTACATTTCCATTGGCTATCTGTTTTACATATGGTAATGTATATGTTTTAATGCTACTCTCTTAAATAGCTTTTCCAAATAGTTCATGATCCTGTTACCATCAAAACAGTTTCTATGTAACAAGAGCTAGGGGTTAGCAATGGAGTCAATACATGCTTGACAGTTGATCCTTAAACCATACAAATTTTACCCTGCTTCTCATTCAGATATAGTATCATGTTCCAGGGGCCCAAAACAGCACAAAAACCTGGATATCCCCTGACATTATTTTTAATGGAAATTATGAAGGACTTTGCAGTACCCTTTCGTCAGTCAATATTTTATGGTTCAGTCATACAGGTGAACCAAGGTACTGTGGTTCTGACTTTAGTTGGGTTTCCAGGATCTAGGGGCTTCCCCGATAGCTCAGTTGGTAAAGAATCTGCCTGCAATGTGGGAGACCCTGGTTTGATTCCTGGGTCGTGAAAATCTCCTGGAGAAAGAATAGGCTACCCACTCCAGTATTCTTGGGCTTCCCTGGTGGCTCAGCTGGTAAAGAATCTGCCTGCAATGCAGGAGACCTGGGTTCGATCCTTGGGTTGGGAAGATCCCCTGGAGAAGGGAAAGGCTACCCACAGTATTCTGGCCTGGAGAATTCCATGGACATGGACAGTTGATGGGGTAGCAAAGACTTGGACATGACTGAGCGATTTTCAGTTTCACTTTCCAGGGTCCAGGCATGGGTGCCAGCATGTGAGAACCTACCCAGAGCTGTCCATGTTTAGTTGAAGGAAGCTAAGATTTGAGTTCTGGGTAAGGAGGAATCTTGTAAGTAAGGGAAGGTTTAAAGAATCAAGCTGAAAAAAAGTAGAGAGAGGGTCAGTCGACTAAGTAAGGCAAATTGTTTTGGGAAAAGTCTTCAAGGATTTCTTAAGGCAAAATTAATTTTTTGTTGAGTTCTTTTTGTGGAGTGGGAGTATGGGGAAGTGGGAAAGCTAATAATATCCAACCCTGACTGGAAATTTTAGTCTTCTCTATCAATATGATAGTTTTTACCCATCTTAGATTAGCTATTGAGGTTACAAGAATATGTTTTAGAAATGAGAACAGTATTTAGTACTCATACTTTAATTTTGGTGCCTGGAATAAGTAAGGGGAAGAATTCTAATTGTGAGTTACTGAAAGAATATGGGGCATCTCATCAAATAAATTAAAATACTTGCCAGGATCACCCCCATGAGGAATGTAAACTGTGTGTGGTCTTCCACCAATATAGACTCGAGTTCTGTTCAAAAGGATGGTAAATGTAGAATTAGTAAGGCTTATTTTGAAAATAAATTTATCATTGGAGTTATTTTATTTCATTAGATTACATTTATATAATGTTCTATTACCATTGCTTTATCACATATTAAATTCTCGTTGTATCTATCCATCAGGAGACTTAAAGTGTTTGATTAAGGATATGGTAATAAAATTAAAATAAATGAAATGTCATTTAAAATTTCAGTAAGTTAGCAATATAATTAACAACTGCTAATTTACTTCTCCACATCTTCTCTCAGTAGGATGTAAACTATGTGAAGGCAAGGATTTATCTTTTCTTGCTATAACTATGTCCCTAGTGACAACCACATTACATAAGGCATAATAAATACTCAGTAAATATTTACTGAAATAGATGAGAGTAAAGGAGGCATTGAGTACATCAACAGTTAAACATTTATGTTATCTGACATTTGGAACTTTTAAAAGTGCTTTAACTTAGAAGCATATCTGCTAAATAATAAGACCATTAGATCTGATGTAATAATCAATATTTTAATGCCCCATTACTCATTCATTTTTTAATTGAAATATGGATGTTTCTGGAACCCAAGAAGAATCTTTGTATTATGAAGCACAATAAGTCCTTAACACAAATTCCCCTAACAGGATGCAGTTCTCATGGAATTAATAAGATTTCCAAAATTAAAAGATGCTTGGAAGAAAAGCTAAGACAAATCTAGACAGTGTGTTAAAAAGCAGAGATATCACTTTGCTGACAAAGGTCTGTGTAGTTAAAGCTGTTGTTTTTCCAGTAGTCATGTACGGATGTGAAAGTTAGACCATCAAGAAGACTGAGCATCAAAGAATGATGCTTTCAAAGTGCAGTGCTGGAGAAGACTCTTGAGAGTCCCTTGGTCAGAAAGGAAATCAAACCAGTCAGTCCTAAAGGAAATCAACCCTGAATATGCATTGGAAGGATTGATGCTAAAACAGAAACTCCAATACTTTGGCCACCTGCTGCAAAGAGCCAACTCACTGGTAAAGACCCTAAAGCTGGGAAAGATTGAGGATAAGAGGAGAAGAGGATGACAGAGGATGAGATGGTTGGATGGCATCACCGACTCAATGGACCTGAGTTTGAGCAAGCTCCGGGAGATGGTGAACCTCAGGAAAGCCTGGTGTGCTGCAGTCCATGGGGTCACAAAGAGTCAGACACGACTTAGCGACTGCACAACAACAGATCTCTAAATGAAAACAAAAAAAGAAGAGATAGATAGCAGGTGAGTAGCAGAGGAAAACCAGAATGGGCAGTTGTTGGCCCATATTTGCAGAGGTTTCAGAACTTTCCATTAAAACGACAAAGCTTCAGTGATGGATATTTGCTCGGACCCCTGTTCTCTTGTGGGAATAATTAGCCACTTTACTGATAAGCAACTATGCCAAAAAGTGATGACACTTATAAAAGACCAGGGCCCTAGGGGAAAATATAGGTTTTTTTTTTTTTTAAAGAGCAACATGTTTGTTAAGGCTCTTGCCACACATGTAATGTACACTTTTTAGTTCTTCCTTCTGGGTATATTTTTATAATGAGATGTAAAGAATAAGGAATTATCTTCTATCTTACTGTTTCTTTTATCCTTACACATTAACAAGAAGAGGATAAAAAGTCTCATAGCCAGAAAAATACAAAGTCCTAGAAAAATTAATGGTCTTAAGTAAGCGAACAGAACATTTGGCTAACTTATTTTTTCATACAGGTATATTTTACTTACAGATGGGCCTATTAACGTGCCTTTGCCTTATCAGTGGATCTTTCTATCTTGTCTATGGGTTTTTCTTGAAAAAGGCACATAAACTGAGGGAAGAAAATAATATTGTGTTGGCTTGAAGGAGAATGGAGAAAAGCTTCTCAAAGTGTATGGACTATGAAAATATTTTCCATACATTTTGTGAACTCCTTTTGAAAAAGTTACTTGAAAATACACTCCAGCAAAAGAAAAAAAAGAATGAATTCTAAAAAAAGGAAGATATGGGATCCAAAAAGTCCTTCTAACTCAGTAGAGCAGTGAAAAGAAACTAATTTTTGTAAATTATAACAGGAAGTCAGAGGACTTTTAGAAGAATATTTATAAGAAGAAAATCAATATATTTTACCAAATACTAAATGAGTAATCACAGTGTTAGGAATAAAGATACATGTGTCCTGTGTCCTTTTTGTCAAGAAATAATGAAGGTAGCTAAAACTCCAGGAAATCCAAAAGCTGTTTAAGAAAGTTACAATGTGAACATGGAACAAGCTGAAATGTATCATGATTTTGAGAAATGGAGAGTAAAGAAAGAGACTATTTGGTTGGAACACTAGACAATTCTTTGTTAAGCAATACAGGTTTGTGACATAGAATTACCTTTCCTATTTCCACTTCAGTTCTTTCCTAAACATTATTTACACAATCATAATATGTTTTATTCTTTTTAATAGTTAAAAAAATTTAGATTCAAATTATAGAGTAAGTATTTCAAGATATAAATAAAGTTAGAGAACAGAATGCAAATATTATACACTGAAAAAAGTCAAATGAGGGAGAAAAACTTACTAAATTTAGGAGTTAGAGAGAGAAGAAGACAAATGGAAGGAAACAGGTTTCCAGATTTTCTGATCTTAATTAATAGGAAAAGTATTGATAAGTAGAGAAATAGAGGGCTAAATAGATTAAAAGTAAAGTAAAAAAGATAGCCAACAGAAGAAATATTAGGCATCTTAACAGGTAGTAGTGAACAAGGATAGTTACGATTCTAAAATAGCAAAATAATAATATGTAACAGTGAAAAACAAAAAGAAATATGGATTGTGCAAGATACATTTTTCAGTTTTCATGATGGGGAGCAGATAAATAATATCTAAAGTCAACAAGTCATGAAAAAGAGAAAAAGCCATATTGTTCAAAGACTTGGAGCTAACCAAAAGAAGAACTACAAATAGAATCATACTAAAAAGATCACTTTTGGAGAGGAGGTGTCAGAGGTGGAGTGGGGAATGGAAAAATTAAACTTTTTATTTGACAATTTTTTGTACTTTTCAAAAAAGTGATGTGTCCATATCATCAATACATGGATACATGTATTATTTTCATGGCATAAAAAAGGTAAACCATTTCTTGATTACTAGCTCATTCTCTTCACTGATATTATCCCAAAGTGCATTCTTACTAAGGGTAAAATGAACATACCTCTGTAGGTAATATTGATAAATGCAGAATTGACAAATGAATGCTATAACCATGA
The DNA here is from genome assembly GCA_006410635.1 of Cephalophus harveyi. Classification (NCBI taxonomy): domain Eukaryota; kingdom Metazoa; phylum Chordata; class Mammalia; order Artiodactyla; family Bovidae; genus Cephalophus; species Cephalophus harveyi. The sequence goes on along the minus strand of SJYT01038802.1, from coordinate 63,973 downwards.
TTGCAAGCAGTAGAAGCATCAGGAATCCAAACATGTCAACTGAAATGAATGAAAAGAACTGTATTTTAAGCCAACAGAAGGTTAATTTCTCATAGTTTCATCATTTCTACTACCATGCAGTCTGATTCTTACATACAAACTCACAGGTCATTATTAAAAATTATACAGTAACGTACATTATACACCAATAAAACCATCTTTAACGCAATAGTCACTAACATCTGAAAATAATCTGGGTTGCTAAAAAATGTTCTTTATCTTCCTGGTGGCTCAGACAGTAAAGAATCTGCCTGCAATGCAGGAGACCTGGTTTGATCCCGGGGTTGGGAAGATTCCCTGGAGAAGAGAATGGTAACCCATTCCAGTATTCTTGCCTGGAGAATCCCATGGACAGAGGAGGCTGGAAGGCTACTGTCCATCATGTCAGAAAGAGTCAGACACGACTGAATGACTAACACCACTTTCGTCTCTAAATTGGTGAACTATGAGGCCATTAGCTTATTTTTTTCCTTTATTTTATCTCTAAACTCATTTCCAGGCAATATCTCAACAGAAAAAAAAAAGGTCCTTCAGGCTACTGTTTCTGTACAAATACAAATAGTAGGTAGTGGGGGGTGGTTTATTGTTTGAGTTTCAAGAGTTCCTTATCAAAAAGACAACTAACATTTGCTGGGAAATCAGATCTCCAGCACTTGGAAACTTTATCTCCTCTCAACAGTATTTAACTTATCAGCCTGGTGTACCTGTATAATGAAACCAGAGGGCAGAAGATGAAGTAGGAGCCTAGGGGTTCCCCATTCATACTAAATACACAAAGTGTCACTCACTCATATCAGCTCTTTGCAACAAACAATTATGAATTCAGTTTACCTGATGGTATCTGAAGAAAACATGGGTTTGTGAAAAAAATTTGTAATCTTTCACTTTAATTTAAAAAAAAAAACAAAATATAATATTACAGATATAATTTAAAGATTCTTTGATGATTGAGATGAGTTTAGTTCTAGGGAATCATTCTTTATGATTGGCAATTCTCAGTATTGAACACATTAGCTGAGAAAATATAAATTATAATAACACCACTGGGCTCAGTATGTTCTCATCCCCAGGATTAGCTTATAAGAAATTCCTGGAGTTCCTAAAGCAACTTAAGAACACAACCCTCCTTTCACTGGGTTATAGTCATTGTATATAGGAGTATTTTAGAGATAAAATTTGAAGTATTTAACAATCGGTAAGGTAAGGCACCCACCAATCAGAATAAAGATTGACCTAGTTTGGAAGCTGGCTGGAAGCAATCAGGGGAAACAGAAATGAACAGATATGCTGTATTTTAATAAAGAAAATATAATAATTTTTCAACTGTAGCAAATCACTAGTGTTTGCAAGTCTGTTATTAAAAAGTACATAAAAATTCAAATAAGGACAACTTACCTTGACAGTTTAACCAAAATGAACAACTGACAGAACACTCCGAATTTGGAAAACAAATTTTTTTGCAAGCCTTTTCTTCACTGCACCAAAAACACTGTGTTTGGAAGGAAAAAAAAAAAGTATAATAATCGCAATCTCAGTAAGCTTCTGGTACTAGTTTGATAAGTATTCAATTTATAACAGCCATCATCATCATCATCTTATTATTATTTGTAGTTGATGCTGCTGATGATCTGTTCAGACCTGCTTTACCAGGCCAGTGCACACAAACCCAGCTGCAGTGTGTGGTGGCAGACAGTGGCTCAAGCTGCCCTTTTTCTTGCATTGTCCTCATGGATGGGTACCAGCTGGCCTATGAGGTTACTTCCACCTCCATCAGTAACTGACATGTATGTTCTGTTGTCACATGTGTGTGCTCAGTCATGTCTGACTCTGTGTGACCCTATGGATTGTAGCCCGCCAGGCTCTTCTGTCCATGGGATTCTCCAGGCAAGAATACTGCAGTGGGTCGCCATGCTCTCCTCCAGGGGATCTTCCTGACCCAGGGATCAAACCCATGTCTTCTGCATCTCCTGCATTGGCAGGTAGATTCTTCATCACTTGAGCCACTGTGCATCGCCAGCTGACAGGTATACGGGGTTCTGAACAATGGGTTTGCTTGCCTCAAGGCAGGCACCAATCCGCTATATAACCTTTTGCCCCAGGGCTTCCCAGGGTTCAGGCCAAGTGTAGGCTTTGGCAGAGATCACATCTTTGCTTGGCTCTTGTCCCTTCATTTCTCTGAGTCTCTTACTCCTTCACATTAATAATTTTGCTGAACAGTAGTCACTCAAGGAATCACATGTTCCTGAATTCTCTCTCAGGCTCTGTGAAAGAATTGTGTGCATGTGCTCAGTCACGTCCGACTCCTTTCGACCCCATGGACTGTAGCCCACCAGGCTCCTCTGTCCGTGGGATTCTCCAGGCAGGAATACTGGAATGCCATTTCCTCCTCCAGGGCATCTTCCCAACCCACAGATCGAACCTGAGTCTCTTGTGTCTCTTGTGTTGGCACATGGATTCTTTACAACTGAGCCATCTGGGAAGCCCTAGTAAACTAACACTAAGACATTACTTCTGCTGCTGCTGCTGCTAAGTCGCTTCAGTAGTGTCCGACTCTGTGCGACCCCATAGACGGCAGCCCATCAGGCTCCCCCGTCCCTGGGATTCTCCAGGCAAGAACACTGGAGTGGGCTGCCATTTCCTTCTCCAATGCATGAAAGTGAAAAGTGAAAATGAAGTCGCTCAGTCGTGGCCGACTCAGCGACCCCATGGACTGCTGCCTACCAGGCTCCTCCATCCATGGGATTCTCCAGGCAAGAGTACTGGAGTGGGGTGCCATACTTCACAGAGCATTAATAAGGATTTCAGTAGACAGGTTGCTTTTTTGCCCCCTCTCTCTAACACGCTTTCCTATTCCCCTTGTCTGCAGCACTCCCACTTTCCTCTGGGGATTCCTCTTCTATTATACATGGGCCTGGAGGTGCTTATACCAGCCTTGCCTTGCCCCTTCCCCCTTTTGTTCACTGGTGGTTGATGATCATTCGTAAATAGGAAAGCTGAATTCTAAGTCCCTTGTTGAAGTAAGTAAAAGCAAAGTGTAAAGGTGGCAACCACTGGTGGGAGATAAGACTAGAATCTAGAAGAGTAAAAAAAAAAAGGCACAGCAGAGTGGTAAAAATGGCTGTCACTTACATAAGGCTTACCATGCGACAGGCACTATTCTGAGCCCTGTATATGTATTAACTCACTTCACACTCATGACAACCCTATAAGCTATGGACTGTTTTGTCCACTTTATAGAGGAGCAGAAGAAGGCGCAGAGCAGTCCAGCAACGCACATATAGTCACACATCTAGTAAACAGGGAAGCTTAGGTTCTAATGTAACCAATTCGGTTCTATGCTGGTAGCCAATCCTATGAGACTGCTCCCAGACCCCTCCCAATCTCCTCCTGCTGGATATCCTGAGACCAGCACGATTTATCAGTACATTCCAATGTAAAAAGTCACTCCTTAGATGGCAACCCACTCCAATGTCCTTGTCTGGGAAATCCCATGGACAGAGGAGCCTGGAGGGCTACACTCCATGGACTTGCAAAGAGTATGACACAACTGAACGACTAACACTTTTTAGACGCTTCCTCAGAACAAGAGATACATCACAGGTCAGCTTTCGTTTCCTGTTAACCAAGATCAAAGGTCAAGTGAAGGTAAGTTTCAGATTGAAATCATTTAGGCTAAATGGGTCCTGTCCTCTTGGACTTTTGCTTAAAGACTGGAACTTCAAAATCAAGGGCTAGAATCAAAGATTACACCCTGGAGACTTCAGGCCTTGGTTATTAGATCTTGAAGCTTCTAAGAGTCAAGTTCATGCCATCTAGCAGGGTTTTTTTGTTTTGTTTTTGGCTGTGCTGGGTCTTTGTTGTGGTGCACGGGTTTCTCATGGCGGTGGCTTCTCTTGTTGTGGAGCACGGGTTCCAGGGCAACTTAGCAGTTGTAGCACAGGGGCTTATTTCCTCTGAGGCATGCGGGATCTTCCTGAACCAGGGATCGAACCCACGTCTCCTGCATTGTCAGGCAGATTCTTAAACGCTGGACCACCAGGGCAGCTTTACCAGGGTTTTCAGTTCACTTAGTTCAGTCGCTCAGTCGTGTCCAACTCTTTGCGACCCCATGAATCGCAGCACGGAGATGAATTGCCAGGAAAAACCTGAACCTGTCAGAGAGGAGCTTGTGGTCACTCAGCACCAGGCTGGTTCCCTGGCCCCGCACACCAGGTTCACAGCACGTGAGCTTCTAAGGTAGCGCAGCCCCCAGAAGAGACTTTCTCCCCTGCCCCTCTCTTTGATAGGAGCTTAGAGAACAGTGGAAGAGGCAGCTGCTTTGCAGGTTGAGCCAGGGGGTCGGGGATGGGGGAGCAGGCGGCAGCCCGACTGGGTGATCAATAACTTACTGCCTGGTCAGGGAAATTCCACAGAATATCTGCACATTTCCCTGAGATTCCAAAGTTATAGCTGGTGGTGGGGGGGTAATAACTGATAATGATTCTGAATAAATCCAATTTTACTTGAGGGCTAGATGCATTATTTTGCCAGGAGCATTTTTTAAAATGTAGGGATGAGGAAGATAGAATCAGTTCAGTTCAGTCGCTCAGTCGTTTCCGACTCTTTGCGACCCCATGAATCGCAGCACGCCAGGCCTCCCTGTTCATCACCATCTCTCGGAGTTCACTCACACTCACGTCCATCGAGTCCGTGATGCCATCCAGCCATCTCATCCTCGGTCGTCCCCTTCTCCTCCTGCCCCCAATCCCTCCCAGCATCACAGTCTTTTCCAATGAGTCAACTCTTCGCATGAGGTGGCCAAAGTACTGGAGTTTCAGCTTTAGCATCAGTCCTTCCAAAGAAATCCCAGGGCTGATCTTTAGAATGGACTGGTTGGATCTCCTTGCAGTCCAAGGGACTCTCAAGAGTCTTCTCCAACACCACAGTTCAAAAGCATCAATTCTTCGGCGCTCAGCCTTCTTCACAGTCCAACTCTCACATCCATACATGACCACAGGAAAAACCATAGCCTTGACTAGACGGACCTTAGTTGGCAAAGTAATGTCTCTGCTTTTGAAAATGCTATCTAGGTTGGACATAACTTTTCTTCCAAGGAGTAAGCGTCTTCTAATTTCATGGCTGCAGTCACCATCTGCAGTGATTTTGGAGCCCAAAAAAATAAAGTCTGACACTGTTTCCACTGTTTCCCCATCTATTTCCCATGAAGTGATGGGACCAGATGCCATGATCTTCGTTTTCCGAATGTTGAGCTTCAAGTCAACTTTTCCCCTCTCCTCTTTCACTTTCATCAAGAGGCTTTTTAGCTCCTCTTCACTTTCTGCCATAAGGGTTGTGTCATCTGCATATCTGAGGTTATTGATATTTCTCCTGGCAATCTTGATTCCAGCTTGTGTTTCTTCCAGTCCAGCGTTTCTCATGATGTACTCTGCATAGAAGATAGAATATGTGCCTCCTAAAGGTCAAAGGATGAAACAGGCGCCTAAGGTAGTTTCTTTGTTTCCTGTCTGCCTAGACTTCTTCACCACCCTTCTTCCTCTGGTAACCACACCCTCCTTTCTTTGTGGACCTCTTCCCCAACTTCCTGGGGTGCTACAGCAATCAGTCAGCTATACTCCACCACTTTCTTCCTATTGGAATCACCGGATGCAGGTGATGGCACCCAGAGCAGCCCATTCCTCTGGCAGGAGAGACAAGTAGGGTCAATCAGAATCTTCCGGGGAATTGTATAGACATTGGGAGAGATCTGCTAAGAGCCTGCCTCTTCCCCAGCTCTACAGAGTGTTCACTCACCACAGAACACAATGAGGTCAGTGGTTCAGTGGTAAAGAATCTGCCTGCAATGCAGGAGACACAGGAGACTTAGGTTCGATTCCTAGGTTGGGAAGATCCCCTGGAGGAGGGCATGGCAATCCAAACCAGTATTCTTGCCTGGAGAATCCCATGGACAGAGGAGCCTGGCGGGCTACAGTCCATAGCATGGCAGAGTCAGACATGATTGAAGCGACTGAGCACATCCAGAGGGAGGCAGAGCTGGGAGATGAAAAGAAAGAGAGGAAATGTGAATAACAGCCTTTTAGACTCAGCTGTGCATGAAGTCAAGGCCACCCTGGACTTACTAGTTTTGTGAGTCTATATATTCTCTTTTGATTAAATTAGTTTGAGCTGGGTATCTGTCTGTTATCACAAAGAGATCTAATTCCTTAACTGAGGCCAAAAAGTCTTCAAAGAGCAGAATTTCAAATTGCCCAGAAGAACAAAATATATTCAACTTCTCTAAATTACTAATGCATAATTTAAGACAAATTACAGGATTTTTTTTCTTGTAGCTAAGGAAGATGACCTGTATAAACACAAAGCCATGCCAAGCAGAGATCCTTCAGAGAGTGACAAGTGTGACGTCAGCTAACAGACTTTAGACTGATGGATAATATCGTTAAAATGGGAAAAAATGCAGAGAGGAGGAAGGTACTTACTGTGCAAAGAGGGATTTTATAGTAGTGGACATAGAGAGGATAAAGAGTATTTACTAATTATTTAAGGCCAAGTGTTATAGATAATCGAGCTTAGATTACACTGATATATATAGCATTGTTTTCTATAATTTTATTCATTTACTTACTTTTGACTGTACTGGGTCTTTATTGCTGCATAGGCTTTTCTCCAGTTTTGGCAAACGGGAGCTACTCCGGTGGCCGTGCTCAGGTTTCTCATTGTGGTGACTTTTCATGGTCTCTGGGGCACGTGGGCTCAGTAATTGTGGCTCCCAGGCTCTAGAGCACAGGCTCAATAGTTGTGGCGCAGGGGGTTAGTTGCTCTGTGGCGTGTGGGATCTTCCTGCATCAGGGATTGAACCTGGGTATCTCCTGCATAGGCATCAGGGGCTAGCAAGGAAGCATTGTTTTCTAGAGGCTTAAAATTTAACTAGCAGATATAATATGTCCACTCTATTTTTAAAAATGTCTCTAAGTGGAAAAATATTATAATTTTGAAAGGAGTGGAACAGATGATAAATGTGATAGTAGTTCATAAGAGAAAGTACTCACTCCTAGTTGATTAACTACATAAGATTTCTTTCAGAGAATTTGTCTGAGTTTTGAAGAATAGGTAAAAATTTATATAGAAAGGGAGGGCTTTAGATACAGGAGCTATGGTAGAATAAAGAACAGGTTTCAGCAATAAATGCTGGAGAGTGTGCGGAGAAAAAGGAACCCTCTTACACTGTTGGTGGGAATGCAAACTAGTACAGCCACTATGGAGAACAGTGTGGAGATTCCTTAAAAAACTGGAAATAGAACTGCCATACAACCCAGCAATCCCACTGCTGGGCATACACACCAANATCCAAAAGTCTACAAGCAATAAATGCTGGAGAGGGTGTGGAGAAAAGGGAACCCTCTTACACTGTTGGTGGGAATGCAAACTAGTACAGCCACTATGGAGAACAGTGTGGAGATTCCTTAAAAAACTGCAAATAGAACTGCCTTATGACCCAGCAATCCCACTGCTGGGCATACACACCAAGGAAACCAGAATTGAAAGAGACACATGTACCCCAGTGATCATTGCAGCACTATTTACAATAGCCAGGACATGGAAGCAACCTAGATGTCCATCAGCAGATGAATGGATAAGAAAGCTGTGGTACATGTACACAATGGAGTATTACTCAGCCATTAAAACGAATGCATTTGAATCAGTTCTGATAAGGTGGATGAAACTGGAGCCTATTATACAGAGTGAAGTAAGCCAGAAAGTAAAACACCAATACAGTATACTAACGCATATATATGGAATTTAGAAAGATGGTAATGATGACCCTATATGTGTGACAGCAAAAGAGACACAGATGTATAGAACAGTCTTTTGGACTCTGTGGGAAAGGGCGAGGGTGGGATGATTTGAGAGGGTAGCGTTGAAATGTGTATATTATCATATGTGAGGCGGATCGCCAGTGGAGGTTCTGTGCATTGAGACAGGGTGCTCAGGGCTGGTGCACTGGGATGACCCTAGGGGATGGGATGAGGGGGGAGGTGGGAAGGGGATTCTGGATGGGGAACACAAGTGAGTCCATGGCTGATTCATGTTGATGTTTGGCAAAAACCACTACACTATTGTAAAGTAATTAGTCTCCAATTAATAAAACAAACAAACAAACAAAGAACGGGCTTCAGGCTTCCCTGGTGGTTCAGTGGTAAAGAATTTGCCTGCCTGTGCAGGAAACACAGGTTCGATCCCTGATCCAGGAAGATCCCACGTGCCTGAGAGCAACTAAGCCGCTGCACCACAACTGCTGAGCCCGGGAGTCTAGAGCTCACAGCTTCATGGGCTCTGCAGAGCCCCCGTGCCACAACTGCTAAGAGCCCCAGTGCCCTGGAGCCTGTGCCCGTAACAGGAGAAGCCAGCATAGGGTGGAGCCCGAGCGCTCCACAACCAGAGAGAAGCCCAAGCAGGCACGGAGGCCCAGCACAGCCAAACATAAGCCAGTAAAGTTGGGTATACAAAAGAACGGGCTTCCACAGTGCCGGGAGTGAGATTTGTCGTCATGGAATTTTGTGAAATTATTTGGAAAGGCAAACTTTTCTCAAGTGGAGATGCACTTTGAACCAGACTAAAGAGTGTGTTTTTCCTTTTCTTTTAAAAAATTGAATTATACTCTGCGGGAGAGGGCGAGGGTGGGATGATTTGGGAGAATGGCATTGATATGTATATTATCATAAGTGACACAGATCGCCAGTCCAGGTTCGATGCATGATACTGGGTGCTCGGGGCTGGTGCACTGGGATGACTCTGAGGGATGGGATGGGGAGGAAGGTTGGAGGGAAGCTCAGGATGGGGAACACACGTATACCTGTGGCAGATTCATGTCAATGTATGGCAAAATCACTACAGTATTGTAAAGTAATTAGCCTCCAATTAAAATAAATAAATTTAAAATTGAATTATAATTTTTTCATACAAAAAATTATTTTGTTTTTGAAGTATAATTTTCTAGAAGTAAGTACATGTTCACACTAAGTTTTTCCTTTGTTTTATTTCTAGGTTCTCAAGGAATGGTGTGAAATGCAGAAATACATCTTAATAACTGTGACCAGTCATTCCTATTATTAAAGAACTGTGTAAAATGAAGTTTGGCATACCTTTTAGACTACAACTGTAAATTACATGACTTTATAATACTCCCAAGACAATTTTTTCATATAAAAGTTAACTTACTGTCTTTCTGTTTATACATGATTGACAATTATTCACGGCAGTACATTCTGAAAAAGAAAATTACGTACAAAAATATAAATATTTGTATTGCTCAATTTTAGATAAAATTCATTTTGTTAAATCATTCCTGTTTCATGGCAACTGTATCCATACCTGGAGCATTTTCCTTTATTATTTTCATAAGTCTAGACACTTTCTCATTGATACTATTTAAACCCTAACTCCTTCTTACTTTCTCCTCTTAAACTTGGAAAAAAATGAGATAGCGTCATCCAACTTTGATAAGACAAGTAAAGTTCTAAAAAATAACCTCCCTCTCCCACACTAACTCCCTGGTCCCACCAGACATCGAAGGCTACACCTCTGAAGCAAATTGGACTAATCCTACACCGCACTCACTGATCCAGGGAGAAGGAATCTGACCAAGTCAGACCAATCAGAAGCCTCCTTCCATGATTTACAGATTGGAACTTGAGGGTTAGGGGTCTCCCAACTTTTCAAAAATTTAAATAGGATTTTTATCTTTGTGTAATTATAAAAGTGATACATATTCAATATAAGAAATAAGGATACATAAAAATCAAAAGTCAGCTGAAATTCCACCATCCAGAGAAATTCTGATGCTTCATCTTACTTTAAACAAATTATTACCATGATCTAAATTTGAATTTTGCCATCACTGCAGAGGACTGCAGCCATGAAATCTTAAATACCAATATTCTAGTCTCTGCCTAGAATCTTCTCTCCTTTCCTCTCGTTTGCATTTTGGCATGACTCAGACCTTTACTTTTCTTGACGTTTCCATCGTTTTCCAAATCTATTTGCTCCTTATGGCCTCATTCCTTTCTCTCCAGCCTGAACTTCAGGTCAGGGAATGACCTGACCTGGGTCCATCTCAGAGATTTAGACTAAGTATTTGTAGAACTAACCAGTGATCCTTCTTGTAGTCTTTCTTCCTATTACTGAAAAACCAGTGAAGGGCAGCTGACCTGCATGACCACTGGCCACATGAAGCAGTGTGTTCTTGCCTTCTCTTCCTCTGTGCCTGAAGAAAGAGACACCAGCTATTTCCACAGCATTCTCAGGGCCAGATTCTCCCTTTACTCTAAAGACTGATTTTGTGTGCGTATTTGTTTTCTATCTAGTCACTTCCATCCTCCTGAATACACTTTCCTAATACCTGCAGCATCACTCTCTCCTAGTTCTCTTGGAATGTTTCTGGCCATTCTTTTTGAGTTTTTTGGTTGATTCCATTTCCTCTAATTATGCCTAAAATGTTGTTAGTCCATAAAGTTCCATCCTTGGTCGTCTTCTCTTCTTCCATGAGGGAATCACAATTTCAAATACCTAGGGACGCCAGGCATCAAAATATACTCGCTATCAAAACAAAAACTTTCTGATTGGTACTGCAAATAATTAATAACTAAAAAATTGAACAACTGAATCTGACAAATTTATCTAGGATGAGTAAAAATATTTTGGGAGTCAAAATTTTTTGATGAACAGGTAAGAGAAAAATTTAGGCAATGGATAACAAGATTTCATATATTACTATTAATATTCTCTATACCACCTCCTTATATTTTATTTACTTTATTGATTTCTGATATAGGCATGTAAAGTGAGTCCATGGGGTTTTTAATTTGCTAAGTTTTTTTTAAGTTTCTACCAGCTTTGGCTAGAAAGTAGTTCTATTTCATAGTTTATATTTCAGAATTATATTGTTAGGTGAATAAAGACTCATAATCTGTCATCTCTATGTATTGAGCTGTATGTCAGTATGGAATATTGCTTATTATTCTCCTTAAGTATTTTTTATTTAAATTCTGTTTTATCTATGTTGCTACACTTCCTTTATTTTTCATTAGCATTTGCAATGTATATATTATTTCATCAATTTATTGTTTGTTCCTTTATTTCCTCTAGTCACACCCTGCAGTCACACCTGTTTCTGTTTCCTTAAAATTTTTTGAGATATGTTTTATATTCTTTTTTCTGTCATTGATTCATCAAGATGTACATTCTCCACCTATACAAGGATCTTAATGTGCTTTAACTTTCTTCCTTTCCCTTCCCACACCACTCCCCAGGAAGAAGTCATCTGGAATTTTAATTATTATTAAATAGTTATCAATTATTATTAGACTATCAATGCATTTACATTGCTATCAACTTGTATTCAATAGTTTATAATTAATTCTGTTTCACTGGTTTCTTTGCTTACTACTCTTTTTTGAATCCCACATTTCCCCTTAGTTCATTTTCATTTTGCTGAACAATATCCCTGAGCACACCTTTCTCAGAGAGGGTCTGTAGAGTGACAGAAGTCACTCTGATTATATATAACATAGGTTATAACATAGGAATCAGGTACCCAGGTGATAGAAAAGGTTGAGAAATCTACCAGGAGGAAGACAGTGAAGACCCAGCTCACCCCAGATATCAGCACACTCTATGCTAGATGGCAGAGGAAACAGCTACCAGAATCCAATATAATAAGTATATGTAGAGTCTGCATGACAGATATTCTTGGTGCGTTCACCATTAGCAGAAATAAACAAATATATACTATAGAAATAAAGAGAAAACCTGCAAGCCTTGCCTCATTTTCAAATATGTAGCCTTCATTTTATTTACTTGGAGACACCTGACTTTTCATCTCATTCTGACTTTGAGATATGTTTCACCAAATCTGTTTCTCCTTTGGTGGTTTCCTAGCTCAGCCCTTGTGGGGGAGATTTTCATCTGTTCCTTGAGTTATGCTTTCTTCTAGGATAGTTTATCTGTTTTTCTGCATGTGACCATATGTGTGTGCTCAGCCACTCAGTTGTGTCTGACTGTTTGCAACCTCATGGACTGTACCCCACCATGCTCCTCTGTCCATGGAATTTTCCAGGCAAGAATACTAGAGAACAGGTTGCCATTTCCTCTTCCAGGGGATCTTCCCAACCGAGGAATCAAACCCACATCTCCTGCATTGGTAGGTGGGTTCTTTACCGTTGAGCCACCTGGGAAGCCCACGTGATCTTATACTCCTTCATTAGTTACTGTAGCTGTGCAGTGTTTGCTTAGGTTCTATGTTGTCTATTTTCATCTTACTAATGCTTTGACAGCTGTTTTCAGAACTTCCATGTGTGCTGACATAGTATAAGTGACATCTTGGCCACCTTACCACTGTCCTTGAAAGTTTTTTTCCGACAAGCTACAGTTTTACCATATTTCATGGTGGCGCTAGTGGTAAAGAATCCACCTGCGAATGCAGGAGATGCAAGAGACACAGGTTTGATTTCAGGGTCAGGAAGATCCCCTGGAGTAAGAAATGGCAACCCATTTCAGTATTCTTGCCTGAAAAATTCCATGCACAGAGGAGCCTGGTGGACTATTGTCCATGGGGTTGCCAAGAGTTAGACACAACTGGATGACTGAGCACAAACACTACAGCCCGTTCTTTTCACTTGGCTGTTCTAAGCATTTGACAAAGGGAGAGAACTCACGTGAGTCGGTGCCACCAGACTTTGTTACGGTATCTGGACTCTGTACTCTCTTCTGAGCTTTTGCCATTTTTCCACTGCCAGGGTTCACTCTAGCTAATTGCTAAAATTGCTAATTTCCAAACAGGGGATATCTTTGAATTGTAGATCTGCCCCCTAAATTCAGTTGGTAGCCCAGGAATTTGTGTTTCCATCAGAGTCAGATCCATTGTTCAATTTCTCTGTTTTCCTTATTTTTTCTCTGTAACTATTTCTCTGTTCTTCAGAACAGGGTGAAAAATAGGACACCCACTCAATTTGCATCTCTCTAGATCTGGGAGTACTAATGAACATTTTTGGAATTTAGTGACTCGGTCATTTCTAAGGGGTGATGGTGGCATTTGGAGTGTTGCCATGCTGTGCTGTTCTGTTCTGATCCAGAGTCTTCTATTTCTTTCCATGCTTGCCCTTTGTTGTTTGATTGCTCCCAGTAAGAGAACTTCTCTACAGTTTAGTATTTTTTGTTCACTCATTAGGTATCGGAGAAGAAGATTCTTAATTCAAAGTACCAAGAGCAAACTCGAACTTTTTCAGATATTGCTTACTAAACTCTCAAATGTAAGTGAACATCAGGGTTAAAAGCTCTGGGGATCAAAGTAACCCACTTAGTAGGAGATCTCACTTGATGTGGGATCATTCACAGAGTCCTGTGGGTACCTGTGGGAAGGTCTATCACTTGAAGTGTTAGAAATGATGGAGGTGGAAATCTCCTGTGAGAGGATAGAAGAGGTTTTGGAAGTGAAAGCATCATGTCTAAGAAACCATATGCTTATAAAAAGGGGAAGGTTGAATGTGAGCTCAAAGGGGAAATTACCCCACGCTAAGAAACCAACACTCAGGAGAGGCTCAGAAATAGGCTGAACCAGGTCTTCCCTCCAAAAGGGAAGTTGTTTTCTTAGAAACACTGACCAAGATTGGTCAGCCCCAAACCAAGCTGGCTAGAAGACCAGACTCTGTCATCTATTTGTTGTTCAGTCACTCAGTCATTTCCAACTATTTGTGACCCATGGACTGCAGCACGCCAGATTTCTCTGTCCTTCACCACATCCTGGAGCTTGTTCCAACTCCTGTCTGTTGAGTTGCTGATGCCACACAACCATCTCATCTTCTGTTATCCCCTTCTCCTCCTGCCTTCAAGCTTTTCCAGCATCAGGGTCTTTTCTAATTGAGTCAGCTCTTCACATCAGGTGGCCAATGTATTGAGCTTCAACTTCAGCATCAGTCCTTCCAATGAACACCCAGGACTGATCTCCTTGAGGACTGACTGATTTGATCTCCTTGTAGATCAGGGGGCCCTCAAGAGTCTTCTCCAACACAGTTCAAAAGCATCAATTCTTCAGTGTTCAGCTTTCTTTATAGTCCAACTCTCACATCCATACATGACTACTGGGAAAACCCATAGCTTTGACTAGACGGACCTTTGTTGGCAAAGTAATGTCTCTGCTTCTTAATATGCTGCCTAGGTTTGTCGTAGCTTTTCTTCCAAGGAGCATTCTTTTAATTTCATGGCTGTCATCTATGATTCTTGATTTATTTTTGTTTCCTCCCTTTTTGTTCTTCCTCAGTATTTTAACAAGGTTTTCTGAAAAATTCTAGTATGACTCCAATTTGACATCTAGGGGACAAAGGGAAAGATTTGTTTCTATGTTCAGCCTATGTTTTTAGGCACTCTTCGTGGGGAGAATGTGGCAGGTGTGGTGAGAGAACATTGTTTCGCTTAAAGTATGTATGGGAATGATTGCGAGGTTAAGTGAGAGAAACATGTACAGGAGAGATGAAACCAAAGGAAGCAAGCCAGGTCTTCCTGTTCAGCTGCCCGCACCCCCCACCCTCTCAAAGGAACTTCTCATTTCAGGGCAAAGCTAAGAGCTTTCAGTTCCGTTTTAGGAAGGAAGACAAACTTGGTTACAGATACTATCTTTTTGGCTCTGAAAATCAGAAAGTAGTCATTATTCTGTTTCACAGTCTTCATAAAAATGGCAACCTTGGCTTTACAGGGCATTTTACAAGTAGTTCAAATCCCGTCCTTATTCTATCTATACAATTCCAGTTTAGGATACTGGAAACTTCATCTCCAGGTTCATAAATTTAACTCAGTAAGGCTTTTAACATTTCAACATTTCTTCTGTTTGGGAGGGGAACCAAGGGAAGTCTCTAAACCAAAGTAATGACTTGATAAGACCCAAACTAAGAATTTATTAGTTAAGACCTTAAAACACTAAAAAAAGACTGTGTGCGTGCTTAGTCATGTCTGACTCTGCGACCCCGTGGACTGCAGCCCTCCAGGCTCCTCTGTCCAAGGGGATTCTCCAGGCAAGAATACTGGAGTAGGTTCCAATTTTCTACTCTAGGGAATCTTCCCAACCCAAGAATTGTCTCATGCGTTACAGGTGGATTCTTTACCATTTACCAGAGCCACCTGGGAAGACCCCAATTTAACTGGATTTCACCAAAAACATGAAGATTTTTTTAAAATGTCTTCCCATTGTCAACTACAAATTGGCACTTGCCAAGGGCATTTGGCGTCTGCCTCTGGGGAGACTGACCCCTGTGCTGCTGCGGCTGTTGACCTTCAACACCCCCTGAAGGAGTTCAGGGTGGAGTGAGGCACTCTGTGCTCCAAGGAATCTGGTGGGACAGGTCTTTAGAAAGTTAGACATTTTCAGGAACTGATTTCATAATCCCAATCCTTACATCTCTTCATATATAGAAAAATCACTAAATCCCTTCATGGTGACGTCAGCTCCTGGTGACTGGCAGAAAACCTTTTGTAAAGTAAGCATTTGATTGCACTGAGCTCCCCCTTCACCAAAACTTTATATATTGACCTTCCCCCACCTGCCTCTTTGGAGCAGTCTCTCAGAGATATTTGAGGTGCTGTCTCCCAGGCTGCAGTCCTTATTTTGCCCCTCAAAAACTTAACTGGTATCTCACACATTGTGCATCTTTTTAGTCAACACCCAAAGGCAACTTTAGAGATGAAAATTTCAGCCTTCCAGGAAGGCTCAGATATAAAAGCCACGGCACACGTGCAGCAGTGCCTCTGGGCTCAGGATGGCTTACCTACCATCATTCATAGTTTTTGGTCTGTACTTGTTCTTGTATCTGGAGATTTGGGAAAAGCTATTTTCTGAGAAGCTGATAAACAGTTGGATGAGAAAGAGAGAGATAAAAACTGGCAGGAGGATTTGGCTCCATGACCGCAGCCAGCACATAGCTCTTCGGATCTGGGTGCCACCAGTTGTTGGCCAGAGGGATTGTGGTAGGCATCAGGTACTTATTTGGACCTGTGGACCCACTCACGGACCATGAGCCGTCCCAGCAGTCCCTTCCGAGGCGGCTCTTTCAGAGCCTTGGACTCCAGCATAATTCGCAGAATTTTAGTACCACTAATGTTCCAACCAGAATGCAGAATGTTTGTCATGCAACACTGGCCTGCCACGGTCACTACCTACACTTTGTCCACTGGTCTCGACTGAAGTCTATTACCCTCCGAAACCCACAGCATTTCGCTGCTGGGTTGTTGCTTTTGAAGAAGGCCTGAATTCTAAGTTCCACCATTCAATAGCTAGAAAGCAGTAGCAGCTTTCTTCACCTGGTTATTAGTTTTTATTTTTAAAGTGATGGGGAAAATATAACTAGTAGTTAAGATGCTGATGCTGGGAAAGATTAAAGGCAAAAGGAGAAGGGGCCAGCAGAGGATGAGATGGTTAGATCGCATCACCAACTCAATGAATACAAATCTGAGCAAACTCTGGGAGACAGCAGAGGACAGAGGAGCCTGCCTGGTGTGCTGCAGTCCATGGGGTAGCAAAGAGTCGGACACGACTGAGAGACTGAACAGGAACAAAGTCTGAACAACAACAAAGTCATGATGATATACTGGCAACAATAAATGCTATTCTTTTAAAATAATCCAGGTTAAAATGTCACGTTTCAGAAATAAAAATAGTATGATTTAAAGGATAAGGCAAAATTGTGAAGGTGGTTCCAGAATGACTGAAACTTGAGCAGTATTGCCCCAATGCCCAGGAATATGGTGGGAAGGAACTGGGCATAGAGGCCTCTCCTTGGTCAGGGTCTATCTTGTTGTTTCTTAAGTCTTTATTGAATTTGTTACAATATTGCACCTTTTTTTGTTTTGGTTTCATGGCCCCAAGGCATGAGGGATCTTAGCTTCTTATCCAGGGATCAAACCTGAAACTCCTGCTTTGGAATGTGAAGTCTTAACTGCTGGACCACCCAGGAAGGGTCTATCTTGTTTTGTTTTTTAAAGCTGAATGATGGAGCTGTCCCATGGCCTCCTTGACACATTGATCTAGACTTCACGCTGAGGACGATGAATCCAGTACTGACAATAAAGATGGTGAACGGGACAAGCATGGAGTCTCTTTTCCTCACCTCTTTGTAATGCAGAGGACAGATAGAGCTCTTAATATATATGAAAAGTTCTCATAAACTGACAAGATAAGGACAGAAGGAAAAATGATAGTCATTTCAGAAGAAGAAGTAAGTCCCTGCTGAACCTTTTGGACACTGAATCAGACACTCCCTGGAATTAAATTGTTCGATCATCTGACTTAATAAGTCTCCTTTTGCTTAAGCCAATTTGAGTTATGTTTTCTGTCTTTTTGAGCATTCCTCAACAGCAACATATCAAGACTCCTCCTAGGAAGGAAAAGCGGTGGTTACAGATTTGTGACACTGTTCTTAAGCAAAGTCCCTGTGTTCCTTCCTGGAGTTGATGTGAATAACTGCAACGAGGAAAGGGAATCTGTAACTTGACAGATCCCATACATGAAGCTCCGTTTGTTCATAAATGAAGCTTGCTCTCTTGCTCTTTCTATGTACATACACATTTCCATATGTACATATGTATACTCATTTGCATATGTACATATGTATACAGTCATTTGCATATGTACATAGACATACAAAATTACCTATCCAAATAAGCAAAATTATCTATCCAAATACATAAAAGATAAAGGTACCACTTCTATACAGTCCCACATTCAGAACAAGATATTGTGATTTTCACAGGAGACCCCTAATTTCTAGCGCAGAATCGTAGCGCGTGGTCAGGACACTCTCCCATGGCATCTCTCTCCTGTGCCTACTTAATGCCTTCCCTGTTCTGATGTGGACCTCAGCAGCTCTGAGTCCCTGAATCTATTCAGATAACTGCAACATCCCACTTCAGGCAGAGGGATGAGAATGTGATGTGATCACCCACCACGCCTGCAACTCTTGGACTGACCTTAGTCTCTTGGCACGTCACGAGTTAGGTTTTATCATCTCATCACAAGTACCATCATGCCCAGAGAGGTTGCCCCAACTCTGGCTGACCTGAAACCAGCCTCATATACTCTGACATAGCAATTGCCACTTACTCATCACCCTCCCAAACCACTTGTAGCCGATGGCCTTGTTTACTACACCAGAGAAAATGGAACCAGTCTGGAAATTTACCTAGATTTCACTTCCACACTTAGCCCAGCATCTGCGCTCACATTCTCTGCTTTCCTGTTTGCAACCATAGAGAAATTTTCCATGCTCCTGTTCAAAGGCAAAGTTGCTCCGTGGGCACTAGACTTTCCTCTCTATGTCTCTCTCACAGCATTGCTCCATCAACTCTCCTTCTTCTGCATTATTTGTTTTCCAGTCTCTATTGGTTCATTCTCAAAAGTATACAACATGCTCTTACTGATTCTGTCTTTAAAATCATATACACACTTTGTCCTCACTCTGCTTCTTTCATTAGGTATCACCTCATTTCTCAGGAGGAGCCTACACTTAGCGACTTCAATTTTCATCCATTATTGTCTCTTGTTGGTGGTGGTGTTCAGTCACCAGTTCACGTCTGTGACCCCTTGGACTGCAGCACGTCAGGCCTCCCTGTCCCTCACCATCTCCCGGAGTTTGCCCGAGTTCATGTCCATTGAATCGGTGATGCCTTTCAACCATCTTGTCCTCTGTCACCCTCTTATCCTTCTGCCTTCAATCTTCCCTAGCATCAGAGTCTTTTGCAAAAACGGTCCAAATTATCTCTTAAACTCTCTCTAATCATACTCCCCAACCCCAACTCCACCAAAAAGCTTCTTGTCAAGGACACTAATGATCTCCATGTACTAAATCCAATGATCAGATCTCAACCTTCCTTTTCCCTGACTGATGGCCAGCAATTGGCATCATTGGTCACACCATCTTCCTTAATACCCCCTCTCACTTCGTTTCTAGGTCACCAAGCTCTCTTGAATGTTATACCCTTCAGGTTATTCCTGCTTAGTTTTTTTTTTTTTTTTTGATGCTACTTTTCTCCAAGACCTGTTCATATTTCTGTAATCTAGAGTGAATCCTTGGTTTTCTTTTCTAAATACATTTATTCATCTAGTGATATGGTTTTATTTTGTGTGTGTGTGTGTGTGTGTGATATGGTTTTAAATATCATGGCAAATATCATCCAATGTGCTGCTGGCTCCTAAATTCCTATTTTCAACTTGGACCTCTCTCCTAAACTCCAGACAAATATATCAAAATGCCTATTCAACAGCTTCAAACAACATCTTATCTCTAGACAGTCAAAATTTATGATCTTCCATCCATGTTCTGATCCTTCTAATTTTTCAGTCCCCAAACCTTAAAGTCATCCTTGTTGCTTTATTTTCTGAAACTCTGCACCCAAATTCATTAGCAGATCACCTCTTGTCTTCAGATGAATAAACCTCTCCCGCCTCCTCTGTTATTCTTTGCTCACAACCTTGTCCTGTCCTACTCTCCCAGCCTGTCGGTAACACGGCAGCTAGTAACTCTGTTAAGAGTCAGAGCAGGTAACATCTCTACTTGGAAACTTCCATCTGAGAGTAATATGCGAGCTCCTTACAGAAAGCTGATGACTGTGTGGTCTGACACTTCCCTCCCTGGCCCCTCTGGCATCAGCTACTCTCTTTCTCTCCCTCCTCATGTGATCAGGCTGCGGCCGTGCTGGCATCTCTGCTGCTTCTCGAATATACTCAGCATGCTGTCCCCACAGGGTTTTCCAGTGGCCGTTCCCTCTGCCCGGAACGCGCTTCCGTAGACAGCCCCTTGGTTAACTCCCTCAGCACCTTCAAGTCTCTGATTGAATGGCATCTTCTCAGTGAGGCCTCACCTGAACCCCCTGGGAGAATATTGCAAGCCACACCCCCTTATAATGGTCCTCCCAGGCCCCTCAGCAGGCTCTGTTGTCTTTCAGTTCAGTTCAGTGCAGTCGCTCAGTCGTGTCTGACTCTGAGACCCCATGAATCGCAGCACGCCAGGCCTCCCTGTCCATCACCAACTCCCAGAGTTCACTCAGGCTTACGTCCATCGAGTCAGTGATGCCATCCAGCCATCTCATCCTCGGTCGTCCCCTTCTCCTCCTGCCCCCAATCTCTCCCAGCATCAGAGTCTTTTCCAGTGAGTCAACTCTTTGCATGAGGTGGCCAAAGTACTGGAGTTTCAGCTTCAGCATCATTCCCTCCAAATAAATCCCAGGGCTGATCTCCTTCAGAATGGACTGGTTGGATCTCCTTGCAGCCCAAGGGACTCTCAAGGGTCTTCTCCAACACCACAGTTCAAAAGCATCAATTCTTTGGTGCTCAGCTTTCTTCACAGTCCAACTCTCACATCCATACATGACCACTGGAAAAACCATAGCCTTGACTAGACAGAC
>SJYT01038802.1:26567-42814 GCA_006410635.1 Cephalophus harveyi | reverse complement strand
TTGGTCATAACTTTTCTTCCAAAGAGTAAGCGTCTTTTAATTTCATGGCTGCAATCACCATCTGCAGTGATTTTGGAGCCCAAAAAAATAAAGTCTGACACTGTTTCCACTGTTTCCCCGTCTATTTCCCATGAAGTGATGGGACCGGATGCCATGATCTTCGTTTTCTGAATGTTGAGCTTTAAGCCAACTTTTTCACTCTCCTGTTTCACTTTCATCAAGAGGATTTTTAGTTCCTCTTCACTTTCTGCCATACGGGTGGTATCATCTGCATATCTGAGGTTATTGATATTTCTTCTGGCAATCTTGATTCCAGCTTGTGCTTCTTTCAGCCCAGCATTTCCCATGATGTGCTCTGCATATAAGTTAAATAAGCAGGGTGACAATATACTGCTGGGGGCCAGCATGAGGAATCCCGCCCGTGACAAGGTCATGAGGAAGGAAGCCTGACAAAACACAAGGACGTGATCAAGCTTCAGGGGTTCCCCATGGAATTTCCTGAGCATCCACCCCCCAAGACCAGAGTCTGCCTGCTTTACTGTGTTATGCTTTCCACCTACTCTTCTGTCATTAACAGGGGGTTGTCCCCCCACCATCTTTTTCTGGAAAAAAATTAATTTAGAGCTTTTAGATAATAAATCTCCTGGGCATAATATGAGTGTTTCAATCCAAAAACCCCTCTGATGACTTTCTAGCCTGCCTGCAGGACTGGTACAGCTGTGCATGTGAGGAGGCACAGGAAGCTTAAAACATCCTAGGAATGTAGGGGCTTCCAAGGAGTCAAAATCATTAGAATAGGACTGATTAAAGGTTTCATTTGTTGAGGCAATACTTGCTGCCAAATTTTCATATCCTTTATTTTTAGATATAGTTGGTATATAGGAAAACAAGTAGTGGACCTGGTATTAGCAACATTAGATATTTGAGTTGAGTGCTTTCTTTGTTATAACCCACTGCACCTTTGTTCTATAGGAATGTAACTTTATTTAGTACTTTGAGGGTGATGCAGAGTAAAGAAAAAAAAACACTTCTAGGGAAAAGGAGTTTTCTGGTTGATAGACAAATATCCAGGAAGAGAGCCATAAAAATGTTAACAAGCCTCTTGGCCAGAAGATAATGTAAACCACCTGAGATCTTTTGTATACAGGAGGGTATGCAAAAAGAAAGCCTTGTCTCAATGAGGGTCAGGACTTGCTGCCCCT
Organism: Cephalophus harveyi; assembly: GCA_006410635.1. Classification (NCBI taxonomy): domain Eukaryota; kingdom Metazoa; phylum Chordata; class Mammalia; order Artiodactyla; family Bovidae; genus Cephalophus; species Cephalophus harveyi. Next base: position 41,612 of record SJYT01038802.1, on the reverse strand, counting down.
GCATAACTCTGCATATTCCATTATGTACAACTTGGGGTATATAAGCTGATTTTGAAAAATAGTTTTTGGAGTCTTGCACCAATGCTGGGCTTCCCCATGTCGTTCTTTTCTCCCTTTTTCGGCTGAATTCCCATCTTGGAACGTGGAGGCTCACCATGTCTACTTACTTGTCCCAGCTTTTAAGATCCATAAGAGAGAGAGCCCAAGGCGGGGCACTCTCCGATATTCAAACGGGTGCCGGTGGCCTAACGTAGATGGTGCAAGTACCTTGTCTGAAACTTTATTGGTTTTCCACGTAGACCAAGTTATTCAGCCTCTTTCTCCACTAAATTTCCTACTATACTATTTCTTCCTAATCTAATCATATATCTCTAAATAAGTAAGTTTTTCCTCACCAACGTCGTCCCCGCTTTGAATTCCCTGGATCCACCGGGCTAGACCCCGGCAATATACAGCCTTGACGTACTCCTTTTCCTATTTGGAACCAGTCTGTTGTTCCATGTCCAGTTCTAAGTGTTGCTTCCTGACCTGCATATAGGCTTTGTATTAACTTCTAAAATACTATAAAATTTGGTTCTTATGTCACTGCTTTTTTCCTTTCTCCTGTTCACTGGAAATATAAACTCCACAGAGTGAGGATTTTTATCTCTTTTGTTTACCGATACAATGCAAACATTAGAAGAAGGCCTAGCACATAGTACATGCTCAATTTTTCAAATTGAATCTATATCCTAAAGCATTCATCACCTTGGCTCTGGTCTTACACTCCAAGAAATCTCTGCTTGAACATCCTTCAGATGTCTCAAACCCAGTATGCCCAAGGTCAGTCTCATTTTTTCCCATCAAATTTGTTCTTCCTGCGGTCTTCCCAGTTTGATTCACAGCACCAATATCCATCCAGTCACCTAAGAGGGAAGCCTCAGAGTCATTCCTCAGTTTTAATTTTGGAACAAATGCCTAGCCCTTTCCAAAGGCTAACAGTCATTTGATATTAATTACAGTCCTTTAGCCACATACACAAACATTATTTAATTGCTTTAGTCACTTGCCCTAGTCTCTTGAGGATCATTTTCCATTGGTTAGTGCATAAGTCCACTTGGGCTGCCATAACAATATACCAGACTGGTGGCTTAAACAGTTACTTTCTCACAGTTCCGGAGGCTGGAAGTCCAAGTCCAAGGTGCCGGCAGCATTTGCTTCTCCTGAGCCCTTCATACTGTGTTTTCATGCGGCCTTTCCTCTGGGTGTGCACGGGCTTCCCCGGTGGCTCAGTGGTAGAGAATCCATCTGCCAAGGCAGGTTCAATCCCTGGGTCGGGAAGATCCCCAGAAGAGGGCATGGCAACCCGCTCCAGGATTCTTGCCTGAGAAACCCCATAGACATATGAATTTGAGGGGCATATACTGTCCCTAACAGTCAGACATAGCACTTTCCCCTCATCCTGAGATTCACTCTTTGTCCTTCAGAATTATTCCTGTCAAAAAAATTCATTCCTTGTGCACATGCAAACTTTGTTTTCTCTCGTTTGCATTTTTTCCAGCTCATCTTTATTCTTGCCTTTATCAAAAGCAAATGTGTGCCTATGAAAATAGTTTGTCAGTACTTTCCCTGCTTTTGTTTATTGGGTAGAGAGAATTGTTTGTAAAATATTTTTTTAATAGGGAAAAAACCACAACTCTTTTAGGTTTGGGGCACCAAAGTCAACATATTGGGGGATAGACCCCTACAATGCTCTGGACAACAACTGGGTGTCCTACAATTCAACTAAATTCCAATGTTGTCTACCAGAGGTGGCATCAGATGCTGCAGGGAAGGGTTCTGTAACACAAGACTGCACCCCTACCCCAATACACTTTAGACACAAGTCAGAACAAGTCCACATTATCCCCTGTGCTTTCGAGGTTCCCACAACATCCTGCTCTGGTTCAATTAATTTACTAGAGTGGCTCACAGAGCACAGAGAAACACTGTACTTAAAAATCATCAGTTTATTATAAAGGGACACAACTCCGGGGCAGCCAGATGGAAGAGATACGTAAGACAAGGTATGGGGAAAGGCTGAGGGGCTTCCACGTGCTCTCCAGCCCCACCACTCTCCCATTTCCCCGTGTCACCAACTGGGAAGCTCTTCACGCCCACTCCTCTGCGGTTTTTATGGAGGCTTCATTACATAGGTGTGTTTGATTAAGTCACTGACCATAGGTAACTGACTCAACCTCCAGCCTCTCTTGAGTGGAGGGGAGTAGCGGGGGTGGAAAAGGAGGGAAGAGGGGATGATTGGCAATCAGCTCCCATACTTAGGTGAGGCTCAAAGCCAAGCCAAGCCAAGTCACTTCAGTCATGTCTGACTCTGTGCGACCCCATAGAAGGCAGCCCACCAGGCTCTCCCGTCCCTGGGATTCTCCAGGCAAGAACACTGGAGTGGGTTTCCATTTCCTTCTCCAATGCATGAAAGTGAAAAGTGAAAAGGAAGTCGCTCAGTCGTGTCCAACCCTTAGCAACCCCATGGACTGCAGCCCACCAGGCTCCTCCATCCATGGGATTTTCCAGGCAAGAGTACTGGAGTGGGGCGCCATTGCCTTCTCCGATGAGGCTCCAAAAGTCACCTCATTTACATTAAAAAGGCACCTTTATCAGGGTCCTGGTTCTTCCCTAGAGGCTTAGCAGTAAGGAACCCTCTCCAGTATTCTTGCCTGGAGAAGCTCCTGGACAGAGCAACCTGGTAGCGTACATTCCACAGGGTCGCAAAGGGCGACCATCATGGTCGCCCACGCATGCAGCCATCGTGGTCCTTACTTAGAAATTCCAAGGGATTGTTTCATTGAAGTATAGTTGATTTATAACAGTATACTAGTTTCAGGAGTACAGCATAGTGAGTCAATATTTTTACAGATTGTACTCCATTGACACTTATCACAAAATAATGGCTGAGGGAAATTCCAAGAGTTTTAGGAGCTCTATGCCAGAAATAGGATGATGGTCAACATATGTATATATGGATCCATACATATCCATATGTATATATGGATCTTATATATCACAAGCTGGAATCAAGATTGCCAGGAGAAATATCAATAACCTCAGATATGCAGATGACACCACCCTTATGGCAGAAAGTGAAGAACTAAAGAGCCTCTTGATGAAAGTGAAAGAGGAGAGTGAAAAAGTTGGCTTAAAGCTCAACATTCAGAAAACAAAGATCATGGCATCCGGTCCCATCACTTAATGGGAAATAGATGGGGGAAACAGTAGAAACAGTGGCTGACTTTATTTTGGGGGGCCCCAAAATCACTGCAGATGGTGACTGCAGATGAAATTAAAAGACGCTTACTCCTTAGAAGGAAAGTGATGACCAACCTAAACAGCATATTGAAAAGCAGAGACATTACTTTGCCAATGAAGGTCCATCTAGTCAGTTCAGTTCAGTTCAGTCGCTCAGTTGTGTCCGACTCTTTGTGACCCCATGAATCGCAGCACGCCAGGCATCCCTGTCCATCAACAACTCCAGAGTTCACTCAGATTCACGTCTATTGAGTCAAGGCTATGGTTTTTCCAGTAGTCATGTATGGATGTGAGAGTTGGACTATAAAGAAAACTGAGCACTGAAGTATTGACGCTTTTGAACTGTGGTGTTGGAGAAGACTCTTGAGAATCCCTTGGACTGCAAGGAGATCCAACCAGTCCTTCCGAAAGGAGATCAGTCCTGGGTGTTCATTGGAAGGACTGATGTTGAAGCTGAAACTCCAATACTTTGGCCACCTAATGTGAAGAACTGACTCATTTGAAAAGACCCTGATGCTGGGAAAGCTTGAAGGCAGGAGGAGAAGGGGACAACAGAGGATGAGATGCTTGGATGGCATCACCAACTCAATGGACGTGAGTTTGAGCAAACTCCAGGAGATGGTGAAGGACAGGAAAGCCTGGCGTGCTGCAGTCCATGGGGTCACAAAAAGTAGGACATGACTGAACGACTGAACAACAACAAGCCTCCCAAAGACAAAGAGGCAAAGAAACTCAGGTAATAATACAATCCAATCTATGGACATCAGGGCAGTGCAGAGGAGGGTGGAGAATGGGTTTAGAAGTTTAGCTGGTGAATAACGCATCCCTTTACTTCACAAAACAAATAGCCCTCTCCTCTGATATATACTTATACACAAATATGTATCTGTATATAAAATCACATTGTATTATGAATTTTCATTTTATGTGTTTGGCTCCCTCTACTAAATCAAGACTCAGTTCTTACATGCCTCATTCATGGTGTTAAGTATGCCAGTACCCATTATAGGAGGAATTAATAAATAAATAATTTCTGAATAGCTAAATGAATGAATACTTAGTGTCTGTCTCCATGGCTTAAAATTTTGCTGGGGGAATAAGGGAAAATGTACACTATTTTGTGTTACATTTTAATGACCAATGAATTCCATCTGGCTCCTGAGTATAATAAAGACGTCAATAACAAAAACAGGATAATTTTTCCTGATTGCTGGCTATATGCAGACATGAGAAACCAACAGCAGAGTCTAAGAATTTATACCACAATTTGCCTTTTAAAAATTAATTTCCATTATTTAAAAAAATAAGACTAGCTCATTTATCTTTGGTTTTGGCTTTGAAAGTCCACATTTTTATATCTTATTTTGAATTTAATTTTTTAATTTTATACTGGAGAAAAGTTGATTTATAATGCTGTGTTAGTTTAGATGTACAGCAAAGTGATTCAGTTATACATATATATTTTTTTCAGATTCTTTTCCAATATAAGTTATTAATGGAAGTGAAAAATTGAGTTTATCCCCAAAAGAAGCACTAAAGTAAAAATTTAAAGCATTCAAATGTTGTCTAACAGCCAAATCTTGATAACCAAACTGCTTATCGAAGGCAAGCAGATGAAAAGTCATCAGGATACTACTGGATTAATCAGTAAATACTGTTAAAGTTGGTATCGATGCCCCTTTCCCCCCAAAGTATAGAGAAATTGTGTTTTGGTGACTGATATTCCTTTTTGACCTGTGGGTCACTGAGCTTTGAAAGTTGTGTGAGATGACGTTTAAGGCAAACGCGCAAGTGTACTCATTACTTACTGACTAGTACGGCTGTCGGCTCAACGACAGGGTTGCGTCAGTTTTTAAGCGTATTTCAGTAATACGGTAGACATTTCTCAAGATTTCACATTCTTTTTACATTCCCAACTAGTGGAAAGAAAGCATAGTGGGGATTGTTTTCTTGGTATTTTGTTGTTACAGAAAAAAGGAATGTTTATGATTTGTTGGACATTTCTGAGGGCACGTAGAACACGAAAAGGACATTTCAATAGAAAATGTACATTCTGTTTGGACACTGTTGTTAAGTGCATTGTTCATCAAATGTTCCGTGATACTGAGTTTCAGGCACCAGTTGAATTATATTATGGTGAAATTTGTGATTAAGGTAAGCTAACTCAAAATGGCAAGCCCAGGGCTTTCAAAACCCACATTTCAGTGAAACCTGGCACACAAAACCAGCGGCTCTCAGTCTGCTCCTCTAATATTTCAAAAGAAGGCTAGCAGGGGATTTATGATACCATATGTGGCAACTGTAGAAATTCTAGAACAGTCTGAGAGACCATGGGTGAAAGGTCACACTCTGCCTTATACAGATGGCATGTTTAATTATTAAAGAGTAATTTTAATCATCTAATCATTTTAAGCCCTGAAATGAAAGGTTTTCTCAGATACCTTGGAGCTTGTTGCAACCTAAACTCTACTGTCAAACTTCTGTGGAGCCTGGAAGTAGCATATGTGATTTCATATCCTAATTTGATTTACATTCTCATGTGAGCTGAATTTGTTTTGCAGGGTCTGAGACATTTTTTTTGGCGGGGGGGAAAATGAAGATCATGTCTTTGGCAGAGAATTTACCTATTCATAGCAGGAAAATTAAATCTAAATCCTTGCTTCAGTCTTAAATGAGGCTCAAATTTCTCAGGAGGATGGCTGAATTGCCCCTTCTTTCAGCAGAGTTTGCAGTTCTGAGAGAAATGTTTACATCTAGCTTTGAAAATCTTTTTCAGAAAAATCTTAGCTTTTGTTTGTTACCAAAAATAAATAAATAAACCTAGCAAAGTATCTGATGTGCAACATTCAGTAAATATTAGACCCTCCTCATTCTCTCATTCAATGCGTGCACACACATTTTCACGTGCATAGATTGGCATTCAAAGTTACATGATCTGGCAAGCACGATGGAATAAAATCAAGGATAACTGCACCAATCTATAAAGACAAAGTTAGTTCCTATTGTTTTCATCCAAAGAATTCTAATTGACACATAGAGTTTATTTGATAATGTCATGTTTTTATCTTTTTTTAAGACTTTATGTATTTTATTTTTGGCTCCTCTTTGTTGGTGCACATGGGCTTTCTCTAGCTTTGGTGCCTGTGCTTCTAATGGTGGTGGCTTCTCTTGTTGTGACGCACAGGCTTAGTTGACCCTCTGCATGTAGAATCTTCCCGGACCAGGGGTCGAATCCACGTCCTCTGCATTGGCAGGCAGATTCTTAACCACTGGACCACCAGGGAGGTCCAATAATGTTTTCTATTGAGCAGAATCTAGGGGAAATGTCCCTTAACAATGTCAGTTGAAAATAATAAGAAAGGACATACAGTAAATCTGTGGCTTCAAGTTCACATGAAAACCAGACTATGCTCTCCCAGGAGACTCTTGCTTTATTAAGACTACTGATCATTTTGCCTAGTACTGACAGGTGGTCAGAATAAATGGCCACAAAGATAATGGGTCTTTGACCTTGACTTTCATTATATGACATTATGTTACTTCTCAAAGAGAACGGATGATGGCTGACTTCACATCTCTCCTCCAACTTGTTTTTACCAATCAACAAAGAGAGAACAGCTTTGTATCATTCTATTTACAGAGAAATGTGATTAGGAGCTACATAAATCTAAAGACTATTTCTCCACGAAGACTTCTGTTCTTTAAAAAATCACAGGTATTGGATTTCCCTGGTGGTCCAGTGGCCAAGACTCCACAGTCCCAATGCAGGGGGCCCAGGTTCCATCCCTGGTCAGGGAACAAGATCCCATATGTCTCAGTTAAAAGGTTTCATGAGCCACAACAAAGATCAAAGATCTTGAGTATCATAGCTAAGACACAGCACAGTCAAATAAATATTTTTTTCTTTAATCACAGATATTAAGTGGGATACTATGCTCTTCTGAGTGTCACCCATTTGCTTCCAATTTTTTGGTTTTGTGCATTTGAAGTCACACCAGGGAATAGAAGCTTTGAGCAACAGAGCAAGAAAATAACATGATTATAACTATTCATATGTGTGTGCTGTGCGTAGTCACTCAGTTGTGTCTGCCTCATTGTGACCCCATGGATGGTAATCCCCAGGATATTCTCTCCATGGGGATTCTCCAGGCAAGAATACTGGAGTGGCTTGCTACGTCCTCCTCCAGGGGATCTTCCCAACCCAGGGATTGAACCCAGGTCTCCTGCATTGCAGGTGGATTATTTCCCATCAGAGCCACCAGGGAAGCCCTTAATATACTTCTAGAAACATTTGGGATATCCTGAGTATTGCTGGAACATATGCTTGTAGATACTGGATACTGATTTTATTTCAGAAATCAGATAACCTTCAGTTCAGTTCAGTTTAGTCGCTCAGTCATGTTCGACTTTTTGCAACCCCATGAATCGCAGCACGCCAGGCCTCCCTGTCCATCACCAACTCCCAGAGTTCCCTCAGACTCATGTCCATTGAGTCAGTGATGCCATCCAGCCATCTCATCCTCTGTCGTCCCCTTCTCCTCCTGCCCCCAATCCCTCCCAGCATCAGGGTCTTTTCCAATGAGTCAACTCTTCACATGAGGTGGCCAAAGCATTGAAGTTTCAGCTTTAGCTTGCTATTCTGTAAAACAGCAGGTCACATTGAGAAATATGATCCTTCTAAAAATGCTTGCCTCTTCTTATTTTCAGATGATTGCTCACATAGAAAATCCAAGAGAATCTATAAGTTATGAGAATTAATGAGTTCAAAAAGTTTTCTTGATTTCAAATCAATGTTCTCATATGCTAGTCAAAACCAACTGGAAAATGTAATTGAAACAAAGGCCCCACCTACAATATCACAAAAGCAAAAGATATAAATCTATTAGCTTTAAATATCAACATAATTTCAGAAACAAAATTGAATGTAAAAAAACAAAGTACAGTATGGTAGATGCAAGATAGATATTCATATAAATTTGATAAATTTATCTTTTTATATAAGTGCAAAACTGACACTAAAAATTTACATGCTAAAGTACTATATAAACATTTATGGGTTAATGTAAAAATTTTAGGTTGCTGGTTACTTCTGGTAGGTGCAAGTAAAGAACGGAATTGGAGAAACATTCACTGGGACTTTATTACTTAAAAAAAAGGTGAAGCAAACATATGGTAAAATGATCATATGTGTTATAGCTGTGTGGTGAATATCATTGTTTTCTTCAAGGGATCATCATTATTTTCTATAACTACTGATATTTCATAAAAATGCTTTTAAATGCCATTTTAATTGTAAGGAATGGCACAAAAAGATTTTTTTTTATTGTTCTCTTATACCAAATGGAGGATCTGAGTGTGAAATAAGAATCAGTCTGAATGAGTGAACAAGTCTGTTTTTCTTAGGCACTTCGCCAACAAGTTAGCCAGAGATGAAACATGCAATAAGTTGGAACCTACATGACCAGAGCTGATGCTTTAGAAAAACAACCTCCTACAGTTCCCCTAATGGAGGAAATGATCCCTCCAGCTTTTATGAAACAGACATGGTTTTAGTGGCCCTGGACTAGGGAGGAAAATGTCCTGAGTCTGGGGGCCAGTTGGGCCACTGCTGGGTGACTTCGGAGAAGCTCCTTTCTCCTGTCCTTGGTCTCTTCGTTTGTAACATGTGGGTATTCCCTGCTTCCCCTTCTCACAGGCTTGTTGTGCAGAGTAAATGGAGTGGTGCACGTGTGACACTGTTTACTGTTGTAGAAATGACAGGGGATCCTATGTACATGATTTTCACTGATGTTCAGGCTGAACGTTATAAAAAGCCAAGTGTAGTTAAGATGTCGGAGAAGGCAATGGCACCCCACTCCAGTACTCTTGCCTGGAAAATCCCATGGATGGAGGAGCCTGGTAGGCTGCAGTCCATGGGGTCGCTAAGAGTAGGACACGACTGAATGACTTCACTTCTCTTTCACTTTTCACTTTCATGCATTGGAGAAGGAAATGGCAACCCACTCCAGTGTTCTTGCCTGGAGAATCCCAGGGATGGGGGACCCTGGTGGGCTGCCGTCTATGGGGTTGCACAGAGTCGGACACGACTGAAGTGACTTAGCAGTAGTTAAGATGTCAGGGGACTGCAAAGACAATCACTTTGGGGGGAAAAAGAATAAACTCTGCCTAATATCAAAGGTGCAATATCAGGGGAATGATCATGCATGAACAGAAGTTAATCCCAAGGATTCTCTTTAGAAGAAATGTACAGAGATGTTAATTTTAGTGCTTTTTCCTCCTACTTTACTAGGGGACATTATTTGAAGAATTTCCTTCTTCTCTTATCACACTGAGTTGTTTGGTAGAAATTAAGATGCCTTAGGTTATTTTTGTGGGGTAAGGGCTATCCTCCAGGATTTACTTTAACTGAAAAAAGACTGTCAACTATTTTTTACTTTTATCCACAGATGTAGAAAGTCAGCGGTTAAAAGCACAGACTCATTAGCTCCACCCACTGAGTTTGACTCCAGACTCTGCCACTTATTGATGCCAACTTATTAACCTCTTTGCCTCAGTCCCTTCCTAAGTAAAATGAGGATGATGATGGTACCTAACTTTAGGCTACTGGGGCTTAGAGAAGGCAATCATAACTCTCCCCAGGAGTGGCTGTAGGTTTTATGGGGTCTGAAGCTTGTATTTTTTAGGGATCTCTTTAAGAGAAAGAATATAAAATTATAAATACAAAGCTATAAGGCCAGTGAAGGGTTCGGTCATATCTGACTCTTTGCGATCCTATGGACCATAGCCTACCAGTTTCCTCTACTTATGGGATTCTCCAGGCAAGAATACAGGAGTGGTTTGCCATGCCCTCCTCCAGGGGATCTTCCCAACCCAGGGACTGAACCTGTGTCTCATGTCTCCTGCATTGGCAGGTGGGTTCTTTATCACTAGCGGTACCTGGGAAAAGGAAAGATATTCCCATCTGAATGCAGAGTTCCAAAGAATAGCAAGGAGAGATAAGAAAGCTTTCCTCAGTGATCAATGCAAAGAAACAGAGGAAAAGAACAGAATGGGAAAGACTAGAGATCTCTTCAAGAAAATTAGAGATACCAAGGGAACATTTCATGCAAAGATGGGCTCCATAAAGGACAGAAATTGTATGGACCTAATAGAAGCAGATGATATTAAGAAGAGGTGGCAAGAATACACAAAAGAACTGTACAAAAAAGATCTTCATGACAAAAATAATCACGATGGTGTGATCACTCACCTAGAGCCAGACATCCTGTATTTGAAGCCAAGTGGGCCTTAAAAGCATCACTACAAACAAAGTCAGTGGAGGTGACGGAATTCCAGTTGAGCTATTTCAAATCCTGAAAGATGATGCTGTGAAAGTGCTGCACTTAATATGTCAGCAAATTTGGACAACTCAGCAGTGGCCACAGGACTGGAAAAGGTCAGTTTTCATTCCATTTCCAAAGAAAGGCAATGCCAAAGAATGCTCCAACTACCGCACAATTGCACTCATCTCACATGCTAGTAAAGTAATGCTCAAAATTCTCCAAGCCAGGCTTCAGCAATACGTGAACTGTGAACTTCCTGGTGTTCAAGCTGGTTTTAGAAAAGGCAGAGGAACCAGAGATCAAATTGCCAACATCTGCTGGATCATCAAAAAAGCAAAAGAGTTCCAGAAAAACATCTACTTCTGCTTTATTGACTATGCCAAAGCCTTTGACTGTGTGGATCACAATAAACTGTGGAAAATTCTGAAAGAAATGGGAATACCAGACTACCTGACCTGCCTCTTGAGAAATCTGTATGCAGGTCAGGAAGCAACAGTTAGAGCTGGACATGGAACAACAGACTGGTTCCAAATAGGAAAAGGAGTACGTCAAGGCTGTATATTGTCACCCTGCTTATTTAACTTTGAGGATGAGATGGCTGGATGGCATCACTGACTCGATGGATGTGAGTCTGAGTGAACTCCGGGAGCTGGTGATGGACAGGGAGACCTGGTGTGCTGCGATTCATGGGGTCGCAAAGAGTCAGACACGACTGAGTGACTGAACTGAATGGTAGCTGGGAAGCTCTTATCTACCTCTACATTTCTCTATTCTCCAAACCAGGAACCAACTGAGAAAACAGACACAGTTGGAGATCAAAATATAGCCAAACAATCGTTTATCTACAATTCAAAATCCAAAAAGCTTTAAAACCCAAAAGAGTTTTTGTAATTCATTTGGCAGCAAAATCCAACATCTTCGAACTCATTTGACAATAAAATCTGGTTCTGACCCAATGAGACATAGTCTTAATTTATCCAACTTTGCACGAACATTCATACCTTTTATTGCATAAATAACAAAGTGTTTGACAATGGGGAGTTGTCCCAGAACCTGTAAGTAAGACATATAACCTTTCTGAAGTCTGAAAATTTCTCAAATTTTAAACCCACCAGGTCCCAGGAACTTCAGATAAAGAATTGTGTAGTGTCAGGTACATTACAAATAAAGCTGAATTGGGGAACACATCAGAACCCCAGAAGTACAGGGGCAGGGTTCTGAGTGTGTACACAGGGACTGAGAATCCCCTAGGCTGGAGCACAGCCTCCCCAGGGAATAAGTTGCAGCTGCTTTCCCTTCTCTTAAACCACCAGCTCTCCCGAGTTCATCCTGAGGAGGAAGGAGTTACACAGGAGAAGATTAAGTAGCCCAACAAGTCACTCCCAAAGTGACCTGGGGAGTGGAGAAGAAACACGGTAAATAGGAAAAAAAAAAGTCCCCCACTAAGAATGGTTTTATTGTAAAGATCAAGCAGAACCATGACTTGCAGAATGGAGCTGGAGGAATCAACCTTTCTGACTTCAGACAATATTACAAAGCTACAGTCATCAAGACAGTATGGTACTGGCAGAAAAACAGGAATACAGGACAATGGAACAAGATAGAAAGCCCAGTGATAAACCCACACACCTATGGGCATCTTACCTTCGACAAAAGAAGCAAGACTATACAAAGGAGAAAAAGACAGTCTCTTCAATAAGTGGTGCTGGGAAAATGGGACAGCTACATGTAAAAGAATCAAATTAGAACACTCCTAACATCATATACAAAGATAAAACTTGAAATGGATTAAAGATCTAAACATAAAACCACAAACTATAGAACTCAGGAAAAAAAAAAAAAAACAAAAACATAGGCAGAACACTTTTGTCATAAATCACAGCAAGATCCTCTATGACCCACCGGGTAATGGAAATAAAAACAAAAATAAACAAGTGGGACCTAATTAAACGGTTTTGCACAGCTAAGGAAACCATAAACAAGATGAAAAGACAACCTTCAGAATGGGAGAAAATAACTGCAAATGAAGCAACTGACAAAAGATTAATCTCCAAAATATACAAGCAGCTCATGCAGCTCAACATTAGAAAACCAAACCAATCAAAAAATTGGGCAGAAGACCTAAACAGACATTTCTCCAAAGAAGATATCCAGATGGCTAATAAGCACATGAAAAAATTCTCAACGTTGCTTACTATTAGAGAAATGGAAACCAAAAGTACGGTGAGGTATCACCTTACAACAGTGAGAATGACCATTATCAAAAAATCTACAAACAATAAATGCTGGAAAGGGTGCGGAGAAAAAGGAAGCCTCTTGCGCTGTTAGTGGGAATGCAAATTGATAGAGCCACTATGGAGAACAGTACAGACATTTCTTTTAAAACTGGAAATAAAACTGCCCACTGCCCACCCAGCAATCCCACTACTGGGCATATACCCCTAAGGGACAGATTGAGAGAGTAGCATCGAAATATACGCATAACCATGTGTAAAAGAGAAAGCTAATGGGAAGTGCTGTATAGCACAGGGAGCTCAGCCTGGTGCTCTGTGATAACCTAGAGGGGTGGGACGGGGTGGGCGATGGGAAGGAGGTTCAAGAAGGAGGGGACATGTGTTTACCTGTGGCTGATTCGTATTGATGTATGGCACAAACCAACACATCAAAAAAAAAAAAATGAGTTGAAGAGCTTGGCCTGGTTTCTGACCCACAGGAAGCCTGAGTAGAAGCTGCGGCCGCTGTTACTGTCCTATATCAACCTCATGCACTGACTCATTTCCCTTTGGCCTCAATCTCAGAATAGTTTGAGCCTCCCCAACTCTGATCTCTTTCTTTTAGGGTGAGGGAGCTATTTAGAAGAGTCAAATCACTCTCAAAAGAAAAATGGCTCTTAAGGGATAGATTTCATCTTGTGATTTCATTTTCTCTTTCCTTCTGTTTTATCTTGATTTCTCCACCCACTTATTTTACATTTTCCTTTCCCTGGTTACACTTTGCTTATTTTTAAAACTTGTGTATTTTTTTAGTAAGGACTTTAAATCCTTTCTGGAACGAGACTGAGTAAAATTATATAAATAATTTTAAAAGAATTTGAAGAACGTCAAAAGTATTTGCTACTTACTCCACATAAAATATAGATGAAATCAGTCAAGTGTGGAGGAGAAACCCTAGGATTAAGCAGTCTTGCATGACTGAAATTTGGTGGAAGAAATAACCTTCATGTCAGATATTTTTGTATTCAATTATCTTCTGGCTCCATGAACCAGAAACTTCTCCCTTTAAAAGTATCAAAGAGCATTATCATCTTATTTTATAAGAAGTGTCTGATCAAATGTCAAATCAAACTTTTAATGATAAAATAGGTAACTGGAGTGGGGAAGAAAGAGCAGATAGTGCTAAGGCTTTAGGTAAGTAAAGCGTGCTGTGTGCGCTCAGTCACGCAGTGTGTCAGACGTTTTATGACCCCGTGGACCGTAGCCCGCCAGGCTCCTCTGTCCATGGGATTCTCCAGGCAAGAATACTGGAGTGGGCTGCCATTTCCTGCTCCAGGGGATCTTCCTGACTCAGGGATCAAACCTGCATCTCTTGCATTGGCAGGTGGGTTCTTTACCACTATCGCCACTTGGGAAGTCCAAGTAAACCATAAGCTATGTGAAACTACAGTTAATGTATCTTACAAGAATTAATCAATTCTAGTATATATACATGTGTATATATATATAAACATATATTTACTTTTTATAATCACAATGAAATGTGTGTCCACTGTAAAGTATTTGGGAAATAGAGATTAGTACAAAAGAAAACAATAAACATGACCCAGATCTGAGATCAACTCTGAGATCATTGTTAACATTTTGGTGTATATCCATGCAGCCTTTTCTCTTTACACGGACATTCTTCTGTTTTCTAAAATGGGATCATATTTTACTTATCGTTTATAACTTGCTTTTTCGGTATCTACAGATCCTAAATATCTTCCCATATTAACTATCACTTTAAAATATTTTTTGTAACATACATAATGCACGTTCCTGGTAATATATTCAAATAGTAGAGAGCCGTATAGAGACAAAAGTAAAATCCCGCTTGTCCCGCCAGCGTCTCTCGGGCCCCTAGACGTGCCCACTGCAATAGTTCAATGTGAGCATGCGTGCGCATGTGTGTATACACCCTTTCAGATATTTTTGTACCTTTGCAGGGAAATAATTTTTCTACATAAAAGGATTCGTATTATCAATATTATTCTACCCTTTACATATTTTTGACATCTTTTCTCATCAGTATGGATACCTACCTCAATCTTCTTAAGAGCTATGGTTCCACTTACCAACCTCCTTTACATTGTTAGGGGAAAACAAAGTTACCTATTTTACTAGAATACCAAATAGATAAAAGATATTGTAAAGTAAAATAAAGTAAAAATAAAATTAAAAATAAA
>SJYT01038802.1:0-26265 GCA_006410635.1 Cephalophus harveyi | reverse complement strand
AAAATCTAAAGGAATAAAAAAAAAAAAAGAGTAAATGCAAAAAAAACACAAAAAAACTAAAACACTATAAATGACTTACATGATTATGTTACATAAATAAAGATATATAACTTTTAATTTTTATCCCCTGGGAGACAGCCTTTTGAAATATGACATAAAATAAAAATTATAAAGGAAAAATCTGATATCCCTGACTACATAAATCTCAAACTTTTGCAAAGTGAAACAAACAAAAACAAACAAACAAAAATCACTAGGTATAAATAATAAATGACAAACTGAGAAAGATATTTTCAGTGCAAATTATAGATAAATGACTAATTTCCTCAGTGTATGTTGGCACTTCAGGGATAAAGAAAAACAAGTGGCCAAACAAAATAAAAACAAAGGAAAGAAGAAGGAAAAACAGCCATAAAAAGGTGAAATGCCCATTCATGAAGAAATGAAAATCAAATAAAGATGAATGCAATTTGGTAACTGTCATCATTGGTTAGATGTGAACAACTCTGTACTTGCAGTTGCAGAAGTATAAACTGGTACAATCTTCTTTGGAGGGTGAATTGACAATACCAACATTCTAAATACATCTTTTCACTCAAAAATTCCACTCCTCAGTTTTGTATTTATACTTTGTCTCTAAGTGATGTCCAACTCTTTGTGACCCCATGGACTGTAGCATACCAGGTTTCCCTGTCTTTCACTACCTCCCAGTTCAGTTCAGTTTAGTCACTTGTTTATTGATATTTCTCCTGGCAATCTTGATTCCAGCTTGTGCTTCTTCCAGCCCAGGGTTTCTCATGATGTACTCTGCATAGAAGTTAAATAAGCAGGGTGACAATATACAGCCTTGACGTACTCCTTTTCCTATCTGGAACCAGTCTGCTGTTCCATGTCCAGTTCTAACTGTTGCTTCCTGACCTGCATACAGATTTCTCAAGAGGCAGGTCAGGTAGTCTGGTATTCCCATCTCTTTCAGAATTTTCCACAGTTTATTGTGATCCACACAGTCAAAGGCTTTGGCATAGTCAATAAAGCAGAAATACATGTTTTTCTGGAATTCTCTTGCTTTTTCGATGATCCAGCAGATGTTGGCAATTTGATCTCTGGTTCCTCTGCCTTTTCTAAAACCAGCTTGAACATCAGGAAGTTCACGGTTCACGTATTGCTAAAGCCTGGCTTGGAGAATTTTGAGCATTACTTTACTAGCATGTGAGATGAGTGCAATTGTCTGGTAGTTGGAGCATTCTTTGGCATTGCCTTTCTTTGGAATTGGAATGAAAACTGACCTTTTCCAGTCCTGTGGCCAATGCTGAGTTTTTCAAATTTGCTGGCATATTGAGTGCAGCACTTTCACAGCATCATCTTTCAGGATATGAAACAGCTCAACTGGAATTCCATCACCTCCACTAGCTTTGTTCGTAGTGATGCTTTCTAAGGCCCACTTGACTTCACATTCCAAGATGTCTAGCTCTAGATGAGTGATCACATCATCATGATTATCTGGGTCGTGAAGATCTTTTTTGTACAGTTCTTCTGTGTATTCTTGCCACCTCTTCTGAATATCTTCTGCTTCTGTTAGGTCCATATCATTTCTGGTATTCACTATCTCCCAGAGTTTGCTCAAATTCATGTCCACTGAGTCGGTGATACCATCCAACCATCTCATCCTCTGTCACCCACTTCTCCGGTTGCCCTCAATCTTTCCTAGCATCAGGGTCTTTTCCAATCAGCCGACCCTTCCCATCAGGTGGCCAAAGTATTGGAGTTTCAATTTCAGCACCAGACCTTCCAGTGAGTATTTAGGGTTGATTTCCTTTAGAATTGACTGGTCTGATGGTCTTGCAGTTCAAGGGACTCTAAGAGTCTTCTCCAACACCACAGTTCAAAAGCGTCTACTCTTTGGCACTCAGCCTTCTTTATGGTCTGACTCTCACATCCATATGTGACTACTAGAAAAACCATAACTTTGACTATATGGACCTCTGTCGGAAAAATGATGTCTCTGCTTTTAAATATATTGTCTAGTTGTTACAGCTTTTCTTCCAAGGAGCAAGCATCTTTCATTTTCATGGCTGCAGTCAGCATCGCTGGTGATTTTGGAGCCCAAGAAAATAAAATCTGTCACTGCTTCTGCTTTTTCTCCTATTTGCCATGAAGTGATCGAACCAGATGCCATGACCTTAGTTTTATGAAAGTTGAGTTTTAAGCCAGCTTTTTATGTCTCCTCTTTCACCCTCATCCGGAGGCTCTTTACTTTCTGATCTCAGAGTGGTATCATCTGCATATCTGAGGTGATTGATATTTCTCCTGGCAATCTTGACTACAGTTTGTGAGTCATCCAGCCTGGCATTTTGCATGATGTACTCTATATATAAATTAAATAAGCAGAATGACAATATACAGCCTTGACATACTCCTTTCCCTATTTGGAATTAGTCTGTTTTTCCACATACGGTTCCAACTGTGGCTTCTTGATCCACGCACAGGTTTCTCAGGAGACAAGTAAGGTGGTCTGGTATTCTCATCTCTAATAATTTTCCACAGTTTGTTGTCATCCACACAGTCAAAGGTTTTAGCATAGTCAATGAAGCACAAGTAGATATTTTCCTGGAACGCCTTTGCTTTCTCCATGATCTAATGAATGTTGGCAATTTGATCTCTGGTTCCTCTGCTTTTCCTTAACCCAGCCTGTACATCTGAAGTTCTCGGTTCATGTACTGTCAAAGCCTAGCTTTGAAGGATTTTGAGCATAACTTAGTTAGCATGTGAGGTGATCACAACTATATGGCAGTTTGAACCTTCTCTGGTATTGTCCTTCTTTAGGATTGGAATGAAAACTGACCTTTTCCAGTCCTGTGGCCACTGCTGAGTTTTCCAAATTTGCTGGCATATTGAGTGCAGCACTTTCACAGCTCCATCTTTTAGGATTTTAAATAACTCAACTGGAATTTTATCACCTCCACTAGGCTTCCCTCATAGCTCAGTAAAAAATCTGCCTGCAATGCAGGAGACCCAGGTTTGATTCCTGGGTCAGGAAGATCCTCTGGAGAAGGCAATGGCAACCACTCCAGTATTCTTGCTTGGGGCATCCCATGGACTGAGGAGCCTGGCAGGCTACAGTCCGTGGGGTCACAAAGAGTCAGACACGACTTAGAGACTAAACCACCACCACCACTAGCTTTGCTCCTTGGTCTTTATCCCATATAATTAAGTATGTAAAAGGGTGTCTATAAGGATATTTGTTATAGTGTTGTTTATATAGCAAGTTCTCACATGAAAACATTCCTTAGAATTACTGAGAATAACCACTAGATGTCACAATTGTTCCACAAAAATACAGCTATAGCCAAGGTCGATCAAATTTAAAGGCAATAAAGAACTTTGTATATATAGTCCTTCGTGAGTGCATGCTCAGTCATGTCAGACTCTGCAACACCATGGACTGTAGCCTGTCGGGCTCCTCTGTCCATGTAATTTTCCAGGCAAGAATACTGGAGTAGGTTGCTGTTTCCTCCTCCAGGGGAATCTTCCCAACCCAGGGATGGAACCCACGTCTCCTGTGCTTAGCAGGTGGATTCTTTACCACTGAGCCACCTGGGAAGCCCCTATATAGGCTTTCACTTTAAGATAATTATCCAGGCCACCCAGTGCAACTCTTCAACAAGGACAATTTACATCACAAAGTATTTGTAAAACAGCAGTTCACAAAGTGATCTTCAAATTGTCTTTTTATAAAATGTTTTTCTCATATCAAGGAACTCAGACCAGGGCTCTGTGGCAATCTAGAGGGGTGGGATGGGGAGGGAGGTGAGAAGGATGCTTTAGAGGGAGGGGACATACGTATACATAACTACAACTGATCCATGATGATGTGTGGCAGAAACCAACACAATATTGTAATTATCCTTCAATTAAAAATAAGAAAAAATAAAAAAATTTTTATCACAAAGAAGTCTCAGTGAGCTTTTATATGCTTTTATAAAACTTTATTCTAAAATGCACTAAAATGGAGTAGGTTTTTGTGGTGTGATTTGAGAGCTTCCAGGAGGAACTCAGGCCTTCAATCTCACCACAAACATGTATAATTCCTAAAATCTCACTGTGGAAGATTAATGTTGAGGCATTTAAGAGTTTCCAGTCTTTAGAAGTGTTAACTGTGAAATATCTCTGAATGAGGTGACCCTTTGAGCACTATTACTGGATAGTTTTAAAGATTTATTGAGCTTTAAACGAGAACAAAGCCCACTGTGAAAGAAACATAAAATGAAAGAGCTGGGGCGGGTGGCAGCATGTGGAAGGCATGGCTCAGGCTGGGCTTTGCACACCTACCTGATCGTCCTTTACGCTGGACAGGACACAATTCAGGGAGATCTTACTTCTGAGGAGTGTGAATACTTCGGGGAACCTAAGACCCTAGATAACATTTGGCTTATCAAAATCTGTACTGTCACAACGATTTCCTAATGTCACCCTTATTTCCCTTGTATCAAGCTGCATATTTGATGCTGATCTAAAGTAAATATGCACAAATATATTAGGAAATATATATCATGTATTTGTTTCTGTATTCATAAGCTAATAGTCAAAGAAAATATTGAAACCAAACCCATATTTAGTTTTCGATTAAGGAGTTCCAAATAAAAGCAACTGCGCATAGACATAGGGCTAAATAAATGTTTGGCTTTAAAATAAGAATTTCTTCATCAAATACAGACGCACGAGGTGCAAACTGAATAGGAAAGCAAATCAATAGTGTTAGGCCATAACTTTTACAAATAGTTGCTCATCAGTTTTATATCAGATATAAAATACAATCAGTAACGAAAGGGCTGAGAAGGTCTCACTTTGCCAAAGCAAAACATGGAATATCAAACCTGAAGATTCAGGTGCTTTTTGAAAGCTTTTCATTTATAATGAATTACATTAACAAAGTGATATATGTAAGTATATTTAGTGCTAGATATTAGTCAGCTCCGTATTAATACCTTTAGTCCATGGTACTGTCTACAATTTTCAAAGCAGATTTTCATACTTTCTTTGATTTTCTTCTGTAGAATGACTTTTTTGGATTGATATAAAAATACTATCAGCCTATAATTAATTTTCTCCATCCAACCTATAGGTCCAACTGAATTAAATATCTTTAACCGTAGGCATTTGAAAAAGAGGAAAATAAGTCTGCCTATTGCTTGTGGCCACCTCATGCGAAGAGTTGCCTCACTGGAAAAGACTCTGATGCTGAGAGGAATTGGGGGCAGGAGGAGAAGGGGACGACAGAGGATGAGATGGCTGGATGGCATCACCGACTCGATGGACATGAGTTTGAGTGAACTCCGGGAGTTGGTGATGGACAGGGAGGCCTGGTGTGCTGCGATTCATGGGGTCACAAAGAGTCAGACACGACTGAGCGACTGATCTGAACTGAACTGATTGCTTGTGGACAAAATGTTTTAAAGCTAGAGATGACATCAGCACTCAGTCCCCTAGCCACCTCCCCTGGCCTCACAGCTCTAGCTCATTCGTGTCTTTTTCAAATGGACATGGTTTATGACGTCAGTTGTTCAATCATGTCCAACTCTAAGACCCATGGACTATAGCCTGCCAGACTCCTCTGTCCATGGAATTCTCTAGGCAAGAATGCTGGAGGGGGTTGCCATTCCCTTCTCCATGGTTTGTAACTGAATAAATAGTAATACCTTTTCCTGCACCGTGCCATTGTCCATTTTTTCTTATCCTTGAACTAAATGCTAAGGGTTACATCTTTATCCTAACATGATGGAAAAACAGTGTGGTAGCTCTAAACTGGTTAAGGGCTGGGTCTTTTCCCCCACCCAGTTTATCTTAGGTCATATTATTGGAGAACTGTGCAAACACACAGTTTTATAGACCAGGGGTCTTCTAAGCATAGATGCACCCACGATGATCCATCAGGGCAGTGATCCACAAAATCCAACCCAGCCAAACCCAGCCCACCACTTGTTTATCTTTTCTTTAAAAAATTTTTATTGAGATAAAATACACACAACTTAAAATTTACTCTCTAAATTATGTTTAAGTGTACGGTGGTATTAAATACATGCCGAATGTTGTGCAACCACCACCAACGACTGAATCCTTTATAGTGTCTCCTCCACCCACTCAAACTCCTGTCCATAACAGCAGCATCAGCTTACCACTTGGCCCTTCCCTGAGTTAATTAGTTTCTCATTCCTATATTCCCCCCTAAAAACCATAGTAAAAGGGGAGAGATGGGTCTCATAACTCTTGGCTCAATTACTTTGTCTTATTTAAGAAGGCTAGTTTAACGAAAAAAAGCTTAAGCGTGATACTGTGTTTCTTTAAACTTGTAATGCATTTTGGGCTTTCTTGTTTTGAGCTCATTTTTGAAATGCGGTTTGTTTATTTGCGGCTGCACTGGGTCTCCGCTGCCGCACGTAGGCGCTCCCGAGTTGTGGTGAGCGGGGCTCTTCTCTGCTTGTGTCCACAGGCTTCTACTGTGGTAGCTTCTATGCTTGCAGAGCACAGGCTCTAGGCACATGAGCTCAGTGGTTGTGGCACACGGGCTTCGCTGCCCAATGGCAGGTGGAATCTTCCCACACCAGGGATCAAACCCATGTTCCCTGCAAGGTGGATTCTTAACCATTGGACCAGCGGGGAAGTCCTTGTAATGCATTTTGAATAGGGTCATACTTATCTGGGCTTCCCTCATGGCTCACGGTAAAGAATTCACCCACAATGCAGAAGACACGGGTTCAATCTCTGGGTCAGAAAGAGCCCCTGGAATAGGAAATGGCTATCCACTCCAGCGGTGCTTCCCTGGTGGCTCAGAGGTTAAAGCCTCTGCCTGGAATGCGGGAGACCGGGGTTCTATCCCTGGGTTGGGAAGATCCCCTGGAGAAAGAAATGGCCACCCATTCCAGTACTCTTGCCTGGAGAATCCCATGGAGGGAGGAGCCTGGTAGGCTACAGTCCATGGGGTCGCGAAGAGTCGGACACGACTGAGCGACTTTACTTACTTACCCACTCCAGCATTCTTGCTGGGAAACTCCCATGGGCAGAGGGACCTGGGGGGCTGTGGGGTCACAAAGAGCTGGACATGACTGAAGTGACTGAACATGCACGATACTCATCATCTATATTCAAATATCATCATGGACCGCACTACCATTTCTTTCTGGACAAGCATCTATAAAAGAAGATTCTGATATACAACATGCTACCTTGCGTCACATTTTTCATCCTCAGCTCCAACACTAGGTGTGGTCACTCATTTAGAGCCAGACATCCTAGACTGTGGAGTCAAGTGGGCTTTAGGAAGCATTACTACAAACAAAGCTAGTGGAGGTGATGCAATTCCAGCTAAGCTATTTAAAATTCTAAAAGATGATGCCGTTAAAAGTTCTGCACTTAATATGTCAGCAAACCTGGAAAACTCAGTGGTGGCCACAGGACTGGGAAGAGTCAATTTTCATTCCAATCCCAAAGAAGGACGATGCTAAAGAATGTTCAAACTACTGTACAACTGCACTCATTTTACATGCTAGCAAAGTTATGATCAAAGTCCTTCTAGTTAGGCCTCAATAGTACATGAACTGAGAACTTCTAAATGTACTACCTGGGTTTAGAAAAGGTAGAAGAACCAGAGATCAAATTGACAACATTCGTTGGATCATAGAAAAAGCAAGGGAATTCCAGAAAAACATCTGCTTCACCGACTACACTAACATCTTTGATTGTGTGGATCTCAACATACTGTGGACAATTCTTAAAGAGATGGGAATATCAGATCACATTACCTTCCTGAGAAACCTGTATGTGGATCAGGAAGCAACAGTTAGATATGGAACAACAGACTGGTTCAAAATTGGGAAAGGAGTAGGTCAAGGCAGTATATTGTTATCCTGTTTATTTAACTTCTATGCAGAGTACATGCGAAATGCTGGGCTGGATGAATCTGGAAACCAGCTGGAAACAAGATTACCAAGACAAATGTCAACAACCTCAGATATGCAGATGACACCACTCTCATGGCAGAAAGTGAAGAGGATCTAAAGAGCCTCTTAATGAGGGTAAAAGAGGAAAGTGAAAAGAGCTGGCTTAAATCTCACTATTTAAAAAACCAGGATTGTGGTATCTGGTCCCATCACTTCATGGCAGATAGAAGGGGGAAAGTGGAAGTAGTGACAGATTTTCCTGGGCTCCAAAATAACTGAAGACACTGACTGCAACTATGAAATTAAAAGATGCTTGCTCCTTGGAAGGAAAGCTATGGCAAACCTAGACAGCATATTAAAAAACAGCGACATCACTTTGTCGACAAAGATCCATATAGTCAAGGCTATAGTTTTTCCAGTAGTCATGTACAGATAGATGTGAGAGTTGGACCGTAAAGAAGGCTGAGTGCCGAGGAATGGATGCTTTCAAATTGTGGTGCTGGAGAAGACTCTTGAGAGTCCCTTGGACAACATGGAGATCAAACCAGTCGATCCTAAAGGAAATCAACCCAGAATATTCATTGGAGGGACTGATGCTGAAGCTGAAGCTCCAATACTTTGGCCACCTGATGCGAAGAGCCGACTCATCGGAAAAGACCCTGAAGCTGGGAAAGATTGAGGGCAAAAGCAGAGAAGGCCAGCAGAGGATGGGATGGTTGGATTAGTCAGACTTGACTTAGTGACCGAACACACACACACAAACAGAACTTAAGAAAAGTCCATGGCAACCTCACAACCATCTTTGAAAAGAAGCGTGGTAGCTCTTAGCCTTCTCTGGTGGCTAGGACAGTAAAGAATCTGCCTGCAATGCAGGAGACTGGGGTTTGAGCCCTGGGTCTGGAAGACTCCCTGGAGAAGGAAATGGCTACCGACTCCAGTACTCTTCTGGAGAATTCCATGAACAGAGGAGCCTGGTGGACTATAGTCCATGGTGTTGCAAAGAGGAGGGCACGATGGAATGACTAAGACTGCTACTAAAGTGGTTAATACTTGTGTCTATGCACAGATGTAGAAACTGAGAAGCAGGAGCTGGGATTCTCAGACACCTGCCCAAGGTTACCTACTAAGTGAGAGGAGAGCTGGAACGACAGAGATCTCAGTGCTCTTGACTCCACACCCAGGGCTCCTCTGCTGCCTCCCACTGAAACAAATTAAGAATTTCAAGGCAGGGTTTCTCCAGTGGTCCAGTGGTTAAGAATCTGCCTTGGCAGTGCAGGGGATACAGGTTCCATTCCTGGTCTGGAAAAATTCCACATGCCGCAGGGCAACTCAGCCCATGTGGCCCAGCAGCTGAGCCCCTGAGCTGCAGCCACTGAAGCCTGCACATCCTGGAGCCAGTGCTCCGCTACAAGAGAAGCCACAGCGATGAGAAGCATGAGCACGGTGGCTGGAGAGCGTCCCCTGCTCCCCACAACTAGAGGGAAGCCCGCACAGCAATGAGGAGCCAGCACAGCCAGCAAAGAATGCAGAAAGAAAGAATTTCCAGACTATTAAACCACGGGCAGAGCCCTTCTGAACCCAGGACCTCACGGGCCTGCACGGGCCCCACAAAGCCCTGCTCTCGTGACACAGTACCTTCCCAAAGCACAGATCCAGCTGGGTCTGGGGGGAACTGGGGAGTGCTTCTTATGTGTCCATGGTACAGCTTGTGCTTATGCCACAGTAAAAGAATTGCTAATTTCTCTTGGCAGGGAGAGTGACTTTACTTCTAACAAAAAATTCAGAGGCATCTGTAGAAACTAAAACAAATACATAAACACAGGACAAAAGGCTGCCAGCCCCCTGAAGGGCGACTGCCAAAAGCAGGGGCTCCTAAGTAAAACATCAGGGTAAGATGATTTTCTTTTTTATTTGCATTTTTCTCGTTGGAGCATCCTAAATTTTGATTCCTTCCTTAACAATCATACTTTTGTCCTTTGAATAAACTGAATTTCTATTCATCATCCTTTCATGGTACCACTTCTAAAAGCAAAAATTTCACTTGAGTTGAACTTTAGAACTTAGGTAATTTCCGTGTTAGGTCTTGGAGAAGGCAATGGCACCCCACTCCAGTGTTCTTGCCTGGAGAATCCCAGGGACGGGGGAGCCTGGTGGGAGGCCGTCTATGGGGTCGCACAGAGTCGGACACGACTGAAGCGACTTAGCGGCAGCAGCAGCAGCGTTAGGTCTTCCTTAATTCTTGCTCTGTTCCCGGTCAAAGCTAATTCCACTGGCATTGTGGTTCTGCCTTATGGGAAACTTATCAGTCTCTCCCTAACTCCAGGCTTCCCAGTAGTAAAGAATCTGCCTGCCAGTGCAGGAGAAGCAAGAGACGGGGTTCCATTCCTAGGTCCAGAAGATTCCCTGAAGTAGGAAATGGCAACTCACTCCAGCATTCTTGCCTGGAGAATTCCATGGACAGAGGAGCCTGGCGGGCTACAGTCCCTGGGGTTGAAAGAGTCAGGCATGACTGAGCTACTGAACACACGCAAACATACACTGCCTAACTCCACGTTAGTATTAATGGCTTTTTCTACCTCTGTGCCTGACAAAGCTGTACTGGCTGGTGGAGAGAGAAGCAGTCTAAGAAGGGCAGGGACTTTTGATGCTTTCCATTCTGTGGCTGAGCCATTCTCCCCCAACCCCATTCACATTTTCTTTCAGTTCTTTTATTCCCCAACTGAAGAATTCAGTGTCCGTAGGCTGCCCCGCTCTGGGAGTCCTAAGCTACCTAGCTTCTGCCCTTTGCAGACCAAGTATTAGGAAAGCAATCAGATTAACTTTGCTGTACTGAAATACCAATGCAATTCATCTTCCCACTCCTAATGCTGATCTCACAATTACTGCCATCAAGATTTTTACTTTTCTTTTGGCTGCATGGCATATGGATCTTAGTTCCCCAGCCAGGGATCAAACCCCCATCCCCTGCACTGGAAGTGCGGAGTCTTAACCACCAGACTGTCAAGGAAGTCTCTGCCACAGGATTTTATCTTGCCATTTGTTCTACCAAAGGGAGGTTTTGCTTGTCAACTCAACTGCCTAGTCAATCTTAAAATCAGCTATTTCCTCCTCTACCTAGGAAACTATCAGTTTTATTTTTCTTCCTGAAAGGCTGACCCCAGAAAT
Source organism: Cephalophus harveyi (assembly GCA_006410635.1). Taxonomy (NCBI): domain Eukaryota; kingdom Metazoa; phylum Chordata; class Mammalia; order Artiodactyla; family Bovidae; genus Cephalophus; species Cephalophus harveyi. Next base: position 15,166 of record SJYT01038802.1, on the reverse strand, counting down.
AATTGACCATTAGATAAAAACAAACGATATATTTTTTTAAGGTACGGTTTATTTGTTCCTGATAACCATAGACAAAACATAACCACTATGTATGTGTGCTGTGCTAAGTCGCTCCAGTTGTGTCCGTTTCTTTGCAACACTATGGACTGAAACCCACCAGGCTCCTCTGTCCATGGGATTCTCCAGGGGAGAATACTGGAGTGGGTTGCCATATCCTCCTCCAGGGGATCTTTCTGAAGGATAGAACCTGAATCTCTTACTTCTCCAGTATTAGCAGGTGGATTCTTTACTACTAGTGTGACCTGGGAAGCCCCAACCACTATGTATATGTGGACTTAAACTCACGGCCTAAAAGTTGAGAGTTACATTTTATTCGGTGGTGATTTTTAGGACTTCAAACCCAGGAGACAGTATCTCAAGAGACCCTGAGAGAACTGTTCACAGGAGGTGAGGGGAGGAGCCAGATTATATAGAAGTTTTGCAGAAAAAGTTCAGGTAAGCTGAACATCAACAGATTATTGTTAATTAGAGAAAACCAGATAACCCAAGTTAAGGAGTTTAGCGCTTTTCTATGTATGAGAGGGCTTCCCTGGTGGCTCAGTCAGTAAAGAATCCGCCTGCAGTGCAGGAGAACAGGGCTCTATCCCTGGGTCAGAAGATCCCCTGGAGAAGGAAATAGCAACCCACTCCAGTATTCTTGTCTGGGAAATGCCATGGACAGAGGAGCCTGGTTATCTACAGTCCACTGGGTTGCACAGAGTCGGACACAGCTTAGCAGCTAAACCACCCCCACCACTGACTGCTGGGCGGAGAATTAACGATACAGGAAAATGGTGGAATCCTGGAGACCACTGATAAGCTATTGCACCACCAGTTGGACAGAGGAGCCTGGTTATCTACAGTCCACTGGGTTGCACAGAGTCGGACACAGCTTAGCAGCTAAACCACCCCCACCACTGACTGCTGGGCGGAGAATTAACGATACAGGAAAATGGTGGAATCCTGGAGACCACTGATAAGCTATTGCACCACCAGTGAGCCGTGGTGGTGGTTTGCACTGGATGGCTGTATGGGCTCACTGAAATCATTCCGTACGTATGCTCCTCAGCTGTCTGGAGCCCGGATCCTGTGTTTTCACACCCTGAGTTTCCTCAGGGCTCACCGCAGGAGGGGACTGTAGTCTGCCGGCTGCTGTGATAGAGGGCAGGCATTCCTTCCTTCCCGAGTGCCCTCAGGGCTCACCAGCTCTCCACTGTGGAGGCTGCCATTGCTGACGGCTGTGACCTCCTTTGGTTACTGATACGGCAGGAAATATTCCACTTCTTATATATCACAGTAGTTTGACTGTAAATGCATGATTTAACATCTATTCCAAATGTGCCCTCAGGGCTCACCAGCTCTCCACTGTGGAGGCTGCCATTGCTGACGGCTGTGACCTCCTTTGGTTACTGATACGGCAGGAAATATTCCACTTCTTATATATCACAGTAGTTTGACTGTAAATGCATGATTTAACATCTATTCCAAACCCCATGAGTATTTATTCTTCAGTTTATTTCCCTGGTAACAGAGGCAGTCACTTATAACCTAACCAGAATTAGAGAGGACTCGGCTCCCAACCTAAACCCAGATATTTCTCACCTCCCACCCAGATTAAGCTGTTTTACCACATTTTGGTAATAAATATTCAGCATTTTCTAAGGGAATCTGGGATCATGAGAGAGATTTTCTTCTGAGATGGAGCCAGGAAAGCTCACAATACCTCTTCATAGCATAAAGACAAATATTCCTCCCCAGCGTTTGCTTTATGCTCTTTGTATCGGTCATCTACTGCCATATAACAAACTGTCCCTGAGAAATGGAGTATTTCCTGCCATATCAGTAAACAAGGATGTCACAGTCATCAGTGATTCTGGCTCTCCAAACGTGAATTCCTGAGCCCTAGAGGCACTCAGGAGGCAGAACGATGCCTGTATTGGCAGCTACCAGGTTGCAGCCACTCCCTACAGTGATCAATGAGAACTAAGGATGTGAAAAAAGCAGGATACTGGCCCCAGATAGCTGAGGCGCATGTAAAGGAATGAAGCCAGTGAGCTCAGACTCTCGAATCTTCTCATATACAGAAAAGCACTAAATTCCTTAACCTGAGGTGTCTGGTTTTCTTTAATTCACAGGATACCCATGATGTTCAGACTACCTGCCCCTTGTTGCAAACTTCTATATAAGCTGCCTCCTCCCCACGCTTCCTTGGAGCAGTTCTCTCAGGATTTCTTGAGAGGCTGCCTCCTGGGCTTGAAGTCCTGAAAATTCCCACTGAATAAAACACAACCCTCAACTTTTAGGTTGTGATTATTTTTTAAGTTGACAGCTCCACACATGGCATCTTGAAACAAAAGTAAGCATTATTTCACACAGGAGGTGTGGGTCAGGAACTTGAGGCAGCTTAGCCAGGAGATTCTGGCTTGGGAGCTTTCAGTCAGGTTGCAATTGAGATGTTGGCCAAGGTTGCAGTAATCTGAGACCTGTTTCCAACATGGCTGGCAAATTGGTAGGGGGCCTCAGTTCTTCCTAAATTAACTGTAGGGGCTGTGTATGTCCTTACAACATGGAAGCTGGCTTCACCCCAGCGGAAGTGGTCCAAGAGAGAGAGGCAGAAGCTACATCTTTTATGACCTATAACCTCAGAAGTCAAAAGCTGTCATTTCTGCAAAGTCTTACTGGTGACACGTGTCAGCCTGGCTGCAGGGAAGAGCCAGTTGTGACTCCTGGTTGGATCTGTTTCTTTCATTTGCTTTTCATTACTTTATTATTATAATCATACTTAGTAATGGCCTACACTGGGGACCCCTGCCCCTCTGCCTGACTATAAGTGCCTTTGTTCAGCTCACAGAGAGACAACTTGACCCAGCCCACCTGTGAATGGCTGCAGGAGAGAAATTAACACATCCCCTCCTATGTTGCAAGATAAATGGCCTTTTTACTTTACTTCCTCACCTCCTAACACCTAGATCCAGATAAGATGATTATTTTGAGATATTAGTCTGCCATCTTCTCTGTCAGTTGGTTTTCCAAATGAAGTCATATTCCTTGTTTCAACACCTCATCTCCAAGTTTATTGGCCTGCTGCGAGCAGAGAGCTTGGACTCTAATGTATTCAGTATGTTAGCAGGCCTGCATAAGGATATGAATCCCAGGAGGCAAGGATCGTTGCAGGCCATCTTAAAGGCTAGCTATCACATTCATTATGCCACTCTTTTCATCATATAGGAAACAGAAATTCCTTGTTTCCAACGTGGCTTTCCTACATGGTTGGAAAATTGGTAGGGGGCCTCAGTTCTTCCTAAACTATAGGGCTGTGTATGTCTTTACAACATGGAAGCCGGCTTTGCCCCAAAGGAAGTGATCCAAGAGAGAGTGAGGCCTCTCTCTCTTGTGACCAATTTGGGTTGGTATGTGATCAATCCAAAGGTCCTTGAAAAGGGATATTCCCTATTATTTATTATTGAATTTGCATTCTGTTACACATTAACTTTTAAGATATTGTTAGTGTCAATAATTGCTATAAGTCTGATCAATGATGGGCACAATGGGAAAAAAACCTCTCTCTAGATAATGTGTGTGGCTGTGCTTGCCCGGCAGTGTGCTTTTCCTGGCTCCATGTTCTTTGAGGCACTCCTCTGTTTACTGCTGCACAAGACCTACCACTCAGACTGAGAGCAAGAATTTAGATTCTGTTCTGAGAGGTAACTAACTGCTGAATAAAGCTGAGGAGAGACAAGGTCATATTTGGATTTTATTAGGTTCCTTCTGTTGTCAGTATACAGGATGGGTTGGTGGTGGGGAGGAAGAAAGAGCAATACTGGAAATAGGCCCATTAAAATCTGTTTCAGAGAGTCCCTTTATCACAGATAAAGTTTTACACTAGTTTTAATTCCCATTTCCTTCATTAACTAATTTGAAGCTCAGCAAATTAATCTCAGCTGAGCAATGGTATGTGCTGATTTAGTGTTTAATAACAGCTGAGGAGGGTGGGGAATGAGAAGAAGGAAAGAAGGAAGGGAAGGAGGGAGGGGAGGAAAGGAAAAAAGGGAAAAGATAAAACTCTGTAGTATCTGCTAACTTCTGTGGCATCAATACTTTCACCATGGCCAATTTCAAACTACAAACATGATCTCGCTGGACAAGGAGCTGGGAAGAGATGTGTACACCTGGCTGATACCACCAGGCACCAGCACCCACTGCTACCTTCAAGCTCTTTAAGCAGAAGCAGCCAGGAGCAGGTCAGCAGGTCAGAACATGACCCAAAGTCCTCACTCACACGGCCAGCAAGGAGGAAGACAGACTTCTTAGGCACCTGCTCACCCCAGAGGGGATCAGTCAGGAGCCAGGGTCCTCACTCTCTGCAGAAACATCCTGGTACTCAACTCCCAACCTGGACTACCCAGACCACAAAATTAGCCTAAGAATAAGGACAAGAAAAAGGACATGGGCATAGCGGCAAAAAGTATTTTTAAATTTAAGAGAATTATCTGTATTCATTTACTGGTAGCCCAGCTGGTAAAGAATCTGCCTGCAATGCAGGAGACCCCAGTTTGATTCCTGGGTCAGGAAGATCCCCTGCAGAAGGGATAGTGTACCCCCTCTAGTATTCATGGTCTTCCCTGGTGGCTCAGATGGGAAAGAATCCACCTGCAATGAAGGAGACCCGGGGTCAATCCCTGGGTTGGGAAGATCCCTTGGAGGAGGGCATGGTAACCCACTCCAGTATTCTTGCCTGGAGAATCCCCATGGACAGATTGAGCCTGGCAGGCTACAGTCCATGTGGTCGCAAAGAGTCAGACACGACTGAGCAACTAAGCACAGCACACACACCCTTTCAAACTATTAAGAGTGAATTATGGAGAAAGGTCACTAGATATATAATGCAGGTAAAGTATTACTATGCCTTTTCTCTTAATGAGAAACTGTTACCTTTTTCTATAAAGCATGACCCTTGAGACATGAATCTACATATATATTTTTTTCTATAGAGGATGTAAGTGAACAAGGACCACTCGAAACCATGATTACTACATTATTACTAATAGGACCCAGTCACATTGGGTTTTTCACAATGTGAAAATAAAAAATTTCTTTCCTCATCCACCATCTCATTGTCTTCATCAAAATTTGCTGAAGTATTTGTTTCACAGAACAGTGTGGAAAGCTGGCACATTTCCAAACAAAGTGAAAAAAAATGAAATTCCCTGTTAATAGCAAATCTGTATAAGAAACTAGGCAGGCCACAGTTGTGCTTTTTCTCCAGAGTTCCACAGTCCCACCGTGAGGTTTTAAAGGGCTCTGGCACGCTATGGCACTGACACAGAACCTTCCTGGCTGGAGGGTGGTGAGACACCCAGCAGGGACAGGGAGAATGACTTTCTCCTAGGAAAGTTCTCCAGTGTTGGGGAGGGGAAGGGAAGGGGATAGCCCTTAGGCTAACCTGTCAGTATGCTTCAGGACTGAAGTTATTGCTAATCAGTGAAATGGGACAGCTAATTCAGGTCCCTTGAGTCCTGTGGTTCTTTACATCCCTTCTGCAAGGACCTTTCCTTTTTATTTTTTCCAGAGAAACCTGACGCAAGCTCTTCAAATTCTCTCCTAAACATGAAATATTTTAGAGATAATTTTGACTGTAAGTTTTTATGTTTTTTTATAAAAATGAAGAGGTGTGAGATCAGGAGAGGTAGAGAAGGAAGCAAAAAGCACAAGTGGGACTGACAAGCTACGTTTCCTCAAGATGAGTCTTAAGCGATGGTCTTAGTGGAACTACCACAAAAGCAATGATCTGACCTCATTGCATCATATCATGAGGAGCATAGTGTTGGTTTAACATTGGTGATAAATTTATTCACCTGGTTAAAGCTGAGACTGCCAAGTCGACCCACAGTTACTACTTTCCCCTCTGAAATTAGTAAGTAATTTGTGGAGCAGTATTTTGAGACTGCGTAAATATCTTGTTTTTTGTCAAACTTTCACCAATCAGTTTTAATTCCATTGATGTTTTCCCAACTCCATCTATTTTTCTATACTGATCATTTGGTGTTTTACTGAAGAAGCAACTTTTCTTTCTTCCTGTTTCTATTAGTAGGGATGCATGGCTTTTTGCTTTATTCAATAGATTCCATGTTATTTTGATGCTTTGATTGTCCCAGATTCAACCAGTAGGAACCTCTTTAAGCTGGCTCCTGTGTAATTTGTTAAGTCCCCATCCTTCTTTGAGCATTTCTTTTTGCGGAAGACGATGTGCTGGGCTCATCTTGCACTTTTCCTACCCTGGGACTGGAATCAGTCTTTTTCTCCAAAGAGCTCTGTGTAGGGTATATTTTTAAAAATTGGTCTTGGATAGTGATTGCAAGCCATCTTTATTTTTCCCCTCTGGTTGGTAAATCACTCTTGTGAATTTGGTTAGCATGAGGAGTTTCTCCAACATTTCAGCCACCCTCAGGGAGCTTGTGCAACTTGGGGGCAGACTCCAGACTGTAGTGTGTTAGTATAATCAGCTATGGGGATGGCCAGCCTGAAATGGCTTCACACTTCTAGTGCAACATACAGCTCTGGCATCTAATGTCCCATCAGAGCCATGGGTTCAGTGAGGGGTGCTTGTGAATACTATCACTGGGAGGCCAAAAACTAAAAGCTCATTCCAGGTCCCGGAAATTTAAGAATGAAGAAATGTCCTCCCACTTAACCATTTGAGAACTTGCAATCTCCAAGAGCGCAGATGACTGGAAGACTCCTCTGATGAGGCAAGTCTAGCCTCATCGAATTTGATTTTATTTGTTGTTTTTCTGTGGAATGTTGAAATAGTCCAGGAACTCCTAAGACCATTCATTCTTAGAAATGAAGGGTCTTGATGCTTCTGAAACAATAATGCCAACTTTTCTGATTCCAACTGCTATTCTACAGGGGTTTAAAAGGGGCTGTGTCTTTTACAATTTGCACATATTTGAAAAACATTTCTCAAAATATTTCACCTTAAAGCACTGATGAAAATGAGGACAGAAACTGAAACTTGTAAAAATACATCTTTTAATAAACATCAAGAAGTACAGTGCAGTTTTATCCAAGTTTTACACTGCAGTTTACAACAAACATATTATCTATTATAGTGTATATTTATTTACAAGTAAACTAAATTCAAGCGTTTTTTCCTCCCATGGTTGGATAAACCAAAACTGGTGCATCATACTACATTTAAGGTCTTCCAAACTGTTTCCCAAGCTTCTATAAAAGGCCTTTAACATGAAGAGACTTGTAACAACAAAAGAAAGATATCCCCCATCACAATGATAGCCTGATGAATGCTCAAAAGTTATTTAAAAAAATTATAAATATATGGATTCCTTTGATGGCTTTGAAGAATAAGAATAGTTTCTGACAGCAAATCTGAAATATTAATGACAATAAGGGAAACAGCTGTTTCTTTTGCCATGTGAATCCATAATAAACACTAATTTGAGGCTACAGTTTATGAAAAGAATCCAAAAAATGCTTGTAGTAAAAGTTCAACATTTTATATATATGGTCCCATGGACTAAAAACTGTCTAGAATATTAACGGCTGAGTCTGCTTTTAACATAACTTATACAAAGAACGGTGGAATTCTTGACACTTCTGGACAAAGTCAGTGAAAATGGGGACAGAAATTAATTAGTAAAAGGAAAATTAATATTAATCTTAAAATTTTACCTGCTGTTGTCTAGGAATGATCAAAACCCAGCTACATCCAAGAAGAGTAAAAAAAACACAGAAGGAAATCAGAAGCTATTGCTTAAAAACCAGAGTTTTGCATGCTTTCAACTGAAGGCATTTAAAAATTATACAACTGGATTTACTTGCTATTTACATAAACCAGTGTTTGGAATTAGAAACAAAAGTACTGCTTTATACACAGAAGTACCAGAAGCATACTCAGATTTGCAAAAGAGGCACAATAACCTGTCAATCATGCAACTAGTTGTATGTGAAATTTGTAATGGGTAATAGAACAAATTCCCCATGAACACAGTACAGGTGTGGAGCAAATTACATCAAATAAGTAAGCAGCTCAAATTCCTAAGGGTAAAGACCCAATATCCCTGAATCTATAAGCATTCATCTCGGTGTTAACATGGTTTCCTCTAAGCATTATCTCATCACAAGAGAGGTTTTAAATACTTCTCCCTCTTTGATATGCCATCATATTTTTAGAGGTGAAAAGGGAACAATTGGTGGGTTTTGTTTTGTTTGTTTTTTAACCACTGTGGCCCATCCAGTTCTCATGAATCTGATACCCTGTTATCACAGCATCAAGACTAAGGTAGGTGCTCTGAAGGATCCAACAAACTGAATTTCTGGATCCAAATATTGCTGGTATTTACAATAAGCCTGACTGCCAGAAAGCCATGTCTTTGGGTGAAATGTACTCCAGAAACAATGGTTGAGAAGTGAAGACCAGCTGCCACTGAGGTCAGTTAAACGTTTGATCTTCTATCTTTAAGTAAAATTTCTTAGTAGATGGGACGAGATCTCATACTTTCCATGTATCCTCTATAGCACCTAGTAACGTGCTGGGCAAAGATATTAGCTCACGGAAATAATCGGTGATGGGGTGGGAACTGAATCAAGAGGGAACCTGGTCATGGGGAGGCCATGCCTCACTCCACCCATCACCCAAAAGGCAGTCACCCCGATGAATCTCTGCAGCTGTCACCGAAGAACAGATGCTTGTCCCCTGCCACTATCTGAAGGAGAACTAACCACTCAGGCCTCTTTCTTTCTTTCTCTTGGTCACTAAGAGATTACATGTGGGCCTGAGTGCCACCTGGTCAATGATATCTGGAAAAAAAAGGTGTTTTTTTTTTTTTTGCCTCAAAGGAAGCACCAATCCATCACATGGCACAGTTTAACTCTAATAACACAACTTATAGAACCATTAACTTTTATAATTAGGTTAAATGTTATCCATACTAATAGATATTTTAAAAGTTAGGCTTATTCTCTCTGACATCACTTAAGATACATTTTATTTTTAAACATAGGCATGAGGTAGAAGATAAGAATTCACAAAAGAAAGTCATCTTCAAAATACCAAACTCTATTCAATACAATTAGCCCCGAGAAAGAAGTAAGAAAAGTTACAGCGTAAGCTGGTAGACTGGCTACTGATAAACTATTACCCTTACCTGAAAAAAAAAATCTTAATTTGAAATTGTCCATTTTTTCCCACCAATTTAAGGTATTATAGAAAAAGGGTGATACACATTCTGACATTCTGAAATATTTCTAAGGATCGCATACAACAGCTCCTCTTAATAATCGTTTTTTACTATGTGGCTCTAAATCACTTCAATTGAGACACAGGTCCTTTCTACCTAAATAACTGATCAGATATCAATATGGACGTTAAAAATGCTTTGAGCACAAGAAGCAAGATAAAAGGAATGATTCACATTTAAAATATTGTTCTTTTCATAAAAACTAGCAGCACTTCATCCTACCAAAACATACAGATTTGGCTTCCCTGACTGATCAGGAATGGAGAAAAATGGATATAGGTCCAAAACAGCTCTTTCAGGAGGGAAATGTGAGGCTACAAGGTTTCTTGAACAACGATTTCCCCATTAGGTGCTGTGGGAAACTACTGGAATGTCGATTTCAATGGCAGAGAGGCGGGAACGGGCTGAATAGGGCTGTGAGTATGTGTGCATACCGGGAGGGTGGGAGTACAGCGGCTGCCAGAAAGGAGAGGGCAAGGACTTGCATGCACAGTACCAAATAAATAGTAGCAGGGCCGTCATAAACAAGCCCCCAGCACTAGCCACGGTGACATACACAGCATAGTCAAATGCAAAGACTGGCTCGAACTTCCTGTTCAGGTGGATGTTGTAAAAGATGACCCAGATGGACGGGGAGAGGCTCACAGTACCCGCCAGGAAAAACAGCAGCCCGGCCACCAGATGGCAGCCCGCACTATTGACCAGGCACTTAGCCAGTTTGATGTTGGGCACGGAGGACTTGAAGGCCGTGTTACACATTCCGATCAGGCAGAGCAGCAGGGCGCCCATCGCGATCAGGATGCTGAGGGGCAGGGCAAACTGGAGGACCCGCAGGTCCAGCTGGTCCACGGAGGAGTACCAGGCAGCGTCGTACATCAGGCAGTCGTTGCCCCCGTCATAGCGGGCGCACTTCACCCACAGGCCTGTGTAGACGGTCAGGTTCTTCTCGTTTCTGTTGAACGTGATCAGTCGTAACTTCCTCCAGTTGGGAAGCAGCGTGCCCGCAAAGAGGCCTGCTACGGAGGCGATGCCACACAGGAAGGAGAGCACGGTGGCCGCGTGGACATCCCGACAGCCCATGGCAGGCAGGCAGGCAGGCGCGTGCAGTACTGCCAGTCAGACTGGGGGGCAAAGAAGAGGACAGATCATGAGGGACCCCGGGAGAGCAGAGTAGGAAGGCTGGGGCTGCCTGGAAACACAGCCAGGGAGTGGAATCAGACAGGGGAATTCTGTCCCTGGTCTCCATGTGCAACAGAAACGTATGAGCGCATGTGCCCGTGACCGCGGAGCACAGGCAGACATGCACACCCTTGCTCACCAATGACTGCTCATACAGCAACCAAAGTCTTGACACACGTGCATTTTTCTACCCAGTGAATCAGAGGAACAACCAATAGAATTCCAAATTCGCTTAGCATCACATCTGAAATTCTCTCAGTTTTCAAAAATCACTCATTCGACACCCGCGTTATCAAGCAGTTGGATGAGTCAGACACTCAAATATACAGGGTCACAGCACCATCCGCAAACCATCAACTGCAAACACAAATTCGGCCTCCGATGCTCACGCAGATGTAAAAACAGACTAGCAAAACAGGCAAAGGTGTGAGAAGAGAGGGCAGCGGAGTAGCTGAAGGCAGACGCCGAGCCAGATGGCGTGAATTCAAATCTCTGCTTCCTCAGTTACTAGCCAAGTGACCCAAGTGACTTTGGATCAGCCACACTACATCTGTGCGTCTCATTTTCCTCATCTGCAAAATGGGGAAAGTAACAGTGCCTAAAAACCATAGCCTTGACTAGACGGACCTTTGTTGGCAAAGTAATGTCTCTGCTTTTGAATATGCTGTCTAGGTTGGTCATCACTTTCCTTCCAAGGAGTAAGCATCTTTTAATTTCAAGGCTGCAATCACCATCTGCAGTGTATTTTGGAGCCCAGAAAAATAGTCTGACACTGTTTCCACTGTTTCCCCATCTATTTCCCATGAAGAGATGGGACCGGATGCCATGATCTTCATTTTCTGAATGTTGAGCTTTAAGCCAATTTTTTCACTCTCCTCTTTCACTTTCATCAAGAGGCTTTTTAGTTCCTCTTCACTTTCTGCCATAAGAGTGGTGTCATCTACGTATCTGAGGTTATTGATATTTCTCCCAGCAATCTTGATCACAGCTTGTGCTTCATCCAGCCCAGCGTTTCTCATGATGTACTTTGCATATAAGTTAAATAAGCAGGGTGACAATATACAGCCTTGACGTACTCCTTTTCCTATTTGGAACCAGTCTGTTGTTCCATGTCCAGTTCTAACTGTTGCTTCCTGACCTGCATATAGGTTTCTCAAGAGGCAGGTCAGGTGGTCTGGTATTCCCATCTCTTGAATTTTCCACAGTTTATTGTGATCCACACAGTCAAAGACTTTGGCATAGTCAATATAGCAGAAATAGATGTTTATCTGTATATGACATACTATAAAAACCAGTAAGTTATTCAGCTTTATTTCTTCAGGAGTTTGAAACTCACTCTCCAAACACCACTCAAATGTATTTTTTCTACTTTCTACCATGTCTCCTGCAAGGCAACAGAACAGAGTGCTTTAATTTACTATATATTTAGTCCAATCACAAAAACTGGGAATAATTTTTAGTCAAGGCTATGTTTTTTCCAGTGGTCATGTATGGATGTGAGAGTTGGACTGTGAAGAAGGCTGAGCATCGAAGAATTGATGCTTTTGAACTGTGGTGTTGGAGAAGACTCTTGAGAGTCCCTTGGACTGCAAGGAGATCCAACCAGTCCATTCTGAGGGAGAGCAGCCCTGGGTATTCTTTGGAAGGACTGATGCTGAGGCTGAAACTCCAGTACTTTGGCCACCTCATGTGAAGAGCTGACTCATTAGAGAAGACCCTGATGCTGGGAGGGACTGGGGGCAGGAGGAGAAGGGGACGACAGAGGATGAAATGGCTGGATGGCATCACCAACTCGATGCACATGAGTTCGGGTGAACTCCGGGAGTTGGTGATGGGCAGGGAGGCCTGGCGTGCTGCGATTCGTGGGGTCGCAAAGAGTCGGACATGACTGAGCAACTGAACTGAACTGAACATACTTATACACACACACATATATAAGTGTACAATATAAAAATAGGTTTAAGTGATTTTTATATTGTAAAATATAAAAGTGACTATTTCTTAAAGTCCTCAAGATAATTAGTTGCAAGTTCTTAGTTTACTATTTGTTTATCATGTTGTCTTCTGTAAATATTACCAAAAGTAGTAATTGTTTAAAAAAAAAGGTTATGGATGAAAATACTTGGAGGAATTATGATCATAATTTATTTTTTTTTCCAGGAAATTTTAAATGCCTGATTTTAGCAACCAACCAACCACCTGAGTCCAACAATGGAAACTCTGGTGCAGGTTTGAGGACGTTTACACTGGAAAATGCCACTAGTTTTGTCAGTCTCTAGAATCCAGCTTCCTGTTGGTTTCTGCTCATTTATCTTCTCCCCAGTATACTGACAGCAACTTGCACAGTGCCTGGTACACAAATCATTTTAGGAATACTCATGCAGAGTTGACTCATTGGAAAAGACTCTGATGCTGGGAGGGATTGGGGGCAGGAGGAGAAGGGGACGACCGAGGATGAGATGGCTGGATGGCATCACGGACTCAATAGACATGAGTCTGAGTGAACTCCGAGAGATGGTAATGAACAGGGAGGCCTGGCGTGCTGCGATTCATGGGGTCACAAAGAGTTGGACACGACTGAGCGACTGAACTGAATTGAACCGAATAAATAAATACTAGGCTCTGACCCAAGACCACAGTAGCTTAAAAAGGTAGGCTCTTAATGATATAGAACTGGACAAGGAAGTAGCTATTACTAAGCAATCATTCATTCAGCAGGGATTTACTATTCAGCACATGAAAAACACTCTGTTAGGTCCTAGAGGCACACCAAGGCCATAAAGATCTGGACTTTGCCCCAATATGTTAACCATGAGACTGAGGGAAAGAATATGCTGTTTTATCAAAACTCAAAGTGCTGATAATGAAAAAGGTGTCTGATTACTACATATCAAGTGATCATTGTTAGGTATCAACCAAATAAGACATACAAGTTCATAAAAATGAATAATTCAGGGTTAGAGAAAAACTGAGCAATGTAAAGAAAGAAGACTTAATCAACATTGTGAAAATATTAAAAAAAAAGTTTCCCTCAATTCCTTTCAAAGCTTCAGAACGCCTTCAGATCACCACTGCTAAGTCCTAACCCAGTCACAATTCCTTCCTGTTTTCAGAGGTGGGGGACAAATACTTTGAGTATCAGTATAATTGAGTTTTCTTCATTCAAGCTCCCCTGTACCCCTGATTCCTACAAACGAAAAGAGAAACAAGATCAGAATGAATTTTATTACTAATAAATAAATTTCTGTAGTTCTTAGCCTGCTGCTGCTGCTGCTGCTGCTAAGTCGCTTCAGTCGTGTCCGACTCTGTGCGACCCCACAGATGGCAGCCCACCGGGCTCTGCCATCCCTGGGATTCTCCAGGCAAGAACACTGGAGTGGGTTGCCATTTCCTTCTCCAATGCATGAAAGTGGAAAGTGAAAGTGAAGTCGCTCAGTCATGTCTGACTCAGCGACCCCATGGACTGCAGCCCACCAGGTTCCTCCGTCCATGGGAGTTTCCAGGCAAGAGTACTGGAGTGGGGTGCCATTGCCTTCTCCAGTTCTTAGCCTATAGATTATCAAATGATACTAATAAACAGAGCCAAGTCAATATTTAGTATCTATTTCAGTTTTAAGCATGTTCAAATTTATCCTGCATCATATCAATCCAGGTGTTGTATCAGTCCCCTGAATTGGCTTCTGCTCAACTATACTTGGCTCAGATCCCAGAAGCTAACTAAAAGTCATATTTTTAGAGAGCCAACAAGTGTACCTGGAGCAGCGGCTGCGCGGCAAGCAGCCAAGAGGTGCTATCTCACATCCAAGGTCAGGAGCGGCGGCTGCATTTTGCTGGCGCAGCCGTGAAGACATACCCCATGTCCAAAGTAAGAGAAACCCCAGTAAGACGGTAGGGGCTGAGAGAGGGCATCAGAGGGCAGACAGACTGAAACTACAATCAGAGAAAACTAACCAATCACATGGACCACAGCCTGGTCTAACTCAATGAAACTAAGCCATGCGTGTAGGGCCACCCAAGATGGAGAGGTCATGGTGGAGAGTTCTGACAAAATGTGGTCCACTGGAGAAGGGACTGGCAAACCACTTCAGTATTCATGCCTTGAGAACCCCGTGGACAGTATGAAAAGGCAAAATGATAGGATACTGAAAAAGGAACTCCCCAGGTTCGTAGGTGCCCAATATGTTACTGGAGATCAGTGGAGAAATAACTCCAGAAAGAAGGAAGAGACGGAGCCAAAGCAAAAACAACACCCAGTTGGGACTGGTGATAGAAGCAAAGTCTGATGCTGTAAAGAGCAATATTGCACAGGAACCTGGGATGTTAGGTCCATGAATCAAGGCAAATTGGAAGTGGTCAAACAGGAGATGGCAAGAGTGAAGATCAACATTTTAGGAATCAGAGTGCTAAAATGGATTGGAATGGGTGAATTTAACTCAGATGACCATTATATCTACTACTGTGGGCAGGAATCCCTTAGAAGAAACGGAGTAGCCATCACAGTCAACAAAACAGTCCAAAATACAGTATTTGGATGCAATCTCAAGAACAACAGAATGATCTCTGTTTGTTTACAAGGCAAACCATTCAATATCATGGTAATCCAAGTCTATGCCCCAACCAGTAAGACTGAAGAAGCTGAAGTTGAACGGTTCTATGAAGACCTACAAGACCTTTTAGAACTAACACCC
>SJYT01038795.1:0-36313 GCA_006410635.1 Cephalophus harveyi | reverse complement strand
TCTACTTTACCAACAAAGGTCCATCTAGTCAAGGCTATGGTTTTTCCTGTGGTCATGTATGGATGTGAGAGTTGAACTGTGAAGAAAGCTGAGTGCTGAAGAATTGATGCTTTTGAACTGTGGTGTTGGAGAAGACTCTTGAGAGTCCTTTGGACTGGAAGGAGATTCAACCAGTCCTTACTAAAGGATATCAGTCCTGGGTGTTCATTGAAGGATTGATGCTAAAGCTGAAACTCCAATACTTTGGCCACCTCATGCGAAGAGTCGATTCTTTGGAAAAGACCCTGATGCTGGACGGGATTGGGGGCAGGAGGAGAAGGGGACGACACAGGCTGAGATGGTTGGATGGCATCACCGATTCGTTGGACATGAGTTTGAGTGAACTCCGGGAGTTGGTGATGGACAGGGAGGCCTGGCGTGCTGCGATTCATGGGGTCACAAAGAGTTGGACATGACTGAGCGACTGAACTGAACTGAACTGAAACTGAGCTTAGTTTTTATGTATCTTAAAGTAGACATGCAGTTGTTGGGTTTTCCAGGGGAGGAAGGGGCAGTCTTTGACACTAACAGCAAAGAGTGAAAGGTTAAGTATTTATTCTTCCCGAACTCTGACAGCAAGGCCGAGGACAAATGATGTAATGTGCAGCCAGTTTATTCTCTGTTGGAGATTTTTGAATCTGGGGAGAGTTTTAGGTAGAGAAGCAGAAGCAGAAGTACTTTTGATATTTGTGTTAATATCCAGTGTCCAGATGCAATGATGTCTCTTTTTCTGTAATATAATCAGTAGGGAATCTTGGAGTTTAGCTTTTATTAAAATTCTACCCAATTCCCCAACCCAGTTTACCCACCTACATGATATACTTGTTCAATCAGTAAATTGTGTTTGACTCTTTGTGATGAGGCCTGGCGTGCTGCGATTCATGGGGTCACAAAGAGTTGGACATGACTGAGCGACTGAACTGAACTGAACTGAAACTGAGCTTAGTTTTTATGTATCTTAAAGTAGACATGCAGTTGTTGGGTTTTCCAGGGGAGGAAGGGGCAGTCTTTGACACTAACAGCAAAGAGTGAAAGGTTAAGTATTTATTCTTCCCGAACTCTGACAGCAAGGCCGAGGACAAATGATGTAATGTGCAGCCAGTTTATTCTCTGTTGGAGATTTTTGAATCTGGGGAGAGTTTTAGGTAGAGAAGCAGAAGCAGAAGTACTTTTGATATTTGTGTTAATATCCAGTGTCCAGATGCAATGATGTCTCTTTTTCTGTAATATAATCAGTAGGGAATCTTGGAGTTTAGCTTTTATTAAAATTCTACCCAATTCCCCAACCCAGTTTACCCACCTACATGATATACTTGTTCAATCAGTAAATTGTGTTTGACTCTTTGTGACCCCATGGACTACAGCAGGCCAGGATCCTCTGTACTCCATTACCTCCTGGAATTTGCTTGAATATATGTCCATTGAGTTGGGGATGCTATCTAACAGTCTTGTCCTCTGTTGTCCCCTTCTCCTCTTGTTTTCAATATTTCCCAGCATTGGGGTCTTTTCCAATGAGTCCGCTCTTTGTATCAGATGACCAAAGTATTGGAGCTTCAGCTTTGGCATTAGTCCTTCCAGAGAATATTCAGGGTTGATTTCATTTAAAATTGATTGGTTTGATCTCCTTGCAGTCCAAGGAACTCACAAGAGTCTTCTCCAGCAACACAATTCAAAAGTATTATATACTGTGGATACAGTTTCTATTTTATTTAGACTAAAATATTTCTCTTTATATATATATATATACGCTGGACTGGGAGAAAAACAAGCTGGAATCAAGATTGCCAGGAGAAATATCAATAACCTCAGATATGCAGATGACACCACCTTTATGGCAGAAAGTGAAGAGGAGCTAAAAAGCCTCTTGTTGAAAGTGAAAGTGGAGAGTGGAAAAGTTGGCTTGAAGCTCAACATTCAGAAAATGAAGATCATGGCATCTGGTGCCATCACTTCATGGGAAATAGATGGGGAAACAGTGGAAACAGTGTCAGACTTTATTTTTTGGGGCTCCAAAATCACTGCAGATGGTGACTGCAGCCATGAAATTGAAAGACGCTTACGCCTTGGAAGAAAAGTTATGACCAACCTAGACAGCATTTTCAAAAGCAGAGACATTACTTTGCCAACTAAGGTCCTGTGAGTCTGATTGAACTCTGGGAGTTGGTGATGAACAGGGAGTCCTGGCATGCTGCAATTCATGGGGTTGCAAAGAGTCGGACACGACTGAGCGACTGAACTGAACTGAACTGAACACACACACATTATATGTCTATTTGTTTTGATTTGAGTAACTAAAATGCCTTTTTGTGTGTGCTCTAGAGGGAGGGGATATATATATAATCATGGCTGATTCTCTTTGTTGTGTGGCACAAGCCAAGGCAACATGTAAAACAGTTATCCTCCAATTAAAAAATAAATGAAAACATTATTAATTAAATAGAACAGTAGTTTTAAGCTCTGTACCAAAAGTTAGCATTGAATGAATGCTCTACAAACTATTTTCCTCACATTTTTCCAGATATAAATGAAATTATTTGACTTCTTTGGATCAATCTCAAAACTGTCCATGGTAGTAAATATGGTAGCTCTCTTATATATGCTTATTATATGAAATAGTGAATAGATTACTGAGAATAATATACTTCACTCTTATCTCTTCTTTAGCTAATAGATGCTGCTATGTCTGTTGATTTCAAATGATGGCATACTGGTAAATTCTAGAACTGAGTTCAGTTCAGTTCAGTCATTCAGTTGTGTCTGACTATTTGATAACCCATGGACTGCATCACACCATGTTTCTCTGTCCATCACCAACTCTCAGAGCTTACTAAAACTCATGTTCTAGTTTTAGAACCATCCAACCATCTCATCCTCTGTTGCCCCCTTCTCCTCCTGCCTTCAATCTTCCCCAGGATCAGGGTCTTTTCCATTGAGTCAGCTCTTCGCATCAGGTGGCCAAAGTATTGGAGTTTCAGCTTCAGCATCAGTCCTTCCAGTGAATACTCAGGAGTGATTTCCTTTATGATTGACTGGTTTGATCTCCTTGCAGTGCAAAGGGACTCTCAAAAGTATTCTCCAAAATCACTGTTAAAAAGCTTCAATTCTTTGGCAGTCAACTTTCTTTATGGTCCAACTCTCACTCACATCCATACATGACTACTGGAAAAACTATAGCTTTGACAAGATGGACCTTTGTTGGCAAAGCAATGTCTGTTTTTTAATATACTGTCTAGGATTGTCATAGCTTTTCTTCCAAGGAGCAAGCATCTTTTAATTTCATGGCTGCAATCACCATCTGTATTGATTTTGAAGCCCCCCAAAATAAAGTCTCTCACTGTTTCTATTGTTTCCCCATCTATTTGCCATGAAGTGATGGGACTGAATGTCATGATCTTAATTTTTTGAAAGTTGAATTTTAAGCCAGCTTTTAAACTCTACTCTTTTATCTTCATTAAGAAGCTCTTTTGTTCCTCGTCACTTCCTGCCATAAGGGTGGTGTCATTTCCCTATCTGAGGTCATTGGTATTTCTCCCGGCAATCTTGATTCCCGCTTGCACTTCATCCAGCCTGGCATTCCACGTGATGCACCCTGCATATAAGTAAAACAAGCAGGGTGACAATATACAGCCTTGATGTACTCCTTTCCCAATTTGGAACCAGTTTATTGTTCCATGTCCAGTTCTAACAGTTGCTTCTTGACCTGCATACAGATTTCTCAGGAGGCAGGTAAGATGGCCTGGTACTCCCACTTCTAAGAATTTCATGCAGCTTGTTGTGATTCACACTGTCAAAAGTTTTAGCATAGTCAATGAAGCAGAAGTATATCTTTTTCTGGAATTCTCTTGCTTTCTCTCTGATCCAGCGGATGTTGGCAATTTGAGGTCCAGTTCCTCTGCCTTTTCTAAATCCAGCTTGAATATCTGGAAGTTCTTGGTTCACATACTGTTGTATCATAGCTTGGAGAATTTTGAGCATTACTTTGCTAGCATGTGAGATGAGTGCAATTGTGTGATAGTCTGAACATTTTTTGGCATTGCCTTTCTTTGGGATTGAAATGAAAACTGACCTTTTCCAGTCCTGTGGCCACTGCTGAGTTTTCCAAATTTGCTGGCATATTGAGTGCAGCACTTTCACAGCATCATCTTTTAGGATTTGAAATAGCTCATCTGAAATTCTATCACCTCCACTAGCTTTGTTCATAGTGATGCTTCCTAAGGTCCGCTTGACCTCACATTCCAGCATGTCTGGCTCTAGGTGAGTGATCACACCCACACCATCATGGTTATTGGGGTCATCAAAATCTTTTTTGTGTAGTTCTTCTGTGTATTCTTGCCATCTCTTCTTTTATCTGCTGCTTCTGTTAGGTCCATACCATTTCTGTCCTTTTTTGTGCCCATCTTTATTGTGCACATCCAGTATTGTGGGTAAGAATCCCTTAGAAAAAAATGGAGTACGCCTCATAGTCAACAAAAAGTCTGAAATGCAGTAGTTGTGTGAAATCTCAACAACAACAGAATGATCTTTGTTCATTTCCAAGGCAAACCATTCAATATCACAGTAATCCAAGTCTGTGCCCCAACGGCTAATGCCGAAGAAGCTGAAGTTGCACATTCTATGAAGACATATAAGACCTTCTAAAACTAACACCAAAAAAGGTGTCCTTTTCATCATAGGGAACTGGAATCCACAAGTAGGAAGTCAAGCTATACCTGGAGTGGCAGACATGTTTGCCCTTGGAGGACAAAATGAAGCAGGGCAAAAGCTAACAGAGTTTTGCCAAAAGAACACACTGGTCATAGCAAACACCTTCTTCCAACAACACAAGAGAAGACTCTACACATGAACATCACCAGATGCTCAATACCGAAATAAAATTGGTTATATTCTTTGCAGCTGAAGATGGAGAATCTCTATACAGTCAGCAAAAACAAGACTGGGAGCTGACTATGGCTCAGATCATGGTCTTCTTATTGCCAAATTCAGACTTAAATTGAAGAAAGTAGGGAAAACCACTAGACCATTCAAGTATGACTAAATCAAATCCCTTATGATTATACAGTGGAAGTGACAGATAGATTCAAGATAATTCTAGATCTGGTAAGCAGAATGCCTGAAAAACCATGGACAGAGTTTGTGATGTCAGGGGATTCCCTAATAGTTCAGTTGGTAAAGAATTTGCCGAGTAATGCAGGAGACTCTGGTTCAATTCCTGGGTCAGGAACATCCCCTGGAGAAGGGATAGGCTACCAACTCCAGTGTTCTTGGGCTTCCCTTATGGCTAAGATGGTAAAGAATATGCCTGCAATGTGGGAGACCTGGGTTTGATCCCTGGGTTGGGAAAATCCCCTGGAGAAGGGAAAGGCTACCTACTCCAGTATTCTAGCCTGGAGAATTCCATGGTCAGTACAGTCCATGGAGTCGCAAAGTTGAACACAACTGAGCCACTTTCACTGTAACACTGATGGTTATCAAAACCATCCCCAAGAAAAAGAGATGCAAAAAGGCAAAATGGTTGTCTGAGGGGGCCTTAGAAATACCTGAGAAAAGAAGAGAAGCAAAAGACAAAGGAGAAAAGGAAAGGTATATCCATCTGAATGCAGAGTTCCAAAGAATAGCAGGGAAAGATAAGAAAGAGACAACTACTTTCCTAAATGATCAATGCAAAGAACAGTTAGGAGCACACAATGTTAAACACATGATAGTATACAAAAATTAGTTGATTTATTTCATTTGTTTTCATCGTTTAAAATAAATTAAAATGGTTTTATCAATCAGACAGCAATTCTTGTTCATTCATTTCAGTGAGTAAAACACTGTCCCAAGAGTAGAAATTCTGTGTTGTTTAGTCACTAAGTTATGTCCAATTCTTTGTGATTCCATGGACTGTAGTCTGTCAGGACCCTTTGTCTATGGGTTTTCCCAGGCAAGAATACTGATGTGAGTTGCCATTTTCTTCTTCAGGGAATCTTCCTGACCCAGGGATTGAATCCACATCTCCTGCCCTGCAGGCAGATCTTTAACACTGAGCCACCAGGAGGGCTCCAGGTTTCTGTAGATGTGTTGAAGTTTATTGCTTTTGTAGAACAGTTAAAATAAATTATTCATAATTCAAATTATCACCAGATTTGTTATAAGGGAGTATTTAATGAACATATGATTTGTTGGTTAACTATTTTAAATACAGTGGTGTGTACATATCAATTCCAAAGTTTCAATCTATCTCTTGACCCCACCCTTGTCTCCTGGTAACCATAAATCCATTCTCTAAGCCTGTGAGTCTGTTTCTGTTTTATGAATGAGTTTATTCCTATCATTTATTTTTTTAGATTCTGCACGTAATTGATATCATATGATATTTGTCTTTCTCTGTCTGACATACTTTACTTAGTTTCCCTTAGTATGATACCAGATCCAGTCATGTTACTGCAAATAGCTCTCATTCCTTTTAATTGCTGAGTTACATTCCATTATATACGTGCATCAAATCTTCTTTATCCATTAATTTGGCCACAGAATTTTAGGTTGTTTCCAAGTCTTGGGTATTGCAAACAATGCTGCAGTGAACATTGTAGTACATACATCGTTTTGAGTTATGGATTACCAAGGGCATATGCCCAGTGGTGGGATTTCTGGGTCATATGGTAGCTCTATTTTTAGTTTTAAGGACACTCCATAATGTTCTCCTTAGTGGCTGCACCAATTTGCATTACCATCAACAGCGTAGGTGGGTTTCCTTCTCTCGACTTTCCACACCCTTTCCAGCATTTATCGCTTGCAGATTTTTTGATGATGGTCATGCTAACAGGTGTGAGGTGATGTCTCACTGTAAATTTGATATGCATTTCTCTAATAATTAGGAGTGTTGAGCATCTTTTCATGTACCTCTTGACCATCTGTGTCTCCTTTGCAGAATGCCTATTTAAATCTTTTGCCCATTTTTTGATTAGGTTGTTTGTCCTTTGGATGCTGAGCTACATGAACTGCTTGTATATCTTGGAGACAGCTCACTTGCTGGTCACATAGTTTCCGAATATTTTCTACCATTCTGTGGGTTGTCCTTTCACTTTGTTTGTTGTTTCCTTTGCTGGGCCAAAGCTCCTAAATTTCACTGGGTCCCATTTGTTTATTTCTGTTTTTATTTGCATTACTCTGGGAGACAGATCAAAAAAATATGTTGTTGTGATTTATGTTCTGCTTATGTTTTCCTGTAAAAGTTTTATAGTATCCATTTTTATATTACAGTATTTACTTTAAGTTTATTTTTGTGTATGGTATCAAAGAGTATTCTAGTTTCATTTTTTTAAATATAGCTGTCTAGTTTTCCCAGCATCATTTATTGAAGAGACTCTTCTCTCCATTACTGTAAAAACAATAATATATATATAAAAAAAATATGACTTGGAGCTCTAGTCTTCCTTGTAAAGGGAAAATCCACTCTCATATCATCAGTGCATGCACGCTTAGTCGTTCAGTCCTGTCTGGCTCTTTGCAACCCCATAGACTGGTCCTTTAGGCATCTTTGTCCATGGGAGTTTCTAGGCAAGAATACTGGAGGGAGTTACCATGCCCTCCTCCAGAGGATCTTCAAGACCCAGGAGTTGAATCCAAGTCTCCTCTCTCTCCTGCACTGCAGGTGAATTCTTTACCTGCTGAGCCATTGAGGAAGCCCCATATCATCCAGACTTTCCATTAGTTTGTATCACTAATAACTAAAGTGATTACTTACAATTCAGTATGTTCTAATCTACTAAAACATCGCATATCGTATAGAATAGTTCCTCACTTTTCTAAGAATATTGGTGTTTACAGATTCACCTGAATTATAAGAAAAGTATAAAAAAGATAGGAAACTGCATTCAAAACATGCTGCCTTCAGAGTTTTAATGATTTATAATATAAAAGTAAAATAGAAATTAAAGCTATTTTCCAAGCAGACATGAAAGTGAGAGGAGAGTATACATACCTAACTTTGCTTCACAGTTTTTGCAGATTCCAAGTTTGTATGTATTTGAATACATGTAGTTATTGTTCTCAGACCGAATTGTGCAGAATATGTACAGCTATTGGTCTTGAAAAAAGAATAGTATTCCATCATCATAAAGGTCCCTAAGAAACCATTTAAACAACTTTATTGATCTTTCCCCTGTTGGTGCATTTAGTTCGAACAGCTCCCAAGGAGCACCTGTGTACTTGAACAGAATTCTTGACCACTAGTGATGAAAGTAACAGTATATTAGTTCCTTTTCTTGCTTTCTTGATTATTCAGGTTAAAAATCATACTGAGGTTTCAATACAGAGTTAACGTATAAGCAATATGAAGAATTTTAATATACTTTTTAGAGCACTTTTAGATTCACAGCAAAATTGAATGGAGAATACAAAGTCCAATATATAAGCTTAGTGTTAGTCGCTCAGTCGTGTCTGACTCTTTGCAACCCCATGGTCTGCAGCCCATCAGAATCCTCTGTCCATGGAATTCTCCAGGCAAGAATACTGGAGTGGGTATCCATCCCCTTCTCCAGAAATCTTCCTGGCCCAGGGATTGAACCTGAGTGTCCTGCATTGCAGGCAGATTCTTTACAGTCTGAGCCACCAGATAAGCCTATATGTAGGCATATGTAAGAGATATTGAGGATTCTGTTTCAGACCACTGCCATGAAGCAAATATTGCAATAAAGTGAGTCAATTGATTATTTTTTTGGTTTCACAGTGCATCTAAAAGTTATGTTTACAATATAGTATAACCTATTTGGTGTCCAATGTCATCATGTAAGAAATAACATATGTATCTTTATATTAAAATATTTTATTGCTAAAAATTTTACCATCATCTGAACCTTTAGCAAATCATAACCTTTTTGCCAACAGAGTATTTGAAATATTGAAATAATTATCAAATTGTGACATTCTTGGTCACACTGACCAGGTATGAGTAAATGCTGTTGGACAAATGGCACTGGAGGACTTGCTCTGTGTAAGGTTGCCATAAGTCTTCAATTTGTAAAGAATTTAACATTTACAAAGTACAATAACGTGAAGCACAGTTAAGTGGGATATGCCTTCCTGTACGCTCTGCCACCACACATACACATCTTTGCTTATTTTCAATCACTGGCACAAGAGTAGTATATTTATTTTAAAAGATGAACTTATTGACACATCGTCATCAACCAACACCCATGGTTTAGACTAGGATAAGTCTTGGTGTTATGCAATCTCTGGGGTTATAATAGCATGTATCCAGAATTATCATATTGAATAATTTCACTGTCTTAAAAGTCCCCTGTTCTCTGACTATTCATACCTCCTTCCCACTTGATCCTGGCAAATTCTGATCCTTTTACTATCTCCACTGTAATTGTTGTTCACTCACTAAGTCATGTATGACTCTTTGCAACTCCATAGACTGCAGCATACCAGGCTTCTCTGTCCTTCAGCATTTACTGGAGTTTGGCCAAGTTCATGTCCATTGAGTCTGTGATGCCTTCCAACCATCTCATCCCCTTCCACCCTCTTCTCTTTTTGCCTTCAGTCTTTCCCAGCTTCAAGGTCTTTTCCAATCAAGTGGCCAAAGTATTGGAGCTTCAGCTTCAGTATCAGTCTTTCCAATGAATATTCATAGTTGATTTCCTTTAGGATTGACTGGTTTGATCTCCTTGCTGTTTGAGGGACTCTCAAGAGTCTTCTCCAACATCACAGTTCAAAAGCATCAGTTCTTTGGTGTTCAAC
Organism: Cephalophus harveyi; assembly: GCA_006410635.1. Lineage (NCBI taxonomy): Eukaryota > Metazoa > Chordata > Mammalia > Artiodactyla > Bovidae > Cephalophus > Cephalophus harveyi. Next base: position 26,545 of record SJYT01038795.1, on the reverse strand, counting down.
CTTCTTTATGGTCCAACTCTCACATCCATGCATGACTACAGGAAAAACCATAACTTTGACTATACAGATCTTCATGCACAAAGTAATGCTTATGCTTTTTAATATGCTGGTTTGTCTTTTCTAGAATGTTGTACAGTTGGATTTAAGCAATATATAGTCTTTTCAGGTCAGCTTCCTTCATTTAAAAGAGAATCATTTTACATTTATATGTTTTCTAAGTTGAAATTTTCATTCCTAGTGACACAAAAATCATTAACCTATTCTAGTCATAAATATATCAATTGCACACTCCAAGCTATTATTAAGAATATGATTGTGGAACATCTTATGATTTGTTTTGATCTTAATATATATCTTAAAGGAATATGTAGTTGCTTTACTTTTTTAAAAAATAACTTAGAACAATTCTTTTTCTCTCTTTTTGCTTGTGTATTTTAGGCCAGAGAAACTCAAGCTTGTGTTTCTTTTTTGATATGTTATCACTCTGATCAATTTTTAATTTATTCTCTATCAGTGTGAAGACTGGATCATTCCATGGTTTTTCCTTACGGTCATCAACATACAAATGTACACATCAATTTAGGGAAAATTTATATCCAAACAACCCATTAACATAGTGTATCTCTTTTGGTACTAGGTCTTTATTTCCTCTATCATTATTTCATAGTTTCTGATTTGCAGACCTTATGTATATTTTTATATTTCATATTTTAATGAAGAGGATGTTTTTAAATTTCACTTTCTGATATTTATTAGTGGTATATAAAAGTACAGTTCATTTTGCTACATTGATCTTAATATTTTGCAATATCAATAAACTTGTATGGTACTTCTAGGAAATTTTTGTGGATCAGATTTTCTATATACAAGATCATATCATCTGCAGATAAATACAGTTTTTCTTTTTTCCTTACTTCCTGAATTCTGTTTACTTCTTTTTCTTCACACTGGCTAGAACCGCCAGTATAATGTTGATCAGATGTGATAAGAGTAGGCATCCTTGCTTGTTCCTAATCTTAGAGATAAAACATGTAGTTTCTTACCATAGAATGAGATGATAGCTGTAGGATTTTCATAAATATCCTTCATCAGATTGAGTTTTTTCTTTTTTTGATGAAGTTTTTATCAGAAATGAATATTGGATTTTATAAAAAAAAATGTTCCTGACTATACTGAGGTGATCAACTTTCGTTGCTTTTAAAATGGCTAATTGCACTGATTGATTTTGAATTCTAAATCAAGTTTGCACTCATTAAAAACTCCTCTTGACGTGTGTTATCCTGTTTGTGCATTATTGAATTCAGTTTACTAAAATTTTGTTTAGAATGGTGGCATCTATTTTAATGAAGGTTGTGTGTATGTGCTCAGTGGTGTCCAGCTCTTTGAGATTGCATAGACTATCACTCACCGAGCTCTTCTGTCCATGGAATTTCCCAGGCAAGAATAATGGAGTGGATTGCCATTTCTTCCTCCAGGGAATATTTCCAACCCAGGAATTGAACCGGCATCTCTTTCGTGTTCTGCATTGGCAGGCGGATTCTTTACCACTGTGCCACCTGGGAAGCCTAGTGAAAGTTATCAGTTGGTAATTTTCATTGTTTTGTAACTCCTTTCTTTCATTTTAGAATCAAGATTGCTGCTTTAAGGAACAAGTTGATACTATTTCTTGCTTCTCAATTTTCTGAAAAAGACTGTATAGAATTGCTATTTCTTTTTTTCAAAAAAATTTTTGGTAGTACTCACCCATAAAGTTAGCAGGCATGAAAAGTTCTTTGTTAGTAGGCCTTTAACTACAAACTCAATCTCTTTAGTAGATATGGAACCGTTCATGATGAGCTAATTTCTTCTTGAGTGAACTGTGATAGTTCCATTTTCATAGAACCATTTTATTTTCATAAAAACTCAAATTTGAAGTTATCACCAGTTTCTTTATTATCTTGTAAGTATCTATAGAACCCATACTGATATCAACTACCTCAGTCCCGATATTGGTAGTTTTTTTCTTTCTGTTTTTCATGATCAATGTGGCTAGAGTTTATCAGTTTTTATTGATTTCATTTAAAAACATTTTAGTTTCATTAAGCTTTTTGTATGTTTTCCCTTTTCTTTGTCATGGACTTCCACTTTTATTTTTATTAGTTTATTCATTTTGATTGCTTTGAGTTTATTTTATTTATCTTTTTCTAAATTATTTAGCTGAAATTTTTTGAGAATTTTATTCTTTTCTCATATAAGCCTTGAAAGCTATAAATTCTTCCCCTCTCATGCCCATATACTCATACCTGTCTCTTATACACATCTCTTTATTGATCTTTCCCCTGTTGGTGCATTTAGTTCGAACAGCTCCCAAGGAGCACCTGTGTACTTGAACAGAATTCTTGACCACTAGTGATGAAAGTAACAGTATATTAGTTCCTTTTCTTGCTTTCTTGATTATTCAGGTTAAAAATCATACTGAGGTTTCAATACAGAGTTAACGTATAAGCAATATGAAGAATTTTAATATACTTTTTAGAGCACTTTTAGATTCACAGCAAAATTGAATGGAGAATACAAAGTCCAATATATAAGCTTAGTGTTAGTCGCTCAGTCGTGTCTGACTCTTTGCAACCCCATGGTCTGCAGCCCATCAGAATCCTCTGTCCATGGAATTCTCCAGGCAAGAATACTGGAGTGGGTATCCATCCCCTTCTCCAGAAATCTTCCTGGCCCAGGGATTGAACCTGAGTGTCCTGCATTGCAGGCAGATTCTTTACAGTCTGAGCCACCAGATAAGCCTATATGTATTTTATGACCCAGAATATAGCTTATCTTAATTACTATTTCAGGTGCCCTTAAAAATAATGCACATTCTTTTGTTACTGAGAGGAGTATCCATTAAGTCAAATTAATTGAAAGTATTTTCTGTAATTTTACTGATTCTCTGTCTACATTTTGTATCAGTTATTGAAGGGAAGGTATTCAAATATTTGACTGTCATGGTGAACTTGTATATTTCTCCTGGCAGTTCTAACAGTTTTTATTCTAAGTATTTTGAAGTTTGGTTATCAAAGAATAAACATTTATTAATGTTATATTCTTATGATTAGTTGTTCTGAACTTATTTTGTGCAACACTGAAGGCTTCCTTTGGCTAGTTATTAACATGGTCTGTCTTTTATTCTATCATTTTACTGTTAACCTATTTGTGTCTTTATAAAGTGTGTTTCTTATAGGCATCATACACTTTCATCATACCCTTTCTATTTAAGTCAATCTGAAAAAGCTCTTCCTTTTAATTGGAGCATTTAAAACAAAGTAGTTTAAAATGATTGCTAATATAGTTAGATTGTATTCTCTTGCTGTCTATTTTCTACTTATGATTTTTGTTTCCCTTTTCTATTTTTTCTGACTTCTTGGGAATTTTTTTTTAACTTTACATTTTATTTTCTTTATTGCCTTATTAGTTCTCTTTGTTATTTTAGTAGTTGTTTTAGGATTTAGTGAAAACATCTTTAAATGTACCACAATCCATCCTTCAGTGAACTAATATATCACTCATGCATAGCCTAAGAACCTTGCTAAAATTTAGTGTTAGAGTAACTTTCTGCTGCATGCTCAGTCATGTTCAATTCTTTGTGACCCCGTGGACTGTAACCCACCAGTCTGTTAATGCCTCTGTCCATGGGATTTCTCAGGCAAGAATACTGGAGTGAGTTGCCATTTCCTTCTCCAGGGGATCTTCCTGATCCAGGGATCTAGCCCATCCTGACCCATGTCTCCTGTGTCTCCTGCATTGGCAGGCATATTCTTCACCACTGATCCACCTGGGAAGCCCTAGAGTAACTTTGTTCTTTTTGGAACCAACAGCAAAGTCACATTACCTGGTTCTTCCCATGCAAAAATTTTGAAAATAGATTGTTTTTGCAATGCTTCCAGAATATTGGATACTGTCTAGAAAATAGTGCATGTGAACTTTAGAGAATTTTACTAAGATCTGAAGTTTTGATACACAGTGGAATGGATTGCAGGGTTTCCCAAGCTGTTAATCTATATTATTATTTATATGCAAGATTTAAATATTTGTTTCTTGAAAAGAAATATTCAGATGTAAATTCTGAACACATTGATTGCTCTGTTCCCATCTTACAGATTCTCAGTAAAGATTCTCTTATGTCCAGTGAACAAAGCTAATTCTTTGTTTGTTAATGTGTTTTCAAAGTTGCTCTGGCTACATTGCTATATATCTTCAGATTGCCCTACCAAGAATTTTCATCAGCCCTTCACTATTTTGTTTTCTGCCTCAGGAGGCTGACCAGTAGGGGTTATAGGAGCAGTTTTCGTTGCCCTTCCATGTGGGTTTGCTTGTGTTAATAAAAGGAATGGAAAGTGAAAGTGAAAGTGAAGTCGCTTAGTCGTGTCTGACTCTTTGCGACCCCATGGTCTATAGCCTACCAGGCTCCTCCATCCATGGGATTCTCCAGGCAAGAGTACTGGAGTGGGTTGCCATTTCCTTCTCCAGGGGATCTTCCCAACCCAGGGATCAAACCCAGGTCTCCCGCATTCCAGGCAGAGGCTTTAACCTCTGAGCCACCAGGGAAGCTAAAAAAAGGAATGGAAGAGGTATTGATTTCCCCAGTTTAAACTCTGCTTTTGTCACCTCGGTTTTTTTGTCCTCCATTAAACATCAAATCTCTCTGAATTGTCTTCCAGACATGGCTCTCTTCTTCCCTGTTTGACCAGATTCCCCTCTTCTTATCTTGTATAACTAATAGTTTATAGCTCTGTGTTACAGCAGTTCCTTTTTTATTTCTTTAAAATCTGTCCATACTTTAGTAAAAGTTAAGCTCTCTCCAAATAACCTCCCTGCTGGAAATTTTTTTCCTGTTATTTTCAGAATAGCTATTAACATCTATTAGTACCTTAGTGTTCCAGAGACCATATGTTAAGAAATCTTGAATGCTTTAAAGGGCCATGGATTATGATTCAGTAGGCATGGTATTTAGTTCCAACTCTAACAAAAACTGAATTTAAAGCCCTTGATTTCTCCAGGCTTTATTTTCTGCTTGTATAATAAAATCATATTAGGTGATTCCTAGAATTCCGTTTAACTCTAATGCTCTCAGGCACTGTTTTTTTTAACCCACAACACAAAGTCCTGAGAAATTTATAAACCCGTACTTCTAATGGGAATTTTCATGATTTTCGTTATGATTAAGATAGACTAAGATAGAATACTCAGCAAACTAAGGCCAATCTTTTATTTCCACTCAATAAATTTTTAAAATTGAATGCTGTCTATTTTTTAAAGCACAATTACATTATATATTATATATATAGCCTTACATATTTAAATTATATATGTATATAGCCTTACATATTTAAATTCAAAGTGCTTATGTGCACAGTCACTCAATTGTGTCTGATTCTTTGCAACCCTATGGATTGTAAGCTTCCAGGCTCCTCTGTCCAAGGGATTTCCCAGGCAAGAATACTGGAGTGGGTTGCCATTTCCTCCTCCAGGGACTCTTTCTGACCCAGGGAGAGAACCCATATCTCCTGAATCTCCTGTATTGGTGATCAGATTCTTTACTTCAGAGTCACCTCAACCAAGTGGATAGATAGTAGTTGGAATTTTTAAATAATTTGACATTAATTTTAGTGAATTAATTTTGTATATTTATGGTTCAAGAACTTCAACTAGAGATGAGATTGATATCTTTAAGAATCTATAAAATACATGCACTGTTGTTGCTGTTCAGTCGCCCAGTCCTGTTTGACTCTCTGTAACCCCATGGACTGCAGCACGCCAGGCCTTCCTGTCCCTCACCATCTCCCGGAGTTTGCCTAAGTTTATATTCATTGCATCGGTGATGCCATCCAGCCATCTCATCCTCTGATTCTCTCTTCTGCTTCTGCCCTCAATGTTTCCCAGCATCAGGGACTGTTCCAATGAGTTGTCTGTTCACATCAGACGACCAAAATACTGGAGCTTCAGTTTTAGCATTAGTCCTTCCAGTGGATAGTCAAGGTTGATCTCCCTTAAGATTGACTGGTTGATCTCTTTGCTGTCCAAGGGTCTTCTCCAGTACTGCATTTCAAAGGCATCAATTCTTTGGTGTTCTGACTTCTTTATGGTCCAGCTCTCACAACCATACAAGGCCACGGAGAAGATGATTGCCTTGATGATATGGACCTTTGTCAGCAGATTAATGTCTCTGCTTTTCAACACAATGTCTAGGTTTGTCATCTCTTTCTTTCCAAGAAGAAATTTTCTTCTGATTTCATGGCTGCAGTCACTGTCTGTAGTGATTTTGGAGCCCCCAAAGACGAAATCTGTCACTACTTCCACTTTTCCCCCTTGCTATGCAGTAATGGAGCCAGATGCCATGCTCTTAGTTTTTTTTTTTTAAATATTTAGTCTTAAACCGACTCTTTCACTCTCCTCCTTCACAATCACCAGAGGCTCTTCAGTTTCTTTTTGCTTTATGCCATTAGAGTGATATCATCTGCATATCTGAGATTATTTCTCCCACCTATCTTGATTCCAGCTTGTAACTCATCCAGCCCAGCATTTCTCATGATGTGCTCAGTGTATAGGTTAAGGAAACAGGGTGATGGCAGACAGCCCTATTGTACCTCTTTCTTGATCTTGAACCAATGAGTTGTTCCGTACAAGATTCTAATTTTTGCTTCTTAACCTGCATACGGGTTTCTCAGGAGACAAGTAAGATGGCCTAGTATCCCCATCTCTCTAAAAGCTTTCCACAGTTTGTCATGATCCACACAGTTAAAGGCTTTAATGTAGTCAATAAAACAGAGATAGGTGTTTTTCTGAAATTTCATTGTTTTCTCTATAATCCAGTGAATGTTGGCAACCTGATCTCTAGTTCCTCTTTTTTAAACCCAACTTGGACATCTGTAAGTTCTTGGTTCACATAATGCTGAAGCCTAGCATGCAAGATTTTAAGCATTACCTTACTAGCATGGGAGATGAGTGTGATTGTCTGATGGTTAGCACATTCTTTGGTACTACCCTTCTTGGAGATTGGAATGAAGATTGACCTTTTCCAGTCCTGTGGCCACTCCTGGGTTTTCCAGATTTGCTGACATAATGAATGCGAAACCTTGATGGCATCATCCTTTAGGGATTTGAATAGTTCTGCAGGAATTTCATCACATCCACTAACTTTATTAACAGCAGTGCTTCTTAAGGTCCACTTGACTTCACACTCCAGAATGTCAGGCTCTGGGTGACTAACCACATCATCACAGTAATCTTGTTCATTAAGTTCTTTTTTATACAGTTCTTCTGTGAATTCTTTCCATCTCTTCTCAATCTCTTCAGTGTCTACTATGTATTTAATCATTTTTATCATTTATTGTACCCATATTTGGGTGGAATGCTCCGTTGATGTTTCCAACTTTCCTGAAGAAATCTCTAGTCTTTTCCCTTTTGTTGTTTTCTTCTATTATTAAGCACTGCTCATTGAAGAAGGCCTTCTTGTCTCTTCTAGCTATTTTTGGAATTTAGCATTTGATTGGATGAACTTTTCCCTCTTTCTCTTGCTTTCTGCGTCTCTTCCATCTTCTGTTATTTGTAAAGCCTCTTCAGATAGCCACTTTGCCTTCTTTCTTTTCTTTTTCTTTGGGATGCTTTTGTTTGCCACCTCCTGCACAATATTATGGACTTCTGTCCATAGTTCTTCAGGTTTATTGTTAGCTCGATCTAGGCTACTTGTACATGCATGTGTGCTAAGTTGTTTCAGTCATGTCTGACTCTTTGTGACTCTATAGACTGTAGCCTGCCAGGCTCCTCTGTCCATGGGATTCTCCAGGCAAGAATACTGGAGTGGATTGCCGTTTCCTCCTTTAGGGGATCTTCCTGACCCAGGGACTGAATCTGCATCTCTTATGTCTCCTGCATTGGCAGGCAGGTTCTTTACCACTAGCACTGCCTGGGAAGCCCAGGTGTATACATAGATGCATACATACAAACATACATATGTATATATACACATGTACTTAACACCTAATTGAACAGGAATAACTAATAAATCAAATCAATTACACTTGGTTAATTTCTGCCCAGTTATGTTGAGTACATTTATGTTATTATTGATATCAGTTAATAATCATTCTTGGGTGCTTAACTTATTGAAGGCATTCTCATGTCTTCCACTTGAGATTATTTGTGAGACAATTTTCTATCATGGGGATTATTATAATTTAACATAAGTAGAATGGTAAAAAGATTATTGGAGTCTTCTTACATGGCTTGTACTTAAATAAATCTAGCTTCTTTAAAACTCTGAATAATTTATGCATTACTTTATTTTTCTCAAGGTCTAAAGACAAACTACTTAAGAATTATTAAACCAGCAGCAATGAAATTGGTAGTAGATAACTGTAGAAGAACTATATAGTAAAAGGACTGTGATAAAGTCACAGAATCTTTACGAATGCTACTTTGCTGTAACTGACAAATTGCCTTTGAATTATTACTTAAATTATGCTATTCTTAAATATAGTCACGTATGCTGATTAAACACCATCTGGAAGTTTGGGGTGGAAAGTAACTACCAATCTTCTTTATATTTTTTAATTAGCATTTAGTCTGAGTTATACTTATGACTTCATTTGTATTAAATATTTATAGATCACAGCTATTGCTGAATATTTACAGCATTGGACATCATAAATTGGATTTCAAAGGCAAAGGACAAAATTGCCTGTCCTTTCTTTGACACTAATATAACTTTAGAATTGTTTTATGGGAGAGGATATTAACTATTTTTCTTGTCTCAGTAACTAATTCCAAAGTCACATTTGTGATTTTTTATTTTTTTGTTTCCTTATTCTGCTAAATTCTCTTGTGTGCATCCTCTTTAGTAGCATTCTTGTGGAGCAACGTATCATATAGCACATAAAATCACATCCTCGAGAGTCAGATTCCTGGGTTCACACTCAGGTCTACACCAGGGATGGTAGTTGGTAAATATCTTTATATTTCTCTATATTTCAATTTCTTCATTGCAAAATGAGAACAAAAGTTTTGCTGTTAGAATATATACACATATAAGCCTTAATACTGCCTTACAGTAAACACTATGTAGATATTTGCTATTAATAATATCTCCTTCTTTTACCATTCCCTCATTTCTTTTTTCTTTGACTCTACCTTTTTGCTAATTTCCTTAATCTCCTCTTCTGTACTTAGACTCACAGCTGTTTGACTCCACATTTTATTCACATTTTTATGGGAAAAATCATTTATAATTCTAGCCATGAATTTTTATTTCCTAAAATGTAAAATTTTCCCTTCAGAATAAAATATAAGAACATTCTAAGAAATGCAACATATCTAACATATCAAATGTGGAATGTTGTTGGTTATCATTTATTTATATACTTGATTGGTCCTTATTCTGTATAGTCAAAATATTAATACTTTGGCAAGTAGTGCACAAATCTATGAATGCTAGTGGTTTAGCAGTCATCATTTTCTTAATATTTTTATCATTACAACAGCTTTATAAATCAAATTTTCTTGATTACTTGTTTGATTGTGTTGCATAAGGAAATACACAAAAAAGTGTCCAGAAACTCATTGAGAACTTGTGCCCATAGGAGACCTAATCGGCACATTTCTGGGCACTTGGATATTGGTCCTCAGTTTTTGACAAATGTCTATGTTGGAAGTAATAAACTACTTTGTGAAATGTAAGGACATATGTTTTTCCTTTTACATTTATAGAAAGCTTAGTTATATATATATATGTAAATATATACACACATATATGTAATATATAAATGTATAATATTATACTTATCCCTAAGAATTGTGCTCTGTGGCTCAGTCATGTCTGACACTTTGAGACCCCATGGACTGTAGCCTCCCAGGTTCCTCTGTCCTTGGGATTCTCCAGGCAAGAGTATTGGAGTGGGTTGCCATTTCCTTTTCCAGGGGATCTTCCTGACCCAGGGATCTAAACCATATCTCCTGCATTGGTGGGCAGATTCTTTACCACTGAGCCACCAGGGAAAGCCACCCCCCACCCCCGCCATCTCTATGAATTAGTGACTTTAAGTGGGTTTCTGAAAATTTCCAGTCCACAGCAATATTTTTCTCCCATGAAGATCTATGCAGTGGTAAAGTATGAATGCAGTAAATGTCAACAACTTGAGGAAATACAGTCTTGGAGTGTTTGAATGTCATCTCCTTGTGCTGTGTACTTACTCTAAGATAACGTACTAATGAGATTAAAGTAATTTTCAAAGATAGATTATCTTGGTGACCTTATTCACAACTCATCTGAATCTACCAAAACAATGTCTCCTTTTCCTCTTAAAAGATTATGAGTTTGCACACTTTACCTGAGTCTTGTGTTTCTAGATGACAAAGTCACCTCTCAGGATGTTTCTGATAGTCCTGCTTCTTCTTTCATTGCTCAGTAATTCAATTAATTCTAATTGTTCTTGTTTTTTTTGTATCACTTCCTCCCATGGGAAATTTCTTACTACAATATATTGGATGATTTATTATTTTTTTCATTTACTGTATACTAGGACCATTTTAAGGTGTTTTATTGAAATGATAATTTCATACTTTAAAATTTGTATGTACTTGAATGTATATTTTTAATTTAAAAGTGTAGGTGGGAGGGGCAATGGAACATTAAGACAATTATACTATCTTTTTCTGAAACCATTTTCTGTGAGTGAGGTTGTTTACTTGAGCAAATATACTTATATTGATTTAAAAAACAAACAAACAAACAAAACTCAAGATAAACTAGAAGATGAGAAGCCAAAACTCCTGATTGCAATTGTTCCAGGTCCAAATTAGAATTTGTTCTTTTTTTTCCAAAACTGAGAATGCAGGACAAAGTATTTATAATTTTATTTATTTGTTTATTTTTGGCTGTGTTGTGTCTTCATTGCTGCGTGGGTTTTTCTCTAGTTGCAGCAAGCAGGGGCTACTCTCTAGTTGCGGTACACAGGCTTGTCATTGTGGTGGCTTCTTTTGTTGTGGAGCACGGGGTCTAGGCATACGGGCTTCAGCAGTTTCAACTCCCAGGCTCTAGAGCACAGGTTCAGAAGCTGTGGCTCACAGGTCCAGTTGCTCTGCGGTATGTAGGATCTTCCTGGATCACAGATTGAACTTGTGTCTCCTGCATTGGCACATGGCTTCTTCACCACTACAGCCATCGGGGAAGCCCCAAGACAAAGAATTTAAAGGGAATCCACAAGTTAGCCTCAGTGGACCACTCGAAAACTAAAACATTACATGCATCTATACTTTTTTGTTTTGTCATCTAGTTACTAAGTCATGTTTGGCTCTTTGAGACCCCATGGACTGTATCCTGCCAGGTTCCTCTGCCCATGGGATTTCCTAGGCAAGAATATTGGAGTTGATTGCCATTTCCTTCTCCAGGAGGTCTTCCTTACTCAGGGATTGAACCCATGTCTCCTGTATTACAGGCAGATTCTTTACCACCTACCCATCAGGGAGGCCCATCTCTACTAATGATGTAATAATTTGAGTGAAGATGAGACATTTTATGCAGATTCCAGACAATGAACATAATTTATAGCCTATTCTAAACTCTATACAACATTCCTCCAAAATGTTGTTCAGTCACTTAGTTGTGTTGGACTCTTCGTGACCCCATGGACTGGAGTGCACCAGGCCTCACTGTCCCTCACCATCTCTCGGAGTTTGCCTAAGTTCATATCTGTTGAATTGGTGATGCCATTCAACCATCTCAACCTCTATCGCCCTCTTCTCCTCCTGCCCTCAGTCTTTCCCAGCATCAGCATCTTTTCCAACGAGTTGGCTCTTCTCATCAGGTGGCCAAAGTATTGAAACTTCAGCTTCAGCATCAGCTGATATGAACACATCAGTCATTTTAAAGACTCAGAATGAAAGAGTGCTCAGATATTTTTTGATGTATGAAATTGTGAAATTGGAAGAGTTGGGAGCAGGATATATAACAACATGAATAGTACTCGGTGATATCAGAGCCATATAAAAGGGGAGACAAGAATGAAAAAAGGAATATTTAAGATAAGGAAAAGGATAAAAGCATATCTTTATCATTAATTTTTCCCCAGAGGTGCATTTTGAGGGCCCTTTTCTTAATAGTAATACTTAACCTACTTAATATTGATTATAATAATAAATTCATTGACCAATAGTAGCCCTGGATTGACACAAATGGGTTATCCTTTTATTAATATATGAAAGTAGAAAACTTGTGGTAGTATTTGATTTTCTAAATTTCTATATGTCTCTCTTCATTTTCATTGTATGCATATTTTAGTAAATTACTGTTGAGAAAAAAGCATATTTGGTTTAAAAATACAGTACAATGTTTCAGATGGTGATCCTGTTTTTCCCTGATTGGAAATAAGAGAACAGATGCCTATTTTAACTCTTACACAAAAATTACAGGTTTTCAAACCAAAAATAGCTACCTTAATATGTACATGTTATATCTTCATTGCCATTTTCACCTAAAATGTTGAGACTGACAGGTAGGCTGATTGTGGGTATCTTTTTTCATTCAGTTGAAAGCACCTCCTGTTGCTTTTGAAAGAGCAAGATAATTCTCTATACTGGAAACCCAAAACATGAAATTTACCATATCCTTTATAATTCACATTTGAGCTCTGGGTACATTTTCTTTTGTATATTCATCTTTTGTTTGAGCTGTCTATGTAGCTCCTGATGCTTCAGTGTAAAAATTATTTAACACAAATGGCAAAATAAATAAATAAAGAATTTTTATTCAAGTGATGCTACTTTCCTCCACCCCCAGGTAAATAATTTCCTTAATTGAGAAGGGGGAAATGGCTATATTAGTTTGCTGACAAATAGCAATCATATTAGTCTTAAAATAAATATTTTTGCCCATATTAAAACTTTTTTTCTGGTGAACTCAACTTAAAAATAAAAATGACTGAAAGTGTTTTCTTAATATAAAGAAAGACTAGGAAGTAATTGTGGAGACTTGACAGTAAGCTTCATGAAGGAAGGGGCTTAGACTCGTTTACTTCTGAATCCCCTTTGCCCAGAATAGTGTCTAGCTCAGAGTAGTTGGCAATCAATACATCGCTGAGCTGGTATCACTTAAAATTACTTTCCATCAGTTCTCTATCATATTGTATTTATTTTATATAGAGAGAATCAGGAATATTTCCATATACAGACAAAGTAAATACTTACAGAGATAAAAATTATTCTATTTAACTGTTAGAATCATATCCACATATTCACACTGTTGATTCAATTGTGATTTATACCCAAATAAAGTGAGAGTATTCTAAAAGGAGCTTAAAATGTTGATTTTATCTGTTCTCCTACATCTTTCATTGAAGTAATGTTTAAAATCACCTTATTAAAATATGTTTTAAAATTATGCTTATGCATTATACGTTTAAAGACACTTTATAAAAAAAGAGAATGGATCTTGTTTTTGAAATCCCACTCCAGTATTCTTGCCTGGAGAATCCCCAGGACAGAGGAGCCTGGTGGGCTGTGGTCCATAGGGTCGCACAGAATTGGAAATGACTGAAGTGACTTAGCATGCATGCATGGGGTTTCATATGGGGCTTCCACGGTAGTGCTAGTGGTAAAGAACTCACCTGCCAGTGCAGGAGAGGTGAGTTCCACCCCTAGTTGGGGAAGAGCCCCTGGAGGAGGCCAGGCAACTAACTCCAGTATTCCTGTCTCTTATACACATCTCATATTTATACACTTTATAAAGTACAATATCCATTAACTATTTGCTTTATTTTTTTTTTACCTTCAAATGTTAAATTTAACACTGGAATTCATTAATCATTGAAATTAATATTGAAAAATCTTTTTATATTTTTACTTGCATTTCTTGCAGGGCAAACAGTTTTCCAGTATGGCAAAATTATGTTAAATTCAGAAGTTTAAATTTATATTTAAAAAGTGGGGATTGCTATTTTTTTTTGAATGGAATGTTCCTGATTATCATGTATATTATTGATTTTCAGAATGTTGTCAAAACTGCATCTTCTTTCCTTAATGTAAATGTCATTTTCTCTCATGAGCTATGTAAAAATGTCTGCTAACCCATTTGCTTTAGTTGCCATAGCTTGAGTTTTAATAAGAGAGTATTACTTACTGTACTTGTCGTTGCAAATTTCCCATTGTTTTCCCTGTCTTAGTTATTTTGTCTGTGAATGGATCAGATTACCTTTGCCTTTCTGGAGATCTTGAAAATAAGTGTTGGCACTCAATCAGTGAGGCTCAGGGTTATGAGAGCTTAGTGGTTAAACTAAGAGTAACTCATGCCAGATTTTAAACAAGGAGCCCAATTTACTCTGTCCACTAGGAGACCTTTTCAGAAAGTCTGATGAGTTGGAATAATAGTTCACTGAAGTTCTGTTATCTCTTTCAGGTTCCAAGGACATTGTTATATTTAAAACAGTAGGAATACAATAAATTGTACCCCTTGTGTTTAATCCAAACCCATTACATTCAGCAATAATGATGCTACTGTGAAATGTGTATCTTAACTGACCTCTTTCAGGTATGGATGGTGACTTTTTGCTTTTAACTGATCCTGTGTGTGTGTGTGTGTGCATTAGTTGCTCAGTCATGTCCAATTCTTTGTGACCCCATTAACTGTAGCCCTCTAGGCTCCTCTGTCCATAGACTTCTCCAGACAAGAATACTGGAGTGGGTTGCCATCCATTCTCTAGGGGATCTTCCCGACCCAGAGATTGAACCCATGTCTCCTGCACTGCAGGCAGATTCTTTACCATCTGAGTCACCAGGGAAGCCCTTAACCAGTCATACTGGAAGAAAATTATAATTCAAATATTTAAAATGAATAGTATACATAATTCCTGAAGTGTAGGAGTTGAGAAGATATTTTCTCACCTATAAGAATAATGACACACTTTTCATTAAATCAAATATTTGTTTTGAAAAGTGGAGAGGTTAGGACTTGACTGGAGATTATCAAAAGATAAGTGTTTCAAATAGGTGGCCACTGAGTTCTCTGTGCTGCCCCTGGAGACTTCACTTCTACAAGTGAATAATCACACAAAGTTTAAGTCATTAAGTGAAAGGACTGAATTTACAGAATAATATAGATTTTCAGAGGTCTTAATTAAAATTCACAGAACTTTAGAAAATTGAGAAATGCTCTTTCTTGACATTGCCAACTACTGCATTATTTGATTTGTGATTTAAATATGTGTTTCATTAGTTAATATTAGTATGCAATCTCCTAGAGAGAATTGGAGTGAATTCCCTCTGGCTGTGCAGTGATTTGACGCTTTTCAAAGGGAGGGAAATGAAAGATTATTGATTAGAGAACTCTGGCCTCTTTGAAAGCATCTCTTCCCCCATGATGCCTCCCAGGCTGTTATGAGTCTCTGGGACCAAGATCAGACATAGAAGAAAGCACAAGTTCCTTTCCTATGAGTTAGCACATCTCCAATATACCACAGCTATTTGTCTACTTTCCTATAAGTAACACTTCTAGGTTTAAGCAGATTCCCCAAGTCAAAACTGGACTGAAAGTTAACACTTAGGAACTCAGTATAAAAGCTAATGAGTAAACTAGTACAGGAATAGGAGCTATCTTTAGATCTTTGTCTCTGACAGCTGTTTTTTGCTTATGAAAGTGGTATTTCTGACATCACACCAAAATTGTGCAGATTGACTTCCAAACCAAGAGTTTGGAAGGAGGCCATGGAGGCCATGTTTGTTTTTTGTTTTTTTTTTCTCTTTAGCAATATGTTCCTTTCCTTATCATCACAGTATCTGGGATAAATATTTCTAGTATAATTGCTTAATAAAGAGATGCAAACAAACGTTGATGAGTTAGGTTAATGAGCCCCTTGGCTCCAAATACTTAAAATGGAACATCTTTCATTAACACAAGGTTTAGACTCTAGAAACATTTTTTGGTAGTGTCTTACACCAAGGCTGCTCTTTGAAGCATGTACTGTAAAGATGGCATTTTGGATCAATAATATTCCATCTCATAGAAAAGGGCTCATATGGTGATATGTTCCCATAGGGAAAAATTACTTTAGAGTTTAAACTTGCTGCTTGATTTTACTTTCTTCATCCCAACAGAACTGCTTTAAGTTGTGACTCAGGATCTCCCAGCTAGTGCTTTTAAAATTTGACAATTAAAGTTTGAGCTCAGCAGGTTTTTACAAGTTATAGGTCAACAAAATCACATAGAAATGCATAATGAGAACTCACCCTCATGTACAGTAGTGATACAATCCCTTTCTCTTACCTCTGTCAAAGGCACAGAAAGCAATATTTTATTCTCTAAATACTTTCAGCCAAACTGTGTTTTGAGGTGGGCAGAATAATTGGGAGTCAAACAACAGCTTGACAATTTTTTTGCTGAAATCAAGCCACAGTCAGTTCAGTCTCAGTTTCAATCTTATAGGAATATGAATCTATTAGTGACTTTTTTTTTTTACTGCTAGAAATATAGTTTGATGTACAGTGTAATGCAAGAGGCTTTATTTTAAATCTTTAATTCTGATCACTGGAGAGAATCTGTCTTTCTTTGGCTTATGAACAACTATAAGAAGGCATAGAGTTCAGTTTCCTGAGAATATTTTTGTAGAAAGAGTCACTTATGGTAGAGATACAAGTCATTTCATTTAGGAAGAAGATTGGAATTAGGAACCCCAATTCTAGTCAAGGAAAGACTTTACTGACCACTTATGAAAACATGCATTAGGAAAATTAATAATTCAATTTTAAATCAAGAGGAAGAACCTTCATCTCTCATGTTATAAGCATTTACATTTGGGGACACATGAGAACTTGCCAGGTAGCCCTAGTGGTAAAGAACCCACCTGCCAATGCAGGTAGAGGTAAAAGACCCAGGTTTGATCCCTGAGTCAGGAAGATCCCCTGGAAAAGGAAATGGCAACCCACTCCAGTATTCTTGCCTGGAGAATCCCCAGGACAGAGGAGCCTGGTGGGCTGTGGTCCATAGGGTCGCACAGAATTGGAAATGACTGAAGTGACTTAGCATGCATGCATGGGGTTTCATATGGGGCTTCCACGGTAGTGCTAGTGGTAAAGAACTCACCTGCCAGTGCAGGAGAGGTGAGTTCCACCCCTAGTTGGGGAAGAGCCCCTGGAGGAGGCCAGGCAACTAACTCCAGTATTCTTGCCTAAAGAATCCCATGGACAGAGGAGCTTATGGGCTACAGTCCATGGGGCTGCACAGAGTTGGACATGACTGAAGCAGCTTAGCATGCACAGGTTTTCATATGAGAGTTTGTTTTTTATTACTGCTTAAGTTTTAGGCAGATAGACATAAATTACTGGCCCTTTTTCATCCAAGCTTATACATTATTGGGCAAAAGAAGAGAGGCGTAGCTGGAGGAACATTAGGCTCTCATGACTAAAGTTAATAGACCATGTGTTAAAACATATTAAACATTTATCAGATTTTTTGCTTTATAAGTACTTGCAGATAATCTGTATGATCTAAAACTATGTTTTGCTGCTGTTTTAACAGAAGCTACTCAACTAGATCATGATCCCAAATATTCAGATTCAGAATTTTACTATTTTGAATCCAAAATGTTTAATAATTTTTCTTGTTGATAAATAGAATGCAGTTTTATTTATTGTGGAGGTACATATCTCATGCTAAATTATGATTGAAAAGATATTTAGTAATATGGAACATTGTAGGAAGAAGTAATTTTTGAAAAGCTTTACTTGTTGATTCAAGTATAAAGCAAGTTAAGCAACTCTCTTGGCCTCAGTTTTTTGTATCTAAAATAACAAATAACCTACTGCAGTTATTCTATAAAATCATGAAATTTCTTGAGGGCTTTTACTTTCACAATCAACAATGAAAACGTGTATATTTTTTTCTCATTTTAAAAGTAAAATAAAGAATCACTAGAAAAAAATGTTAATAGTAATAATGATAAGAAGAGTGCTGCATGGATTATTACATGCTTTTAGTAATTTCACAACAGTTAAAAGTCTTTGGGTTTTAATTCTAAGTTTTAAAAATTAAGTTAAACTTGTCAGTAGCAGTAGTAGTAGTAGGCACAGTTGGAATGCTGTGAAAATTTTTTTAGCAGTGGGAACAAATTTGTAAGATTTCTCCTTATTTCAGTATTATACAAATTGGCTAAATTTTGAAATACCATCGTTTTTAAGTGGAGGATCCCTTACTACATCATGTTCCTCTTACAGAAGACAATGTCCAAAATAGAATGGTTATGTATACGTATGGCTGAGCCCCTTCACTATTCACCTGAAGCTACCACAACATTGTTAATTGGTTATACCCCAATACAAAATAAAAAGTTGTTTTTTTTAATAGACTCAGAATATGCATGACTTACAAAACTCCCCATGGATTCAATGCACTCTAACAATGCCTTTGTCTGTGAAAAAACTAGTTTGCAGAAGGTGATTGACTAACCCAGAAGTAGACGGCTTTCAAAGACATTACATCAAGGCTGGCTGATTACATAGATTACTTAAATTTTTTTTTTTTTTTTTTTTAATCTTAGAATCCTTAAAATAGTTCCAGAAGAATCATAGGCAGGGCTACTTTCTTAACTTCTTGAGAGAACAAAGAGAATTCTTTTCTAGACGCCCCATAACATCACTGATATAAAATGTCATTACTGCTAATTGGAATAAATTCTTACCTTCCTGATTGTAAGTCAGGGCTGCTCAAGATTTCTTTCTGATAATGTGGCAAGAGTAGCCTCACTTTCATCTATTAATGTCATCTCTTGTGTGCCTGCAAAATTTGCCAGAACTGATTAGAGCAGATATTAAATGATAATTGGACATTTAGTGCTCGTCAAACAGAAAGTGACAGATGGGGCACTAATTAAATTATAGTTCTGACATTATTCACAATGGTTTATGACTCTTCAATGATGACCTTCATGCATCTCTTCTCCATATGTCTTCCCCTTTCAGTAAGGAAAGAAGGATAGAAGTTTGATTGATAGAAAGGAAAACTATCTCTTTAAAATACCACTGAGTAAAACCTGGAGATATTTAAAATACCTAA
The DNA here is from genome assembly GCA_006410635.1 of Cephalophus harveyi. Lineage (NCBI taxonomy): Eukaryota > Metazoa > Chordata > Mammalia > Artiodactyla > Bovidae > Cephalophus > Cephalophus harveyi. Next base: position 7,482 of record SJYT01038795.1, on the reverse strand, counting down.
TTTTTAAAGCTATCTATCAAAATAAAATGTTGGTCTTTGGTTAAATGAATAATCATAAAGGGAAAACTTACTATGAAGTTAATGAACTAGGAAGAAAATGCCTATGTATTTTTAAAAGATATACAAAGACAGATAAAAATGACCTTATTTATGGAAAGTATAAAGATCTTTGTTCTGATTTGAATAAAGAAAAAATATAATTCTGATATCAGAAATGAGGATGCAGTGCTTTTTTATTAATCCGTTTTTTATTTGTTAACTCAAGCTTGCATTACTAGTTATCTCCACCAGCTAAATTAAGAAACTTGTTGAAAAGAAAGGAGTGGGGAGAAGGATTAAAAGAAATTCTATGCCACAGTTGCTGAACCAGAACGGCATTTTACTTTTCAATTAAAAGAGAAAACACAGTGTTGATTACTTTCTAACTTTAGTTTCTTTAATTTTACTCCAGTGTTTAATAGTCTTATAAAAAAACTAAGAGTAAAAATCTCAAAGACTTTGATGCTTAGCTGTTGTTTTCAGCAGTGAACAACAACCCTCTGTCTAATGAATGACCACAGTTTAAAATTTTTGAATACATTGTTTTATGTCATATCACTCTCTCATACTTTTCTGGGAATTTTTTTCTGACATATACGTACAGCTTTAGCTATTATTAATGATGAGACAGATCTGATGACTAATTAGAACATTCTCTCTCCACCCCTATCCACACATAAGATGAGTAACTTATAAGACAAGGGAAGATCATTTGTTGTGACTCATGTAATCTCTTTGGAATATAAAGATATAGAAAAACATCAAATGAATATACTATTTATTTAGATAATTTTGCCTAAATATGTTTTGGAGTTTAGCCTTGATAACTAACTAGCAAATTCAATTTAAGGGATTAAACAGAACAGACATAGAGACAGGGTTCCAGCCTGCCTGGCTATCCATGGGAATTTGGAGAATTTACTTTTTAGAGCCTTATTTCTTCATTGGTGAAATAACATGGCTTTAGGAAATGTTTTACAAGTTCTTTCATACTTTCAAAAGTCTTATATTGTGGATGACTTTTAAGTTTCAAGTCAATGGAATCAATACATGTCAATAGCAGTTTATTTTTAAAGAAATTTTAATATGATATGTTTCCAATAGCATAATAGTGTCTGTATTACTCAATGAAATGCAAATGTATTCACCAATATAACTGAAGAGTAGTGTTTAGAAAATTCTCTGGTTAATAGCATGCTATTCAGCTATTCAAAACCTTTACAGTATTTCTTGTTTTTATGTTTGTTGTTCAATAACAAAGGCTGAATATGCAGACTATGGTCGTGGGTGTTTGAAATGTTTGTGTATGTTTATACGGACCTTTTTATTAAGCATTCTTTTCCTGCTAAGATATTTATACTTTTCTGAATATAAACAATATAATGTCCTTTACTCTCCTGTTCTGATAACTACATTGAAATAGAAGATGAGGTTATTTGGCTGTAACATATTCTTGACCAATTCAGAGATTATGGTTTCCTTTAAGTGCACATAAATACAGTTTGCATACATACAAGTATTAATCTTTTGTCAGGGAAAAACAATATATTCTCTGATAGATGATTTCTAAAGTTTTCTTATTTTCTCCTTGCAAATCAGAACATTTAAACTTATCTATTTGGTCATCTTTCTGTTTTCCATGATATGTGAAAAATCACTACTGCTAAGAGTGTTTCTATGCTTCCACCTGAAAGTTATCTCAGTATCTTAATGTTTTTAACTGGAGACTTGGGTTAAATTAAAATGCTAGATACTTTCCATTGTCCTACTTACTGTGACTTCATCTTCCCTATAAACAGTCCATTTTCATTCATTGCAGAAAACATATAAATAAGCTAATAGCCACATTGTTTCCAGTTTTCTATATCTTTAAAAAATTTAACAATGTATCTGCTTTGAATAGTATTAATAGTCTTTTCTTTCTTTGGCCTTTACTGATGACTGAGAAGACAAATTTTTTTTTTATCATTGTATCATAAAACTCGCTTATTTTGCCTATTAGCTTACTGAAAACAAACCTGTGTGCTTTGAAATTTCCAGAGGTAAGGTGATGCTCTGAAGTAATTCTAAATCTTAGGCATGCCAAATCTTTGTTTTCACATATAACAAACAGTACTGGCTAAAGGGTTTAATAGTCTTTTCTGTCTTTGGCCTTTACTGATGACTGAGAAGACAAATTTTTTTTTTATCATTGTATCATAAAACTCGCTTATTTTGCCTATTAGCTTACTGAAAACAAACCTGTGTGCTTTGAAATTTCCAGAGGTAAGGTGATGCTCTGAAGTAATTCTAAATCTTAGGCATGCCAAATCTTTGTTTTCACATATAACAAACAGTACTGGCTAAAGGGCTGAGTCACTGAAGGCATAGGATACAGCTATGATTAACTTTTAATTTCAAATTATACTAATTATAGAATATTAAAATATTAACTTTATGTATTTAACTCATTGGTATTATAAACTTCAATGAATAATTGAAATGTCAATAGTTTGGATTATGAAATTTTCATTTATTGAATATGTTCTTCAATCTCCAAAAGATTTAAGGGACAAAGAATAAAGACACTATCAGTGATATCAGAAGTATTAACAACCTCCTCCGGATATTTAAGGGATTCCCCTGTGGCTCAGCTCATAAAGAATCTGCCAGGAATGTGGGAGATATGGGTTTGATCTCTGGGTTGGGAAGATCCCCTGGAGAAGGGAAAGGTTACCCACTCCAGTATTCTGGCATGGAGAATTCCATGAACTATATAGTCCATGGGTTCACAAAGAGTTGGACATGACTAAGCAACTTTCACTTTCTGGATATTTAAATATTCTAGTTAATATACATTCAAATTAGACAGGATTGTAAAAATTATTTAATCCACAAGGAGACTGATGACCAAAACATGATGGAACTTTTCAGTTGTCACAGTTAATGGTTGACCTGGCTTAAGAGTCTTAATTTGCTAAACATTTTGACTATCAACATAGCAATCTTAGAATTTTCTTAAGTGACAGAAGTAACTTATTTATTCAAGATCAAGGGTAGACAAGCTTTCTATAAGGAGCCAGACAGTAAATATTTCTGGCTTTCCAGACCATACGGCCTATGTTGCAAATACTTGACTCTGCAACCATAGATGATATGTAAATGCATGAGCATGACTGTGTTCCAGTGAAAGTGTATTTATAAAAACAGATGAATGGCTGCCAAATCAACTTGGTGAGTGAGCTGTAGTTGGCCAATTCCTGATCTAAACAATTTTAAATAAATATATTATTTTTTAAAATCCAAAGCTATATACTTAAAATGGTTAAAAGCATAAATTTTCTTATGTATGTTGTTGCTGTTGCTCAGCCACTAAGTCATGCTCAACTTTTTGCAACCCCATGAACTATAGTCAGGCGCCTCTGTCCATTGTGTTCCTCAGGCAAAAATACTGGAGTGGGTTCCCATTTCCTTTTCCAGAGGATCTTCCCAACCCAGAGGTAGAACTCATGTCTCCTGGTCTCCATTTGGCAGGTGGATTTTTACCACTGAGCCACCTGGAAAGGCTTTTATTATGTTGTTCAGTTGCTCAGTCATGTTTGACTCTTTGTGACTCGATGGACTGAAGCATGCCAGGCTTTCCTGTCCTTCACCATGTCCTGGAGTTTGCTCAAACTCAAGTCCTTGAGTCAGTGATGCCATACAACCATCTCATCTTCTGTTGTCCCCTTCTCCTCCTGCCTTCAAACTTTCCCAGCATCAGGGTCTTTTCAAATGAGTCAGTACTTCACATCAGGTGGCTAAAACATTAGAGCTTCAGCATCAATCCTTCCAATGAATATTTAGTGTTGATTTCTTTTAGGATTGACTGGTTTCATCTCCTTGGTGTCCAAGGGACTCAAGAGTCTTCTCCAACACCACAGTTCAAAAGCATCAAATCTTTGGCAGTCAACATTCCTTATTGTCCAACTCTCATAGCCATACATGATTATTGGGAAAACTATAGCTTTGACTAGATGAAACTTCATTGGCAAAGTAATATCTCTGCTTTTTAATACACTCTCTAGGTTTGTTGTAGCTTTTCTTCCAAAAGCAAATGTCTTTTAATTTCATGGGTGCACTTACCTCTGCAGTGATTTTGCTGCTGCTGCTGCTAAGTCACTTCAATCGCGTCCAACTCTGTACAACCCCATAGACGGCAGCCCCCAGGCTCCTCCATCCCTGGGATTCTCCAGGCAAGAATACTGGAGTGGGTTGCCATTTCCTTCTCCAATGCATGCATGCATGCATGCTAAGTCGCTTCAGTTTTGTCTGACTCTGCAACCCTATGGACAACAACCCACTAGGCTCCTCCACCCACAGGATTCTCCAGGCAAGAATACTGGAGTGGGCTGTTTCCTTCTCCAGCAAGTGATTTTGAAGCCCAAGAAACTAGAATCTATCACTGCTTCCATTTTTTCCCTATCTATTTGCCTTGAAGTGATGGCACCAGATGCCATGATCTTAGTTTTCTGAATGTTGAGTTTTCAGCCAGCTTTACACTCTCCTCTCTCACTTTCATCAAGAGGCTCTTTAGTTCTTCTTTGCTTTCTGCTGTAAGGCTGGTGTCATCTGCATGTTTGAGGTTATTAATATTTCTCCCAGTAATCTTGATTGCAGCTATGCTTCCTCCATCCTGATATTTCACATGATGTACTCAGCATATAAGTTAAATAAGCAGGGTGACAGTGTACAGTTTTGATGTACTCCTTTATCAATTTGGAACCAGTCTATTGTTCCCTGTCCAGTTCTAACTGTTGCTTCTTGACCTACTTACAGATTTGTCGAGAGGAGATAAGGAAGTCTGGTATTCCCATCTCTTGAATAATTTTCCACTGTTTGTTGTGATCCATACAGTCAAAGGCTTTAGCATAATCAATGAAACAGTAGTAGATATTTTTTCTGGAATCTCGTTGCTTTTTCTATGATCCAGCAGATGTTGGTGATTTGACCCCTGGTTCCTCTGTCTTTTCTAAATCCAGCTTGTACATCTGGAAGGTCTTGGTTCACATAGTGTTGAAGCCTAGGTTGAAGGATTTTGAGCATTATCTTGGTAGCATATGAAATGAGTGCAGCTACTTGACTCTGTAACCATAGACAGTATGTAAGTAAATGATCATGACTGTGTTCCAGTGAAAGTGTATTTATAAAGACAGATGACTGGCTGCCAAATCAATTTGGTGAGTGAGTTGTGATTGGCCAGCTGTTGATCTAGACAATTTTAAATAAATATAATATTTAAAAAAATCCTAAGCTATACACGTAAAATGTATATGGATTCATAATAAACACAACACAATAAAACAAAAATCTTAAGTAGATCATCCTATATTTCACTCATCCTTTTTAATAACAGAGAGTTAGATAATTGAGTACCTACACTTAAAATGTTACAGAACAAGTGCCTACATGCAGATTGCACTAATAAAATTATTTGTGGAATGATTTGAGTATAATAATGAGAAGTCAAGAGAAACCAAATGATTATAGAAGATATTTTAGGAAAATATCACTTGGAAGTCTGAACTCTCTGCCTTTGTGTCCTCAGTCACATCTAACTCTTTGCAGCCCCATGGATGGTAGACCTCCAGGCTCCTCTGCCCATGGGATTTTTCAGGCAAGAATAGTGGAGCAGAGTGCCATTTCCTATTCCAGGAAGTCTTCCTTACCCAGGGATCAAATCCATGTCTCTTGCATCTCCTGCATTGGCAGGTGGATTCTTTAGAATCTCGTGCCTTTAGAACCCTGTAATTAATCACATATCTGTTTAGGTAAGATAGAACCTAAGGAGAAAAATTATCCACAAAAGAGGTTTATGTTAAAGTATAGTCTAATTTACACTGTTCAAAATGAAATATCTATAAGCGTTATCATAGAGGTATTTTTGATGGAAAAGAGATATTATCCTTAAAGAAAGCAAATACTTCCTTGGTTTTTCTTATTTCTTATGAAAAACCTCCAAAAGATTTTTTTTTTTTTTTAACTTTGAACCCAACCACTGGTTTCTTAAATTGATTGCAGTCATTTTACTTTTATTTTTTTTCTCCCAACATGCTCTAAAATTTGGCAAAAACTGGCTAGGCATAATTTCCCTTGTAACACCTATGTTTTTCTATACAAAATTGTAATCTTCCACAAGTTAAATGATATGATAAGCAACTAGGATGATTAGTAGAGGCTGCTGAGGACACTCAGGTGACTCTGATATCGCACCTTAGATAATCAGTCTAGGAAAAGGTGGACTGTGGCAAAGAGGTAAGTTTTGATAACTTTGGTCTTTTCTTAATATTTCATTTTACACCCTTATTGAGGCACAACTGACATGATAAACTATACATATTTAAGATTTATTTTTGACATATATGGAAGTGTATATATATATATATCATGAAACCATCACCACAATTAAAATCTCCAAAATTTTATTTGGGTTACTTTGGATGCCTCCCTTCTGTCCCTTTATCCTTCCCTTTCATCCCATCCATAGGGAAAAATTGAGGGTAGTAGGAGAAGAGGGCAATAGAGGATGAGATGATTGGATGGCATCATTGACTCAATGGACTTGTTATATAAATGGACTTGTACATAACGTTTATGAGCAGCTATTTAAACAAAACGCAGCTATCTTGAGATTAATTCATGTTATTAGGTGTATCAATAGTTTCTTCATTTTTATTGCTGCTTTGTATTTTGTTTTATATATATTCCACAAGTTGTTTACCTATTCACTTATTTATACATATTTTTCTACATTTTGAGGATTATAATTTTGCCAAAAATTATAGCAAAATTTTATTTTGCTGTTATGAATACTTGCAAAACTGATATGAATATTTATTAATATGTAAAAGTCTTGGTATGAACATATATTTCATTTCTCATGGATAAAGGCCAAGGAGTAAGCTACTAGACCATGTACTATGACATATATTAGGTGAATTTTGCCTCCTGATATTTATGATTCCAGTTTCTCAGTAAATAAAGGAAATGCCAAGGCATTTCAACTCACCCGTTTAAAAGTACATTATCTCTGGCGGTCACCATAACATACATCCAGCCTATTTCTTATTTCTGGGTAGGTCTTACGGTTCCATTCACATTGCAGACATCCACATCAACTATGTTCTCCCTCCTTTTCTGTCTCAGGGCTTCCTCCAAAGATGAGAAACTTGTCATCTCATATGCAGAAGCAGCCAGAAGAAGCATAGGGTAGATAACACTGAGAGCCTGCCCTACAGATTTCATATTTGTCAGCGACTGCAATCATGTGAGACAGTTTCCTTAGAATAAGTCTTACTCCTCCTCCGTTCTTCCTTTCCCTTCATCCCACATCTCTCTCCCACTGATTCTGGTTCTCTTGAGAACACTGAGTAATATTCATACATCCACGTGTAACCATACACCACACGTGCACACACACAGCCC
>SJYT01038782.1:0-58741 GCA_006410635.1 Cephalophus harveyi | reverse complement strand
ATTTCATAATTTTAATAAGGTACAGTATGAATCCTCTTAAGGTACAGGAATGGAAAAAGTTAGTTTTCATTCAAATCCCGAAGAAAGGCAGTAGCAAAGAATGTTCAAACTACTGCACAATTGTACTCATTTCATATGCTAAAAAGGTAATGCTCAAAATGCTTCAAGCTAGGCTTCAACAGTACATGAATCGAGAACTTTCAGATATAAAACCTAGATTTAGGAAAAGCAGAGAAACCAGAGATCAAATTACCAAATGCTGTTCGGTCATAGAATAAACAAGGGAATTCCAGAAAAAATCTACTTCTCCTTCATTGACTATGGTAAAGTCTTTGACTGTGTGGATCACAACAAACTATAGAAATCCTTAAAGAGAAGGGAATGCCAGATCACCTTACTTGCCTCCTGTGATATCTGTATGCAGATGAAGAAGCACCAGTTAGAATTGGACATGGAATGATGACTGGTTCAAAACTGGGAAAGGAGTACATCAAGGTTGTATGTTGTCACTCTGCATATTTAAGTTATATGCAGAGTACATCATGGGAAATGCCAGGCTCGACAAAGCACAAGCTTGAATCAAGATTGCTGGGAGAAATATCAATAACCTCAGATATGCAGATGATACCACCCTTGTGGCAAAAATCAAAGAGGAACCAAGGAGCCTCTTGATGAAAGTGAAAGAGGAGAGTGAAAAAGCTGGCTTGAAATTCAGCATTCATAAAACTAAGATGATGGCATCTGGGCCCATTATTTCATGGCAAATAGATGTGGAAAAAATGCAAACAGTGACAGACTACTTTCTTGGACCTTAAAAGCACTGTGGATGGTGATTGTAACCATGAAATTAAGATGCTTGCTCCTTGGAAGAAAAGCTATGACAAACCTAGACAGCATATTAAAAAGCAGAGACACTGTCTGTTGACAAAGATCTGTCTAGTCAAAGCTATGGTTTTTAGAATAGTCATGTATAGATGTGAGAGTAGGACCATAAAGAGGGCTGAGCACTGAAACATTGATGCTTTCAAACTGTGGTGCTGGAGAAGACTCTTGGGAGTCACTTGGATATCAAGGAGATCAAACCAGTCAATCCTAAAGGAAATCTACTCTGAATATTCATTAGAAGGACTGATATTGAAGCTGAAGCTCCAATACTTCGGCCACCTGATGTGAACAGTTGAGAAAGAGGGCAGGAGGAGAAGCAGGAGACAGAGGATGAAATGATTGGTTGGTATCACCGATGCAACAGACATGAGTTTGAGCAAACTCTGGGAGATAGTGATGGACAGGGAAGCCTGGCATGCTGCAGTCCATGGGGTCACAAAGAGTTGGGCACAACTGAGGGACTAAACAACAACAATAACAACCATATGAACAAACTAACAAGGAAACATTATAGAAATTTAGTATAATCTTTTGTTATGTTTCATATTTAGAAGAGCATCATTTCACATTTTCCTTGACTTGGCCAAATTTGTAGAGTTTTTTTGGAATAATTTAAGAGAAAAAATCTCCATTTTGAACAATGTAAGAAATATTTTATTATAGGTACTATTTGTACCTGTAAAAAGTCAACCATTTATTTTCACCAGTTCATAAAATACAATGGAGTAGATGTTTAGATTTATTTTTAAAAAAGTATAAAATAAGCAAAATGCTGCACAAAATATTACAAAATAGATTAGTAGTGTTCTAACATTGTACTCTTTAAGATCAACCACACTGCCTAAAAAGAATGAAAATTCATGAGCACTTGAAACTAGACTGACTTGGTGGAAATGGACCAACGACTAACAACATAATTAAAACACTTTCTGGAGTATTGCAAAGAGCTTGTATTTGTCAACTAAAGAAACTTTACTTCAGTGCACAACACAATGGCTGAATAGGGAGCTTACAGAAGTACCCAGTGTTAAAAGAAAAACTATCTTTGCTACTAGTACCACCAGAAGAGAATTAAGTCACAATTCTTTGCATATCCACAGTATCACAGTAGTGAACATAATTAGTCCTTCACTTTTTAACGTGACACATTCCTTTTGAGATTTCTCTCCTTCAAAGACCACCCACCTAGACCCTTTTGAATGTAGGTAGCTACTGAAGCTATGAGCCAGTTGTGTCCAAGGCAGTCCTTATGTTAGTGGCTCATTCCTACTATCAGGCTAGGTCTGGGATTTCCCCTTGGTTCAGTAAATCTGTTTGGTACCATAACTTGACTTGCCCATTGCTGTGCTGGTCCCAATATCTGTCCTAAATTCTAGCCCTCCTGTAGCTGAAATTTTCTCTCTTGGAAGGATCATAACTGGAATTTGATTGCTAAAATAGACACAGGTTTCTTGGGTTACCACTTCTTCTTGGATGATATTTGATTGTCTGTGTCTTTCAATGAATCAGTCCATTTCATCTAAGCTGTCAAATTTATGTGCATAAATTTTTTTGTGGCTGTCCATTTCAATAATTCTAGAATGAGTAGTTACATCCCCTCTTTCATTCCTAATGTTTGTAACTTGTGTGTTCTCTTTTTGCTTGGTCAAACTGGATATGTTTACGTTTTTAAATTTTTTACATTATTTTTTCTTAGAGTATAGATGTTTTGCAATGTTGTGTTAGTTTCCACTGTATAGCAAAGTGAATCAGCTATACACACACATATATTCCCTCTTTTTTGGATCTCCTTCCCATTTAGGTCACCACAGAGTATAGAGTTCCCTGAGTTATACAGTAGTTTATCAATATTATTTTTTTTCCAAAGAATCAGCTTTTGTTTCTTTGCTGTTTCTCTAATGTCTGTTTCTCTCCAATTTAACAGACCTGTGCCCTGATATTTATGATTTCCTCTCTTTTGCTTGCTTTACATTTTTTCTCCTCCTTTTCTAAATTCTGAAAATTGAAGTTCAAGTTATTGTTCTGGGAAGATATTTTCCCCAATGAAAACATTTAGTGCTATAAATTCCCCCTAAAAAACTGCTTTAGCAGCATCATAGATATTTTGATACGATGTAAACACATTATTTCAGTTCAGAAATTTCTAATTTGTTTTGATATTGTTCCTTTGATACCTGGGAGAAGGCAATGGCGCCCCACTCCAGTAGTCTTGCCTGGAAAATCCCATGGATGGAGGAGCCTGGTGGGCTGCAGTCCATGGGGTCGCTAAGTTGGACATGACTGAGTGACTTCAGTTTTACTTTTCACTTTCATGCATTGGAGAAGGAAATGGCAATCCACTTCAGTGTTCTTGCTTGGAGAATCCCAGGGATGGCAGAGCCTGGTGGGCTGCCGTCTATGGGGTCACACTGAGTCAGACATGACTGACATGACTTAGCAGCAGCAGCTTTTATACCTGAAGGCTAGTTATTGGTCTGTTACTTACATTGTTTAGTATTTCCAGATATTTAGAAATTTTCCACCTATTAGTCTGTTATCTGTTTCTACTTTAATTTCATTATAGTAAAAAACAGCTTTAATAATTTCATTTTTCAATTTAATAAGGCTTACTTGTGACCCACAATATGGTCTACCTTTGTGAATGTTCCATGTGCACTGTAAAATAAGGTATATTCCTCTGCTGTTACATATTAATAGAATATTCCACAAATGTCAGGTCAGGTTGATTTATTATGTTGCTCAAGTTTTCTGTATATATTAATATTTGCTCACTTTCTTTTTATTACATCAACTAATGAGAAAGCAATGTTGAAGTCTCTAAATATAATTGTAGATACCTCTCTTTCCGTTCCTTTAGTTTTTACTTCACATGTTTTGAAGCTTTATTGTAAAAGATCTAAATAAATTTTTATGCCTTAGTGAGTTGACCCTTTATCATTACATAGTATTCCTCTTTGTTCCTGATACTTTTCCTTGTTCTGAAGCCCTCATTGACTGATATTCTCTAGCCACTCTAGCTTTTGTTTTTATCTGTGTTTATATAATATATCTTTTTATATCCTTTTATTTTTAACCCAATAATTTCATCATGTTTCAAGTGAGTTTCCTGGTAGACAGCATACGGTTGGGCCTTGTTTTTACATCTAATCTCATAATGTCTGTCTTTTAATGCTATGGTTAGACTGTTTAGTTTTAAAATAATTGATTTGGTTGGATTTATGTCTGCCATTTTAGTGTTACTTTTCTATTCATTTCTTATGCTTTGTTGTATTGGTTTTCTACTACTGCTGTAGCAAATTAGAATAAATAGAATGGTTTAAAATAACTCCCATTAATTATACCAGAGTTTCCATAGGCCACCTGTCCAGGGATATTGTGGTTCAAATGGTTCCTCTGCTTAGAGCTTCACCAGGTTGAAACTGAATAAGGCTTTGGTAAAGAATGAGCTTCCAACCTCTTTCAGGGATTGGAAGAATTCACTTCCTTGCAGCAACAGAGATGAGGTTCCCATTTCTTGGCTGACTGTTGTTTTTGGCTGGGAGTCTCTCAGCTCCTTAATCTTACTTGCATGCCTCATCACGTTGCCCTTCAAAGTTAGAACTTCTCACTCTGGCTTCTATTAAATCTCTCTGGCTTCTATTTTCGTGGGCTCTCACTTCTTTACCTTTCTCTTCTGCTTTTAAAGGCTCATGTGATTATACTGAACCACTCTAGATAAAACAGTATGATAAAACAGGAAAATGGATAATAAAACAGGATAACTCTCAATCTTAAGATCAGCTGGTTACAGCTTAACTACAACTGCAATAATGCTTCACAGCAGTAGTTAGATTAACTTGACTGAATAACCATGAGAGTAGACTCATAAGAAAACATCTTTTATCTACCACAGTTTGCTTTCAGACCCTAAAAGGTTCAAGTCTGTCCCAAAGGCAAAAGACACTCACACTTTTCCCAAAGTTACCAAGTGTTTCATTCCATTATAACATCAACTCAAAGCTTAAAAATTTCGCGTAAATCTCATCTGCTCAATAGTCCAAAAATCTCTCATTTAAATGAAGTGTGGGTGAGTAATCCATTAAATAGAACTCATGGGAATAATCTCTCTCTGTCTGTGAACCTGTGAAATTAAAGACAAATGCTATTTGCCCCCAGTATACACAAGTAAGACAGGCACATGGTGTCAGTTACAAATATAGAAGCTCCAAGAGGAGGAAGATGGGAGGTAAAAGGTAACCACAGTTTCAAAGCAGTTTTGATATGTAGATAGGAAAAGTACATTAGATTTCAAGAGTTGGGAAAATTCTGTTTGGATCTTGGTTCTGCCCCCTAGGATCTCAACCCCCACCTTTGGACTTGGTACACCTCTGTTTTCTTTGAAAGGTAACACCAATTTGGCACTGAGTAGTTTTATCTACCATTAGAATTTTTTTATCTACCATTAGATACCATTTTATCTACCATTTATCTACTTTTATCTACTATTAGAATTTGGGGGATCAAGTAGCCAGCCTTACATATTTTCATACTCTCTGTCCTTCTATGTCCAAACTGGCAGGGTTTTTACCATATAAAATTCTCAAAACCCATGTGGGCTTTCTGTGAATTTCACAGGGTTTTACTCCACTAGATGAGACTTTCCTTTATAGATCTCTTCTAGATAATGCCTCCTCTAGCTTTGGTTTCTGCTGAGATGACTGAGGAATGACATCCTTAAGATTCATAGAAGCCCTTGGTTTGAATGAGGGGATCTCTTAATTAGACCCTTAATTTTTTCAAAGACTCTTCTATGTACCTGAAAATTTGATCTTTTGTAGAACCACATCTTTAGTCTTTTATCCAAAGCACATTTTACGGGCAATAAGCTTTTCATGGCATGCATGAAATTAAAAGACACTAACTTCTTGGAAGGAAAGTTATGACCAACCTAGATAGCATATTCAAAAGCAGAGACATTACTTTGCTGACTAAGGTCCGTCTAGTCAAGGCTATGGTTTTTCCTGTGGTCATGTATGGATGTGAGAGTTGGACTGTGAAGAAAGTTGAGCACCGAAGAATTGATGCTTTTGAATTGTGGTGTTGGAGAAGACTGTTGAGAGTCCCTTGGACTGCAAGGAGATCCAACCAATCCATTCTAAAGGATATCAGTCCTGGGTGTTTTTTGGAAGGACTGATGCTAAAGCTGAAACTCCAATACTTTGGCCACCTCATGCCAAGAGTTGACTCATTGGAAAAGACTCTGATGCTGGGAGGGATTGGGGGCAGGAGGAGAAGGGGATGACAGAGGATGAGATGGCTGGATAGCATCACTGACTGGATGGACATGAGTTTGAGTGAACTCTGGGTGTTGGTGATGGACAGGGAGGCCTGGTGTGCTGCAATTCATGGGGTTGCAAAGAGTCGGACATGACTGAGCGACTGAACTGAACTGAACTGAACTGATGCACTTATCATATGCTATCTCAATTCTTATAATTATCCTATGAGGGTGGAGGCCATTTGTACCACTGAAAAAGCAAAAGCCAAAAGAAGTAACTTATTCAATTATATCAACTTATAATTTAGAAAATTATATCTTTCTCTCAATTACTCTTTCATACTGAAAAATACTCAGACTCAGTAATAGTAATAGTAATAGGATGTAATTTTTGCCTCAGCCTGATTATGGTGGTAGACAAATATAGCAGTAAGTGTGAAGCAAAGTGAAAAGATAAAACAAAGAGTTCCTTGGGAGCCCAGTATTACTTTTTAAACACAGCCATAGGTAAACATAGGGCTTCCCTGGTAGCTCAGAAGGTTAAGGATTTGCCTTGCAATGCAGGAGTCAGTCAGTTCAGTTGCTCAGTCGTGTCTGACTCTTGGTGACCCAATTGACTGCTGCATGCCAGGCTTCCTGTCCATCATCAACTCCCAGAGCTTGCTCAAACTCATGTCCATCGAGTTGGTGAAGCCATCCAACCATCTCATCCTCTGTGGTCCCCTTCTCCTCTTGCCTTTGATCTTTCCCAGCCTCAGGGTCTTTTCCAATGGGTCAGTTCTTTGCATCAGGTGGCCAAAGTATTGGAGTTTCAGCTTCCAATAAATATTCAGGACTGATTTCCTTTAGGATTGACTGGTTTGATCTCCTTGCAGGCCAAGAGACTGTCAAGAGTCTTCTCCAACACCACCCAGGTTCAATCCCTGGGTTGGGAAGATGCCCTAAAGAAGTAAATAACTTCCCACTCTAGTATTCTTGCCTGGAGAATTCCACAGACACAGGAGCTTGAGGTCGCAAAGAGTCAGACAAAACAGAGTGACTAACACATAGGTAGTCAGAGAAGGAATATTTTCTGCTGGAAGTGAAGTGAACCCTGAAACTGAGTCTTGGAGGAGGATGAAGAGTTATTCAGAAAGAGAAATGGGCAGAGTGGTATGAAGAATCTTGGAGATAAATGAATTACAAAGTCAAACATGTGCAATGGCAATTGCAAATGCCAATGATGTTGGAAGTACAGGCTTGGGTGGAGAAATGGCTAAAAATGTAACTGGTTAAAAAAATCAGCAGAAGTCCCTGATAAAGAAACTATGAATTATATTTTCTTGGAAAAGCTACTTAGTTGTTCTCCATGCTCCCATCTCCTCATCTGTAAAATGAGTTAATGATACCTTCAATTTTTGTGAGAATTAAATGGGCTAATAACCAAAATGTAAAAGAATGACCAGAACACAGTACATATTCAAATTTTTGCTATTATTAACTAACAGAAGAAAATTAGCTGGGTCTAGATCATACAGCTAGTAAGTATCTTGTACGTGTGTGTGCTTAGTCCCTTGAGTCATGTCTGACTTTGTGAGATCCAATGTACTGGAGCCCACTAGGCTCCTGTGTCCATGGGATTCTCCAGCCAAGAATACTGGAGTGGGTTGCTATGCCTCCTCCAGGGTCTCTTCCCCACCCCCGGGGATCAAACCCATGTCTCTTACTACTCCTCCATTGGCAGGTGGGTTCTTTACAACTAGAACCACCTGGGAAGCCCAGTAAGTATCCTAGCTAACACCTAAACTCAAATTGGAGGAACTCTAAAGCTATTGATTCTAACCCTAACTGAAGTCAATACAATTTAAACATGCTGTTTTTCCTCATTTTTTAATTGGGAGCTCCCAAATATTTAAAATCCCAGAGTTTACTTAAAGAAAGTCAAGGTGACAAGGAAGGAGAAAAATAATAGGAACTAGAGCCTGAATAAAAACTGTGTTTTATGATATAGAAATTTTTTTCAAAAATATAAAAATAGACGAGAGAGAGAAAGGAAGGAAGAAATAATGATAGGAAGAAAGGAAAGAAAGAAGAAAAGCTAATAAAAATTAGCTATTGGTAACAGCATTTACTCCTTATATCTGGGAGTACTTTGGACAATTATTTTCTGTTTTCAACTAAATTTTAGGTCCTTTTTTCAAATGAATGTACTTCAAACTTAAATACATATTCATGTTGGTATTGGACCTTTGGAGGGACTGATGTTGAAGCTGAAACCCCAATACTTTGGCCACCTGATGCGGAGAGCTGACTCATTTGAAAAGACCCTGATGCTGGGAAAGATTGAGGGCAGGAGAAGAAGGGGACGACAGAGGGTGAGATGACATCACTGACACAATGGACATGGGTTTGGGTGGACTCCGGGAGTTGGTGATGGACAGGGAGGCCGGGTGTGCTGTGATTCATGGGGTCGCTAAGAGTCAGACCCGACTGAGCGACTGAACTGAACTGAACTGAATTGGGCCATAAAATTCTCAATCTTCATTAAGTATAATGCTAAGTTATATTAACTGATATATTTCATCAGCAATGAATTATTAAAATATGTCTTAGCCTCATCATTCATTAAATGTTGTATCCTCTATTTCCCACCTCATAAATTATCAGCTATGCTAATATGGTTTGCACTTCATTTCATTCATACACACACAGTATTCTTTTTATATTTTTAAACAATTTCTTTTCTTCAATTTATCTGTACTTTTCTCCTAAGATTTAACTCTTGCCACATCATTAGAACAGGCTTAATTTGTTCTGCAGGCCTTAAGAGGAATCATCTCTCCTCAAGCCCTCTCTTTTATAAACTAGTAAAATAATTCAGTAAAGTCTTTATGTCCAGAAGTAAAGACAATAGAACAAAAGTTACAGAAAATCAAATCATGTCTTTCAAACTTATGTACTGAGAAGGCATTCATTTTAAATTTTTATATAACCTGGAATCAACTACAAAGCTCTGAAGATATAGAAAATATATCTTATTTTCAGATATGAATGATATAAAGTGATCATGAAATTTCTGATACAACAAAATCATGCTAAATTTTGAGTTTTATATATATATATATATATCAAATGCAGTAAGCAATTCTAAGAGATAGAGGAGTTGAGCAAATGTATAACATTTCCAGCTAAGCAGCAGAGTCCACCTAACCTGCCTCTTGAGAAATCTATATGCAAGTCAGGAAGCAACAGTTAGAACTGGACATGGAACAACAGACTGGTTCCAAATAGGAAAAGGAGTCCGTCAAGGCTGTATATTGTCACCCTGCTTAAGATGTGTATAAGAGACAGAAACATATGTTATAACTAAATATATGCATACTGTGTATATACTATAAAATAACCATGATAATCAGAATCATCTGTCTTTAAAAAATTTTAATGCATTAGAATTTATTATGGCAAAATAAATAACTGTAGCAAGATGTACAGAAACAAAAATCTAACTAGAATATAATTTTGTTACAGGAACCACACTGAAATCAATCTCTCTGTCTCTCACTCTCAAAAATACATGCAAGACCACACATGCCTGTGTGCACACACAGAATTTTTTCTTTCCCTTCTACTTCTGTCAAGATAATTTTCCCATGTTATTAAATATTCTTTTGAAATATTTTTAGCAGCTGTACAATATACTTTTAATGAATGCACCATAATTTTCTTCATAATTTTCTTATTGTAAGATTTCCAAGTAGTCTCCAGCTTTTGTATTATAAATAACACAGTAATATAATTTTTAATTGGGAGCTCCCAAATATTTAAAATCCCAGAGTTTACTTAAAGAAAGTCAAGGTGACAAGGAAGGAGAAAAATAATAGGAACTAGAGCCTGAATAAAAACTGTGTTTTATGATATAGAAATTTTTTTCAAAAATATAAAAATAGACGAGAGAGAGAAAGGAAGGAAGAAATAATGATAGGAAGAAAGGAAAGAAAGAAGAAAAGCTAATAAAAATTAGCTATTGGTAACAGCATTTACTCCTTATATCTGGGAGTACTTTGGACAATTATTTTCTGTTTTCAACTAAATTTTAGGTCCTTTTTTCAAATGAATGTACTTCAAACTTAAATACATATTCATGTTGGTATTGGACCTTTGGAGGGACTGATGTTGAAGCTGAAACCCCAATACTTTGGCCACCTGATGCGGAGAGCTGACTCATTTGAAAAGACCCTGATGCTGGGAAAGATTGAGGGCAGGAGAAGAAGGGGACGACAGAGGGTGAGATGACATCACTGACACAATGGACATGGGTTTGGGTGGACTCCGGGAGTTGGTGATGGACAGGGAGGCCGGGTGTGCTGTGATTCATGGGGTCGCTAAGAGTCAGACCCGACTGAGCGACTGAACTGAACTGAACTGAATTGGGCCATAAAATTCTCAATCTTCATTAAGTATAATGCTAAGTTATATTAACTGATATATTTCATCAGCAATGAATTATTAAAATATGTCTTAGCCTCATCATTCATTAAATGTTGTATCCTCTATTTCCCACCTCATAAATTATCAGCTATGCTAATATGGTTTGCACTTCATTTCATTCATACACACACAGTATTCTTTTTATATTTTTAAACAATTTCTTTTCTTCAATTTATCTGTACTTTTCTCCTAAGATTTAACTCTTGCCACATCATTAGAACAGGCTTAATTTGTTCTGCAGGCCTTAAGAGGAATCATCTCTCCTCAAGCCCTCTCTTTTATAAACTAGTAAAATAATTCAGTAAAGTCTTTATGTCCAGAAGTAAAGACAATAGAACAAAAGTTACAGAAAATCAAATCATGTCTTTCAAACTTATGTACTGAGAAGGCATTCATTTTAAATTTTTATATAACCTGGAATCAACTACAAAGCTCTGAAGATATAGAAAATATATCTTATTTTCAGATATGAATGATATAAAGTGATCATGAAATTTCTGATACAACAAAATCATGCTAAATTTTGAGTTTTATATATATATATATATATCAAATGCAGTAAGCAATTCTAAGAGATAGAGGAGTTGAGCAAATGTATAACATTTCCAGCTAAGCAGCAGAGTATAGAACACCAAGAAAAAATAACCCAATACATGGTGAATGCTTACACAGTGCAAGCAACTCTGGTGCAGTCCAATACTGTACTCAGTTGGGAAATTAGATAACAAAGGTTTCCATATGCATTCTGCTCTTTAATAAAACAGATGATATATAATAAAAGTCATATCCTCTTTCATGTCTTTCTTAAGATAACAGGAATGTTCAAGAGAGCAAAAAAAAAAAAAAAGCAACTCATAGTATTTTGCTTGGAACAATATCTACTCTGCACATGTGCATATAATTGAGAAATCTTACTTTTTTAAACAAAGCAAGAAGTGAATTTCTCCTCTCCATACAACAAATTTGTTCATGATAAAATTACCAATTTCTTTGGATATTTTTATGCCTTGTGTATATGTGTGTATATAAAAAGAGAGCTATTTTGTGCAGTTTTTAGGAATTTCAACTTCCTTACATCAGTTTGATGGAATTTACACTGAGCAGATTTCTTTAGTTATGCAAATGGATAATGTATATCTCATTAGAATATAAGAAAAAAATAGCTCAAATTGAATTCAAGCAGCAGCACTGGAAAAAAAAATGTTGGATGCAATTACATAAAAGTAAAGAAAATCAAATGAATTGATTTAATTTCCAATTATAAATGCAGGCTATATTTAAAGGTACTTCTAAAATGTCAAGCCTGATTACATAGCAAAACTATAGTGTACTGGAGTAGGAAACAGAGGAGAAGCTCGTTTGGTTAGAAAGATATCTTTAATTTTATTATTTGACTTTCACTAAGATGGAGATAACAGAGAAATAAAAATACTCCCTAAGAAGGAGGATATACAGAATTGAAGTCTGCTTAAAGCTGGATATGATCACACAAGTGATCACTGATGTAAAGACAGAAAAGTGATAATTATAAATATTATGGATGAGTGGCATCATAAGAATATACAAAACAAGGAAGATACAAAAGAATCAAGTAATGAAAACCATGAAATTCACATAACCTATAATGGAGTATAATCCAAAAAATACTGAATAAGTGTGTTGTACACCTGGAACTAATACAACAGTTGTAAATCAACCATACTTCAATATAAAAGGAGCAATATGTTAGTTGTATTAAATGCTATAAAACACTGTAGTTTGAGAAGCCCATAGCTGTATTTAAGGATATACTGTAGACTTCTTATTTCAAGATGGATTTTAAAGACATCTCCATACTCCTCTATTCTGAAAAACATCTCATAAATAATAAGTAGAACAAGAAAGAAAAGTGGAAACACAATCTTAAATGAAATTAAGAATTATCTTAAATCTAAATAGTAAGTAGTAGATAGAGGATGTATAAGTGACTTAGCAAAATGGAAGGAAAAAAACATACAAAAACAATGAAAAAGAAGCAAGTCAATTCACCCTCTAGAACCTTAGAAATGTGCAAGTATGGAGAGGTCCAAGAAGTCTGAGATGACACTGTGGCTGAAAACAGGTGAGTCATTTGAAAATCTGGTAAAAGCACAGTTGGACACCCAAATCCTGAAAGAGATGGGACCAGACCACCTAATCTGCCTCTTGAGAAATCTGTATGCAGGTCAGGAAGCAACAGTTAGAACTGGACATGGAACAACAGACTGATTCCAAATAGGAAAAGGAGTCCGTCAAGGCTGTATATTGTCACCCTGCTTATTTAACTTTTATACAGAGTACATCATGAGAAACACTGGGCTGGAAGAAACACAAGCTGGAATCAAGATTGCCAGGAGAAATATCAATAACCTCAGATATGCAGATGACACCACCCTTATGGCAGAAAGTGAAGAGGTCTACAGGCTTCGACCCCACATCAGCAAAGTGGCCGTGGGGTCGTGCTCTCTGAACTCCGGTGCATCAGACTCCGTCCTGGGCACTGCCGTTCGTCTCTTACTCAATCCTCCGCACACTCTGGGTGTTAGAAGAGGGAACTGGGGCTCAGAGACACCATCGCCTGCCAGGCTGAGCTGGACTGCTTGGATGGGGGGCCCCGGGGAGACCGGCTCCCTCACCCTTCTGCCCCAGTGGCTNCTCTGAACTCCGGTGCATCAGACTCCGTCCCGGGCACTGCCGTTCGTCTCTTACTCAATCCTCCGCACACTCTGGGTGTTAGAAGAGGGAACTGGGGCTCAGAGACACCATCGCCTGCCAGGCTGAGCTGGACTGCTTGGATGGGGGGCCCCGGGGAGACCGGCTCCCTCACCCTTCTGCCCCAGTGGCTTCTCCACGGGCCTCCAGAATCCACCTGGGGGCCAGCGGCCCCACCATCAGAGATGCGAGGCCCCCTCCCTCCATTCACAAGCCGTGGGCATGTGACAGCTCAACGCTGGCCTCTGAGGCGGCGTGGAAGCTGCCTTGGAGTCCGACTGAGCCTCAGCCACGCCCCGAGTTGGCTGAGTGTCGCTGTGTAGGTTACTCAGCCTCTCTGGGCCTCAGTTCCCTCACCAGTAAACCAGTGATGACGATGGCCTGCTTCCCGGGGTCAGCCCGAGGGGCTGCGGGGATATCGCTGCGGGGATAATGATGCGGATTTCAGGGCAGAGAGGAAACATGATGGATGGACAGCGAAGGTGCTGATCAGACAATCCAGAAGAGTGGCCGGGTCAGCACCCCTGGGTGTCCAGCAGCCAGCTGCACTGGGTGTCCCCTCCATGGCCCACAGGAGAGCAGGATGGTGGCAGAGCGCTTGCCTGGATAGGTTAGTGGGTTATCGGAGCGTTTGCTTTGAGAATATCTTACCGAGAAGCCAGCAGATTTCTTTCCGTCATGGGCCCTTTGGAAGCTGGAACTCCAGTACTTTGGCTGCCTCATGCGAAGAGTTGACTCACTGGAAAAGACTCTGATGCTGGGAGGGATTGGGGGCAGGAGGAGAAGTAGACATTACTTTGCCAACTAAGGTCCGTCTAGTCAAGGCTATGGTTTTTCCTGTGGTCATGTATGGATGTGAGAGTTGGACTGTGAAGAAGGCTGAGCACCGAAGAATTGATGCTTTTGAACTGTGGTGCTGGAGAAGACTCTTGAGAGTCCCTTGGACTGCAAGGAGATCCAACCAGTCCATTCTGAAGGAGATCAGCCCTGGGATTTCTTTGGAAGGAATGATGCTAAAGCTGAAACTCCAGTACTTTGGCTACCTCATGCGAAGAGTTGACTCACTGGAAAAGACTCTGATGCTGGGAGGGATTGGGGGCAGGAGGAGAAGGGGACGACAGAGGATGAGATGGCTGGATGGCATCACTGACTCGATGGATGTGAGTCTGAGTGAACTCCGAGAGATGGTAATGAACAGGGAGGCCTGGCGTGCTGCGATTCATGGGGTCGCAAAGAGTCGGACACGACTGAGCGACTGAACTGAACTAAACTGAATGACTGCATGTGTTTGTCTACACATGAAACTTAAACTTGAAAAGGGTGACTTTTAGTGTATGCAAATTATATTATTAAAAAGGCTAAGAGACGTTGCCTTACTTCTTTTGGGCTGCTAAAACAGATTACCACACACTGAGTGATTTATAAATGACTGTTGTTTATAAGTGATAGCCATTTATGAGTGGTTTATAACTGACAGACATTTAATTTTCATGGTTTTAGAGGCTGGGAAGTCCAAAATCAAGGTGCTGGCTAATGAGAGCCTGTTTTGTGGTTTGCAGGCAGTCATCTTTTAGTTGTGTCATTGCACAGCAGAAGAGCCAAGGGAGTTCTCTGGGTCCTATTTTATAAGGGCACTAATCTCCCTCATGAGGGCTGTACCTTCATGACGTAATCACCTTTCACATGCCCTACTTCTAAATATCATCACATTGGGGACCAGGAATTCAATATATTAATATGAATTTTGTGAGAACACAAAGAGTCAGACTATAGCAGGTGAAAACTTGAAAAACAAAAGGAAAATAATTACAAATTCAGGAAGTCAAGGACTCAACTAATAATTATCAAATAAAATAATTAAGAAAGGGAGGAGAGAAAAAATAAGAAATAATAGAAGACACTAATCATCAGGGAAATGAAAATCAAAACCACCATGAGATATCACATCACACCAGTCAAAGTGGCTATCATCAAATACACAAGAAATAACAAGTGTTAGTGAGAATGTGGAGAAAAAAGAACCCTCATGCACTGTGGGTAGGATTGTAAATTGGTGCAGCCAATATGTATAAATTATGCAAGCTTCTCAAATAATTAAAAATAGTGCTGCAATATGATCCAGCAATTTCACTACTGGATTGTTACCAGAAGAAAATGAAAACACTAATTTTAGAAGATATATGTATGCCTATGTTCACCACAGTGTTGTTTATTCACAATAGATGAGATATAGAAGTAACCAAAGTGTCAGAATGTGGTCCACTGGAGAAGGGAATGGCAAACCAATTCAGTATTCTTGCCTTGAGAACCCCATGAACAGTATGAAAAGGCAAAATGATAGGATACTGAAAGAGGAACTCCTCAGGTCAGTAGGTGTCCAACATGCTACTGGAGATCAGTGGAGAAATAACTCCAGAAAGAATGAAGGGATGGAGCCAAAGCAAAAACAATACCCAGCTGTGGATGTGACTGGTGATAGAAGCAAGGTCCAATGCTGTAAAGAGCAATATTGCATAGGAACCTGGAATGTCAGGTCCATGAATCAAGGCAAATTGGAAGTGGTCAAAAAAGAGATAGCAAGAGTGAACGTCAACATTCTAGGAATCAGTGAACTAAAATGGACTGGAATGGGTGAATTTAACTCAGATGACCATTATATCTACTACTGCGGGCAGGAATCCCTCAGAAGAAATGGAATAGCCATCATGGTCAACAAAAGAGTCCAAAATGCAGTACTTGGATGCAATCTCAAAAACAACAGAATGATCTCTCTTTGTTTCCAAGGCAAACCATTCAATATCACAGTAATCCAAATCTATGCCCCAACCAGTAATGCTGAAGAAGCTGAAGTTAAACGTTTCTATGAAGACCTACAAGACCTTCCAGGACTAACACCCAAAAGGGATGTCCTTTTCATTATAGGGGACTGGAATCCTAAAGTAGGAAGTGAAGAAACACCTGGAGTAACAGGCAAATTTGGCCTTGGAATACAGAATGAAGCAGGGCAAAAACTAATAGAGTTTTGCCAAGAAAATTCCCTGGTCATAGCCAACACCCTCTTCCAACAACACAGATGTGTATAAGAGACAGATATGTTAGTTGTATTAAATGCTATAAAATCTTACTCCTTGGAAGAAAAGTTATGTCCAACCTAGATAGTGTACTCAAAAGCAGAGACATTACTTTGCCAACTAAGGTCCGTCTAGTCAAGGCTATGGTCTTTCCTATGGTCATGTATGGATGTGAGAGTTGGACTGTGAAGAAGGCTGAGCACCCAAGAATTGATGCCTTTGAACTGTGGTGTTGGAAAAGACTCTTGAGAGTCCCTTGGACTGCAAGGAGATCCAACCAGTCCATTCTAAAGATCAACCCTGGGATTTCTTTGGAAGGAATGATGCTAAAGCTGAAACTCCAGTACTTTGGCCACCTCATGCGAAGAGTTGACTCATTGGAAAAGACTCCTATGCTGGGAGGGATTGGGGGCAGGAGGAGAAGGGGATGACCGAGGATGAGATGGCTGGATGGCATCACTGACTCAACGGACGTGAGTCTGAGTGAACTCTGGGAGTTGGCAATGGACAGGGAGGCCTGGCATGCTGCGATTCATGGGGTTGCAAAGAGTCGGAAACAACTGAGCAACTGAACTGAACTGAAGTGTCCATTTGTAGCTGAGTGGATAAAGAAGTTATGGTAAAAATCTACAATGGAATATTACTCAGCCATATAAAAGAGAATTAAATCTTGCCAGGTAGATGGAGTACCTGAGGAACTATGGATTGAGGTTCATAATACTGTACAGGAGTCAGTGACCAAAGCCATCCCAAAGAAAAAGGAATGCAAGAAGGAAAAGTGGTGGTCTGAGGAAGCCTTACAAATAGCTGAGGAAAGAAGAGAAGTGAAAAGAAAGGAGAAAGGGAAAGATATACCCAACTGAATAGAGTTCCAGAGAATAGCAAGGAGAGAAAAGAAGGCATTCTTGAATGCCTTCTGCAAATGAATGGAGAAAACAATAGAACAGGAAAGAATAGATATCTCTTCAAGAAAATCGGAGATATCAAAGAAACATTTCATGAAAGGATGGGCACGACAAACGGACAAAAACGGTAAAGACTTAACAGAGGCAAAAGAGGTTAAGAAGAGGAGGAAAGAATACATAGAAGAACTGCACAAAATAGTCTTGAAGACCTAGATAACCATGATGGTGTGGTCACTCACCCAGAGTCAGACATCCTGGAGTGTGAAATCAAGTGGGTCTTAGGAAGCATTACTACCAAAAAAGCTAGTGGAAGTGATGGAATTCCAGGTGAAAAATTTAAAATTCTAAAAGATAATGACATTAAAGTGCTGCACTCCATATGTCAGTAAATTTCGAAAGTCCAGTAGTAGCCACAGGACTGGAAAAGGTCAATTTTCATCTCAGTTCCAAGAAGGGTAGTGCTAAAGAATGTTTAAACTACCTGACAATTGCCCTCACTTCCCATGCTAGTAACGCTTTACTCAAAATCATTCAAGCAAGCCTTGAGCAGTATGTGAATTGAGAACTTCCAGATGTACAAGCTGGGTTTAGAAAAGCAGAAGAACCGGAAATCAAATTGTCAACACTCGATGGAACATAGAGAGAGCAAGGGAATTGCAGAAAAACATCTACTTCTGTTTCATTGAAAGGCGTTGACTATATTGATCACAACAAATTGTGGAAGATTCTTAAACAGATGGGGATACCTGACCTTCTTACTTGTCGCCTGAGAAACCTGTACACGTGTCAAGAAGTAACAGTTAGAACCTTCCATGGAACAACTGCCTGGTTCAAAATAGGGAAAGAAGTACAACAATGCTGTATATTGTCACCCTGTTTATTTAAATTATATGCAGAATATATCATGCATAATACTCAGCTTGAATACCAAGCTGGAATCAAGATTGCTGGGAGAAAGAGCAACAACCTCAGATAAGAAGATAATATCTCTGTAATGGCAGAAAGTGAAGAGGAACTAAAGAGCCTCTTGATGAGGGTAAAGGAGGAGAGTGAAAAACCTGGCTTAAAACCCAACATTCAAAAAACTAAGATCATGGCATCTGGCCTTATTACTACGTGTCAGATTGAAGGGAAAAAATAGAAACAGTGACAGGTTTTTCTCTTCTTGGTCTCCAAAATCACTGGAGATGGTGACTATAGCCATGAAATTGTAGACTCTTGCTTCTGGGAAGGAAGTCTATGGCAAACCTAGACAGTATATTGAAAAGCAAAGACATCATTTTGCCAATAAAGATCTGTCTAGTATGGGTGTGATAGTTGGACCATAAAGAAGGCTGAAAATGGAAGAATTCAAGTTTTCATATTGTGGTGCTGGAGAATACTCTTGAGTCCCTCGGACAGCAAGGAAATCAAACCAGGCAATCCTAAAGGAAATCAATCTTGAATATTCATTGGAAGGACTGATGTTGAAGGTCCAATACTTTGGCCACCTAATGTGAAGAGCCTACTCATTGTAAAAGACCCTGATGCTGGGAAAGACTGAAGGGTAAGAGAAGAGGGCAGTAGAGGATATGATGGTTGGATGGAATCACTGATTCAGTGGAGATGAACTGGGAGGACTCGGGAGATGGTGATAGACAGGGATCCTGGGACGCTACAGGTGTGGGATCTCAAAGAGCTGGACATGGCTGAGTGAATGAACAATAACTATAACAACATTATAACAACTAAATACAGTTAAAAAAAAAAACTCAGTAAGAAGTTCAGATTTTTCAATAAGAGCAAAAATAAGAATATGATAATGGAGAAAAAGTAGACTAACAGTAAAGCTGGTTTTAGAAAAAGCAGAGGAACCAGAGGTCAAATGGCCAACATTCTCTGGATCATTGAAAAAGCAAGAGAGTTCCAGAAAAACATCTATTTCTCCTTTATTGACTATGCCAAAGCCTTTGACTGTGTGGATCACAATAAACTGTGGAAAATTCTGAAAGAGATGGGAATGCCAGACCACCTGACCAGCCTCTTGAGAAACCTATATGCAGGTCAGGAAGCAACAATTAGAACTGGACATGGAACAGACTGGTCCCAAATAGGAAAAGGAGTACATCAAGCCTGTATATTGTCACCCTGCTTATTTAACTTATATGCAGAGTACATCATGAGAAACGCTGGGCTGGAAGAAGCACAAGCTGGACTCAAGATTGCCAGGAGAAATATCAATAACCTCAGATATGCAGATGACACCACCCTTATGGCAGAAAGTGAAGAAGAACTTAAAAGCCTCTTGATGAAAGTGAAAGAGGAGAGTTAAAAAGCTCAACATTCAGAAAACAAAGACCATGGCATCTGGTCCCAACACATCATGGGAAATAGATGGGGAAACAGTGGAAACAGTGTCAGACTTTATTTTTGGGGGCTCCAAAATCACTGCAGATGGTGACTGCAGCCATGAAATTAAAAGACGCTTACTCCTTGGAAAGAAAATTATGACCAGCCTAGATAGCATATTAAAAAGCAGAGATATTACTTTGCCAACAAAGGTCCATCTAATCAAGGCTATGGTTTTTCCTGTGGTCATGTATGGATGTGAGAGTTGGACTGTGAAGAAAGCTGAGCACCGAAGAATTGATGCTTTTGAACTGTGGTGTTAGAGAAGACTCTTGAGAGTCCCTTAGACTGCAAGGAGATCCAACCAGTCCATCCTAAGGGATATCAGTCCTGGGTGTTCACTGGAAAGACTGATGCTAAAGCTGAAACTCCAATACTTTGGCCACCTCATGCAAAGAGTTGACTCATGGGAAAAGACTCTGATGCTGGGAAAGATTGAGGGCAGGATGAGAAGGGGATGACAGAGGATGAGATGGCTGGATGGTATCACCGACTCGATGGACATGAGTTTGAGTGAACTCTGGGAGTTGGTAATGGACAGGGAGGCCTGGCATGCTGCAGCTCATAGGGTCTCAAAGAGTCAGACATGACTGAGCGACTGAACTGAAGTGAAGAGTAAAGAAGCACTTGGGTCTCAAACTTTGCAGTGGTGCTGACTGCTTTATCCATGTCATTCAGAATTCTTTGTTGCATGAGGGCACCAACATTGTCTTATTCATCATTAAATTATTAATCAATAAATGTTTATTGCTTAACTGAAAAATAAAGTCAATTCACTATGTAGTACACCTGAAACTACTAAAGTTCAACTAAAAAATTGAAATAAAAGAAGAAAAATTTCCCAAACTGATGCTTTTATGTGGAAAATCTGAAGAACTAGACTTTCAACATTTAAAAAAAAAAAAAGTTTAACCTAGTGCCTAGCTCAGTGAAAGAATAAAAACTAATACTAAGGCAAGTGCTTGAGAAATTTCAGAATACTGTGGATGAAAAGAGTCAGGAAAGAGTCAAAAAAAGAGTCAGAAAAAGGAGAAACACACAGTCAAACAAGAATCACAATGGCTTCTGAATTTGTACATACTATTAGATGCTAAAAAGTAGTGAAACAATACTATCAACATAATTAAAGGAAATTATAACCACTCTATTATTTTATATTTAGTCCCTGAGGGAGACAAAACAAATAACTAAAACTATAATAGAAAAAATCCGTACATAAAAATGTTTTTAATTATACATTAAGAAAGCACATAATGTACCTTAGAGCATCAAACCATAACTCCAACATCAATGGATAGTCTAGTAAAATCCTGGACTTGAAAGAAAATAATCTTGTTGACATTGAGATAAAAGGAGTATAAGACATGCAAGGAAAGAAAACTTATATTTGAGAGTAGTGCTTTATTCCAGAAATAAATGAAGAACATGATTAAGCTGTTCAAAGAAAATGAGAATATGAGCCACAGATTCTTCCTAATAAAACTGACTTTTAGCATAAACTGTTAATATTGTAAAGTAATTAACCTCCAATTAAAATAAATAAATTTATATTAAAAAAAAACTCATAAATAGTGGTTTCTGTGAGCCTTTCTTGGGAATCTATCAGAGAACAAATTTCAGACAATCAAAATGACTAGAGAACTATCAATAGAAGAACTTGAATGGAGCATTTTCATTGTAGAACAAAGAAAACTGATGAAGCTTAGAAGGAAGAAAATACATGTTATGGCTATAAGCTCTGACAAAAAAATAGAGGTTCATAGGTGTATCATAGGCATAGATATTTTGACTGATTTTTTTCGATAATCAGAATTGATAATAGTAGTCCTAGTATTATTATTCTGAAAATGTTGTATGTGATATGAGGGATAGTTAATCATGGAATATTCTAACAGCCTCTGTGTCCTTGAGAAACAAAATGAAATAAGGAGAGAAGTGAAAACCCCAAGGTCCAAAATTTCAATTTGCAATATCTTAATGAAATCATCAAGTATTTAATCTTTAAAACCATACGATATTTCCTAGTTTTTCCAGTGAATAGACCAAGAAAAAATGATAAAGGATAGATGAAAGGGTCTTGGAGCATGAGGAAGGTAGGAAGAACAAGAGAAGGAGCAGAACTTGAGGGTATACACAGTAAAATCTCTTTCTCATGAGTTTTATAAATTATATTTGATGACTAAATGAAAATTACAATGTTATCTGTTACTCAAAACAGTGATTTATTTTCCTAGATTATTGAGATAAAATTAACATTTGATATTAGGTAAATTTAAGGTATACAACATGTTGATTTGGAACCCTCATATACTGCAAAATGATGGCCACCATAGCTGTAGCCAACACTTCTATCATGTCATGTAATTACCATTTCTTTTTTGTGGTGAGAACATTTAAGAGTTACTCTTTCAGTAACTTTCAAGTGTTTGATTAACTTTAATCAGCATGTTATACACTAAATCCTGAAAACTTATTCATCTTAAAACTGGAAGTTTGTACTACTGGACCAATGTTCCCTGTGTCCTCCACCCATCAGGCCAGGTGATCAGCATTCTACTGTGTATTTTTATGAGTTCAGCTTTGTTGTTCATTTGCCAAGCTGTGTATGACTCAGCCTTTTAGATCCCCAATATAAGTGATATTATACATTATTTAAGACAATGATACTTAAATTTAAGTACTTAAATTTGGGGGAGGAAAAAGACCTAAATGGAGAGGTCTTCACTTTTCTTTTTAAGAAGTAAAATGCTGATACCACTTGATGATGTCACATATGTATATTGTAATACCCAGAGCAAGCCACGTGGGCTTTCCTGGTGGCTCAGCAGTAAAGAATCTGCCTGCAATGCAAGGGATACTGGTTCAATCCCTGACTCAGGAAGATCCCTTGGAGAAGGAAATGGGAATCCAATCCAGCATTCTTGCCTGAGAAATCCTATGGACAGGGTGGTTGGTGGGCTACAGTCCATGGGGTTGCAAAAGAGTTAGACATGACTTAACTAAACAACAGGAGTAACCAGAGCAACCACTAAAAAAACTGTACCAAAAATCACAGTCAAAACCACTATAAATAAAGACAGAGTTCAAATTTTATATAATCACAGTGGACTCAAATACATCAACTATGTTTGAATTAGTTCATAATGGTCTTTAAAAGCACTATTTGTTTGCATTTAGAGGATGGATGAAAGGGAATGAAATTGTTGCCTTTAAAATTATGTAAATAAAGGGAAGGAATCAAACATTTATCTTGCTTTTCCTGTATGAACTAATTCCTCTCTCTGGGTAAACAAAAATAGAATAGTGGAAGGATTTCTTATAAAATTATATAAATAAAAAAGATCATTTTGTAATTCTCAAGGAATTGATAATCATTATAAGCATTAAGTATCGACAGCTGCTAATATTTCAAAAAAGTTAAAACCAGACACGATGTGCACCCTGATGAAAGAACATACCGTTAGTAGAGAGATCTAACTCCAGCCTGATTACACATCTAGATTCAACTGCCAATAGAGAAATATCGAAGACAGAGGACCAGGTTAAATGCACTATCTCCAAAACAACAAAATCATAGTCTTATTATGAGCTGTACCAGGTAAAGGGCGTCAATTCTTCCTCAGGTAGATGATAAGGAAAAGAAAGAAACTGAGTGGGAACCTGTAGACTAAAAGAGAATTAAAAGATGTCACATATTTAAATGGGCCTGACTAAAGTCAAGGAATGCACTCTTAGCTGATATAACAATAAGGAAAAGTCATTTTTATAGAAATCAAGGTGGTGATTAAATATGAGGAATGAGACAGGCCTATGACAGGTGTTGGCACAGGGGTATCTTCTGAGGCCAGTGGAAATGTCTTGTTTTTTGACATGGATAGTGCTTACAAGGTTATTCAGCTTACAATGTTTGTTTTCTAACCTATATGTTTGTTTTCTCTGATTTACTACATCTGAGTTTTATTTATAATCTGTTTTAAAATGATTAAACTTTATTAATAGAGCATGTGCATTAATTTAGTACCATTGTAGATTAACTTTATGTACAGTTACAGCAAAAGAGACTGATGTCAGACAGGTAATACTTTCAGCAAAACTTGCTCAGAGTGTTGCTGATAACTAAGCACTAAACACTGGTTGTCATAAGATTATTTTTTGTCACAGAAGTATTGCTAACATGTTCTATTTACTGAACCCTAATGACTTGACAAGACATGGGTTCCAACTTCAGACAGACCTAAATTTCAATCTAAATCCCAGTACTTTTTAGTTTTGTGACTTATCTTTTCTGATTTTCAGTTTCCTTATTTGCACAATGGGAATAACTACTGATACTGTTGCTTTTAAAGATACTAAAGAAATACTATCTTTTGATTATAGAAATTCCTTTTATAATTCCAATATTTACTTTAACAAAATAACAAGGTCCCAGATACTGACTGTTCTGTAACAAAACAGAATTTTGGTTATAATTTAATTAATATTAATAACTCTAGCTTCCACATACTTTGAACCAGTAAGAAATATCATAGCTTTTTATTAAACTATTTTTTATTACATCTTTTTATCATGAGATCTTGTGGCCATGGTGACAAACACATTAAAATGTAGCAGATGCCTGGAGGCCCCTAATAAGAATGAGACCACAAGGAGACTGGCTAGAAGTGACCTGGAATAGTTGGAATGAGCTCTACCGAAGATTAAAGAGGCACGTGGTGCCAGAGCTGGGGAATTTATTCCTGTGTCTGTTGCTTTTTCTTTTCAAGTGAGTCTCTCTCACTGCCTTCACCTCCATGGGTCATTCCTCTAAAGCTGGATGGAAGATTTTTTGTTTCTGATTTGTAAGCACAAGTTTGTTTACTTGTTTTCCATTTGCATGGAACAAAGCTTGAAAAATAGGACAGAAAAAAGAAAAATGTTCTGGTTTTATCTTTTTTTTTTTTTGGTTTGTCTTGAGGATTTGAGGGGCATATATAGTACAGTAAAAACTTATGACATTTATTACAGGAATTTTTTTGAAGAAGTTTGTGTAATTAGCCTGCTTTAACATTCTAATCAGAAGTGGTACCCATACCCAGATTATGTATTATGCTGTACAGCTCATAAGAACAATAGTGTATCTGACTAACATTTACACTGTAGTTTCACAGATCTTTTCCATACACAAAACAGCTCAACATCATAATTCATTCCACAGTGTAGCAAACATCATCTCAGAGGAAATTTAAATTTTCAAATCAATGCAAAGAAAATAGCTTCATTAAGAGTCAAAAGAATAAGGAATACACTACTGATATTAATGTATTAAAATATATGGTGAATATATTAATAATTTAATGATTATAAAAATAATATATAATTATTATAGTTGACATATAAAGTACATAAATAAATTTATTTATAGAAGTATTATTAATGTATTAAAATAAAATCAATGTTTTCCTGACAAATAATTCTAAATCTGTTCAGTAACAACACATTATAAATAAACTGTAAAGAACAAGAGGGAATCTGAATCATGAATGTCAGAACATCCAGCTACATGGTCTTCATATTGAACCCAGCAGCTGAACTCCATCTCCTGAATTAATGTGTGGATATTGCATACATGGGAGTGTCCCTATTTCGAAAGATTTGTAAATTATCTCTGACACGAATCTGCCATTTATCTAGAGGTAAACAGCTATCAATATAGAACTTTATAAAGATAGGATAAGGGATAAAAAATAACTTTGTTAGGAATATTAATTTTCTACCCACAAAAATATTTCAAATGAGAATCTCCTAGTATAAATAAACAATCTAGAAGAGATGGTGGTAGAAGGAACAAGTTAAATAACATTTTCAGAGTTAAAAGCATATGGCAACATGCTAAACAACTACAACAACTATGCAAAGGATTCAAGAAAAAGAGATATGGTGCATGTTCTCAAATAGGGGATTTTCTCACTTCAATTGTCTTTTTTGTCTTTTCACTGTATTTTTTTGTGCTTCTCCAGACAAGTTCCAGTGTTCATAGAGATAACTGGGATGAAATACTGGAGTGCAAACATCTCACTACCTATTCCATGGTATATAATCCTTGTCTGACTTTCGTGCAAGTTAAGTACCTTTTGGTGTTTCCACTTGTGTTCAAATTCTTAACAGTCACTCCTCTGACATACTTAATGATCAATTTAGTATAGCTTCTGATTTACTACTAAAAGATACACAGGAAATCATACCTTTTGTTTATTGTTTATCCAGCCACCAGCTAAGAACCTGTCTTTGCCTCAAGTCTCTTCCTCTTTGAGTAATATAGTATCTCAGAATGAACTGCTGAGTGGAAAACTCTTCCCTCCAGAGTATGAAGCCAGTCATATGAAGCAGACTCAAATATGCACTCATTTGAATGTGTTAACTTTGAAGGAATAGAAAAATAAACCCAACAGAAACCTAACTGTATAAAACAATAAATTTAGAAGTTTAAGAAAATTAAGCTCAGAACCAAACTACCAAATTACTATTCAATTTGCCCATGTTATTAAAACTATTCTCCAACATTCTTAATATTTTTGTCATGGAATACTGTCAGTGCCTTGGCTTTACAGTCTCACAGAAATTTAACTGTTATTTGTAACAATATAAACTCATGAAATACATTATGGATGATATTTTATTTGTTGTCTTTCTTATAAGTTAAATTATTCAATTGTATTCATGACTAAACAATGTCATCTATACAATAAGGATAATAATTATCCTATTTCAAAGGGTTAATGAAGAAAGAAATTTAAAATTACTTAGAACAATATCTAACACAGAATAAACACATTATAAATATTTGCTATTATTATTTATTCAATTTCCTAATACAACTCTACTCGAGGTAACAGGTTACTAGAGATCACATATGTTTTTTCTGGCGCCGACTACAAAATTGGCACTTGCCATCTACCTCTACAAAGATTAAATCATGTGCTGCTGCAGCTCCTGATTTTTAACACCCCTGAAAGGATTTTAGGAGAGAGAGCAGAAATGAGGCAATCTGTGCTTAGGGCAGTAGGGGAACTGGCAGAACAGGCCTTCAGATAGTTGGATATTTTCAGGAGCCAATTTTATGAACTCTAATTTTTATATCTCTTCATATCTAGAAAAGTATCATCCTCCATGGTAACATCTGCTCCTCATGACTAGCAGTAAATTGCAAAAAATAATTGCTTGATGGCATGCATTCCCCCTTCACCAAAATCACAGAAATCTGACTTTCCTCCCTGCCTCTTTGGAACAGTTTCTCAGGGTTGCCTGAAATAATGTCTCCCTAACTATAGTCCTCATTTTGCCCCAAATAAAATTTGACTCAAAATTCTCACATTGCACATTTTTTAAGTCAAAATTTTATGGTGACCACAGAGAAGGGACCCAGAGCAGATTTGCCTGAGCTCTACAAGGAACAGGATCCTTGGTACCAGCAGAGGACCCTTCCACCTATCCACCTTCCAGGAAAGTCCAGACAAATTTGGTCTCTCTTTGTTCTGGTATCTCCTATATTTGATAATCCTGAGTTTTATTTGGCAGTATATAGCAGGTACTTGAGGGTCTTTTCTGGTGGCTCAGTGGTAAAGAATCTTCCTGCAATGCAGAAGACCCAGGTTCAGTCCCTGAGTTGGGAAGCTCTCCTGGAGTAGGGCATGGCAGCCCACTTTAGTATTCTTGTCTAGAGAATCCCATAGACAGGGGAGCCTCACAGGCTACAGTCCATAAGGTTGCAGAGTCAAACACAACTGCAGTGACTAAGCACCAGCAGCAACAGGTACCTGAAAGGAAGACATGGCAACCCACACCAGGATTCTTTCCTGGAGAGTCCTATGGGGAGAGGAGCCTTGTGGGCTATAGTCTATGGGGTTGCAAAGAGTTGGACACAACTAAAGCAGCTTAGCATGTATGCATAAGCAGGCACCTGTCTCCTCCTAGTTGAAAGATACTGCGTGGAACTCAGTTGAAAGATCCCAGGGAATACCCACTCCGTTGAAAGATACTTGGGTGAGTGACTCAGTTGCAAGATACTGGGGAAACCCATCCAACTGAAAGATACTAGGGGAGATCTGGTTGAAACATACTAGGTCTTTTACAGTTGTAGGAGACTGAGAGGCCTGTGATGAGTTGTTAGGCAAGAGGCTGATTTGATGTTTTTCCTCAGTTCAGCTGTCTTAATAGAATTGGTTGGGATAAAAAGTGAAGACATTACATGTGAACTTTGTTCCAAAGAAAGGGACAAGAGTCCTCCTGGCTGATTATGGCTTTCTCAGACAACTGGGAAATTTATGGGAGTGGTGAAAACAGTCTTCAAATTGTGCAGGGTTCTCATTAAGAAATCCCACTCCTTAATTAAAACTCTTGTACCAGAGTCACGAATAAGAATTGGTCATTCAGCAGTTTCAGCACCTGCGGTGGTCTTAGACCACCAAAGGAGAAACTCAGACATATAAGAGGCTGAAATGACTCTGGAGTGATGCCTAGAGGATTTAAGCTCACAAGTAGCACACTGGTCCACCACACAATTTCACTAGTGAACTTTATCCCTGACAAAGTCAACTTTAAAATGGAAAACAGAGCCTCTCAAACACACAGTCAAAGGGCATCAGAAAGTCGGCCAGTAATTAACACTCCAGCCAGGGCTATGTGCAAGCACAAAACTCATACTTGCAAGTACCTACTTACTGGGAAAAATAAACTAAAGGAGATCTCAACCTAAAATGGCCAAAAGGGGGTTCTTCTGATATTCTAAAATTGATATTTTTCTGCCCACCATTAGAAAATTTCAGCCATAAGATCAAACAGACTGAATGGAATGCTTCCTTTGATTGATATCCAGAGGAAATGATATAGAAACTTCTTTTCAGGAAACCAACAACTGCTTGAAACTAAAATCAAGAAGGTTCTAGAAAAAATTCTATTTCTGCTTTATTGACTATGCCAAAGCCTTTGACTGTGTAGATCACAATAAACTGTGGAAAATTCTGAAAGAGATGGGAATACCAGACCACCTGACCTGCCTGTTCACAAACCTGTAGGCAGGTCAAGAAGCAACAGTTAGAATGGGACATGGAACAACAGACTGGTTCCAAATAAGAAAAAGAGCACATCATGGCTGTATATTGTCACCTTGCTTATTTAACTTACATGCAGAGTACATCATGAGAAATGATGGGTTGGAAGAAGCACAAGCTGGAATCAAGATTGCCAGGAGAAATATCAATAACCTCAGAAATGCAGGTGACACCACGTTTAAGGCAGAAAGTGAAGAAGAACTAAAGAGCCTCTTGATGAAAGTGAAAGAGGAGAGGGAAAAAGTTGGCTTAAAGCTCAACATTCAGAAAATGAAAATCATGAATCCAGTCCCAACACCTCGTGGCAAATAGATGGGGAAACAGTCAAAACCGTGACTGACTTTATTTTTCTGGACTCCAAAAACACTGTAGATGGTGACTGCACCCATGAAATTAAAAGACACTTGCTCCTTGGAAGGAAAGTTATGACCAACCTAGATAGCATATTGAAAAGCAGAGACATTACTTTGCCGACTAAGGTCTGTCTAGTCAAGGCTATGGTTTTCCCAGTGGTCATGTATGAATGTGAGAGTTGGACTGTGAAGAAAGCAGAGCGCTGAAGAATTGGTGCTTTTGAACTGTGGTGTTGGACAAGACTCTTAAGAGTCCCTTGGACTGCAAGGAGATCCAACTATCCATTTGAAGGAGTTCAGTCCTGGGTTTTCATTGGAAGGACTGATGTTGAAGCTGAAATTCCAATACTTTGGCTACCTGATCCAAAGAGCTGACACATTGGAAAAGACCCTGATGCTGGGAAAGATTAAGGGCAGGAGGAGAAGGGGAAAACAGAGGATGAGATGGTTGGATGGCATCACCGACTCGATGGACATGGGTTTGGGTTGACTCCGGGAGTTGGTGATGGACAGGGAGGCCTGGCATGCTGCTATTCATGAGGTCACAAAGAATCAGACATGACTGAGTGACTGAACTGAACTGAACTGAACTCATCTGGCTTGAAACTTGAATTATTCTTTTACTACCCAAATGATCATTTGCTTAACTTTGCAATTTTAAAAGGCTTAGGTGAAATTTGGCTACTCTAGACAAAAGACACAGTCTAGATTTGTCAGGTTAAATAGAATTGCCCTTGTTACATTGGCTGATCTATTTTTTGAAACCATTGAAAAGAAAGAAAAGGGGGTATCTACAAAAATCTGAACCTTCAATTTTACCAATTAAGTACACCCATGCCAGTTGAAGGTTAACTGATGCTCATTTAATTCCCAACCAATGGTGAAAGCTAACTTGAAGAAAAAAAAAAAAAAAGATAGATAGATGATAGATATCACTTCAGAATTCTTATCCTGAGGAAATAAGTCCTTCTAGGAGAACCTGAGTTTCTCTCTTTATGCCTTGAGACCAGAGCTCTCAGAATCATTTATCTTATCCAGGCCATCTCTAATTCCTAATCCTGAGTGGGGAGAGGGGAGAACAAGGAATGAAGCCTTTTATAATTTTTCTTATTCAAACTGTTATTTAAGCTTCCCAAGTAGCATTATTGGTAAAGATCCCACCTGATAATGCAGGAGATGTAAGAGATGTGGGTTTGAATCCCAGATTGGGAAGAACCACTGGAAGGAGGGCATGGAAACTCACTCCAGTATTCTTGCCTAGAGAATCTCATAGACAGAGGAGCCTGCTGGACAGAGTCCATAGGTTTCCAAAGACTCAGACACGACTGAAGCAACTTAGCAAGAACTCTCATTTAGAAACTAGTAAGTTTTATAGTTGTGACATCTGTTTCTTGACTAAATTAAAAACTGAAGCTAGATCTTCCACTGTGTCTGTCTGAATATATGTATGTCTCAGTATGTATCTTTTCCTTTGAATAATATTGCTGAAATTACTTTATAACTAAGCTCTAATCTAATATGCAGAGTACATCATGAGAAACGCTGGGCTGGAAGAAGCACAAGCTGGAATCAAGATTGCCGGGAAAAATATTAATAAGCTCAGATATGCAGATGACACCACCTTTATGGCAGAAAGTGAAGAGGAACTAAAAAGCCTCTTGAGGAAAGTGAAAGAGGAGAGTGAAAAAGTTGACTTAAAGCTCAACATTCAGAAAACGAAGATCATGGCATCTGATCCAATCACTTCATGGCAAATAGATGGGGAAACACTGGAAACAGTGTCAGACTTTATTTATTTGGGCTCCAAAATCACTGTAGATGGTGATTGCACCCATGAAATTAAAAGACGCTTGCTCCTTGGAAGGAAAGTTATGACCAACCTAGATAGCATATTCAAAAACAGAGACATTACTTTGCCGACTAAGGTCTGTCTAGTCAAGGCTATGGTTTTTCCAGTAGTCATGTATGGATGTGAGAGATGGACTGTGAAGAAGGCTAAGTGCTGAAGAATTGATGCATTTGAAGTGTGGTGTTGGAGAAGACTCTTGAGAGTCCCTTGGATTGCAAGGAGATCCAACCAGTCCATTCTAAAGGAGATCAGTCCTGGTATTTCTTTGGAAAGACTGATGCTAAAGCTGAAACTCCAATACTTTGGCCACCTCATGAGAAGAGTTGACTCACTGGAAAAGACTCTGATGCTGGGAAGGATTGCGGGCAGGAGGAGAAGGGGACAACAGAGGATGAAATGGCTG
Source organism: Cephalophus harveyi (assembly GCA_006410635.1). Taxonomy (NCBI): domain Eukaryota; kingdom Metazoa; phylum Chordata; class Mammalia; order Artiodactyla; family Bovidae; genus Cephalophus; species Cephalophus harveyi. Next base: position 27,347 of record SJYT01038782.1, on the reverse strand, counting down.
AATGGCATCACTGACTCAGTGGGCATGAGTTTGGGTGAACTCTGGGAGTTGGTGATGGATGGGAGGCCTGGTGTGGTGCAATTCATGGGGTCTCAAAGAGTCGGACACGACTGAGTGACTGAACTGAACTGAACTGAAATTCTAATCTAATTGGCCTAAAGAAAAGTAAGCCCTTATAAGTCAAACAACTTAAATGTGAGCAAAACTAAGCTAGATGAATTTCAGGTTCATGTGAACTGAGTAATATTTGATAATAAATTAACACCTGGTATTAATGTTTAAGTTTGTTGATCTAATTAATATGGCCATATTTTTATAGTCACCAACATTAAGTGTAATCCTTTTATTGCATCTAGGTTTAATATAAGTTAAATAAAATCTTGTCATATACATTGTAAATTTGTCCACAAGTAAAGCAACAATGTGAAAAAGTTTTTAAGAAAAGAAAATATAAATGAAACAAGAGCTTTTAGATAAGTTCTATTAAGAATAATTATGCTTTAGGAATGTCTGTTTAAAATAGTTTTTTCAGATTCTGGTAACTTGAATTTCTAGAGTTGTGCTAAATTAAGAGATGGAAGTTTTATGAATAGCTAGGTGATTTCCAAATAAAATAAGATACCAAAACACTAATTACTGAACAATGACTTTCTTTTACAGAGGAAACAAAAGGTTTAAAGCTATTAGTAAATAGGATTGGTGCCACACTGAAATATTTTCTATACAAAAGTACATTTTTCAAGAGGTCAATATTTGGATTCATGTTTACCAGTCTATAGAGTGCTGATATAAAGGACAGTTCATGGTTATTTCAGGAAAGTAGGATGTGATTTCAGTTCAGAAGGCATGAGGAATGGAATTACATTTTCTTACTGGACATGGAACAACAGACTGGTTCCAAATAGGAAAAGGAGTACGCCAAGGCTATATATTGTCACCCTGCTTATTTAACTTATATGCAGAGTACATCATGAGAAACGCTGGACTGGAAGAAACATAAGCTGGAATCAAGATTGCCGGGAAAAATATCAATAACCTCAGATATGCAGATGACACCACCCTTATGGCAGAAAGTGAAGAGGAGCTAAAAAGCCTCTTGATGAAAGTGAAAGAGGAGAGCGAAAAAGTTGGCTTAAAGCTCAACATTCAGAAAACGAAGATCATGGCATCTGGTCCCATCACTTCATGAGAAATAGATGGGGAAACAGTGGAAACAGTGCCAGACTTTATTTTTTTAGGCTCCAAAATCACTGCTGATGGTGACTGCAGCCATGAAATTAGAAGTGAGAGATGGTAATGAACAGGGAGGCCTGGCGTGCTGCGATTCATGGGGTCGCAAAGAGTCGGACACGACTGAGCGACTGAACTGAACTGAACTGAAGATAAAGGAAATGGGTCTGTCTTACAGTTGGCAGTTTCTAAGTGGAAAAAAATAAAGTGATGGTACAGAAAGTGGCAAAAGGTTTGTGGAAAGTGGACCCAAAGAAGAAAGTTTTGTGCATGGTCAGGACTGGGTAAGTTTAAAAGAAATTTAATTGAGTAAATCAATTTTAAACATAAGCTGGTAAAAACTGAATTTGGCTTTTCTCTCTGTTAAGAGGACATTTTTTCTTAAGATGTTGAACTGCTTTTGATAACAGATTTTAAGTTCTTTATCTTTTAAGAGATCTGTTCTGCATTTGCCTTTGAAATATTTTATTATTTCTTTGGCTAAGTGAATTACTGATGTTTCACAGTAACCTATGATCCTATCTGACTGTCTAGACTCTTTTTTTTTGAGTTAGATTTTATTTTATTTATTTTTTAATATAAATTTATTTATTTTAATTGGAGCTTAATTACAATGTTGTATTGGTTTTGCCATACATCATGAATCTGCCACGGGTGTACATGTGTTCCCCATCCTGAACCCCCTCCTACCTCCCTCCCCGTACCATCCCTCTGGGTCATCCCAGTGCATCAGCCCCAAGGATCCTGTATCATGCATCGAACCTGGACAGGTGATTCATTTCATATATATTATACATGTTTCAATGCCATTCTCCCAAATCATCCCACTCTCTCCCTCTCACACAGAGTCTGGAAGACTGTTCTATACATCTGTGTCTCTTTTGCTGTCTCACATACAGGGTTATCGTTACCATCTTTCTAAATTCCATATATATGCATTAGTATACTGTATTGGTGTTTTTCTTTCTGGCTTACTTCACTCTGACTCTTTTAATATTATTGACAAAATTTCCTGTCAAAACTTAGTGGAATCCTTTGACTTCTAGCTAACTTTGGGTTGCTTCATAAGGCCCCTGAAACATCCCACAGAGAGATATTAAAACAATAAGGTTTATTTACTATATTAAATTACATGGAAAGTATTGTCAAATGAGTAATAAATCTTAGATTATACTGTAGGTTGTTGTTGAAATGTTATTAATATAGATATTCTAGAAATTATATAAAATTCCTTAAAATCTGGTGTGTGTATATGCTAATGGACTATAGCCCTCCAGACTCCTCTGTCCATGGGATTTTCCAGGCAAGAATACTGGAGTGGGTTGCCATTCCCTCCTCCTGACCCAGGGATCAAACCCACAGTTCTTACCTCTCCTGCATTGGCAGGCAGACTCTTTATCACTAGTGCTACCTGGGAAGCCCCCAAACTCTGATATGTCCTGGTAAAATGTTATTCATAATTCTAGTCATTATCTTAAAGAGTTGTATGTCACAAAGTTAAACAAGTTTATTTGTCAATTGCATTGTAATCAGATTTTAAATGTGTCTTAAGTCTTTTGTCACAAACAGTTATGGTTTTATTCTAATGCTTTTGTAAAGATGTCTCTACTTTAGGATTTTTTGATAAATACAAGTTTCTGACTTTCAGATCAGACCATAACGGTAAACTAGGTAAGAAATTAAAGAATTCTAATGGGAAATCTGATGGCTTCATAAAAATGTTGCAAATGGATTAGTTACATAAGACTGAGTGAGCTGGTGAACATGGATGGCTACTTCACTAACAGATACAGAAAGCTCAAGGAATTTGGGGGATATTAAAAAGGGAGGGATTCACATAGATCTGTTAGGCAAAATCTGTAATAAGCTCTTGGCATGACTTTCCTAGCCCTCAGAGCTCTTTTAAAAGTTCAGTCTGAGACTCATTATAAAAATTTCAACAAAGTAGAGAAAAAAGTCTATAGGATCATTTACAGTTATATGAAATCAACAGGCCAAGTTTATTGAGACCAGAACTTATTTTGCAGCAAATTAATCTTAATTTGATTATATTGTATAAAAACGAGGGTAATTTTAGAGAGAGAAAGATTGTCTTTCAATGAATACTTTTTAATTTTTTTAAACCATCAGGATATGACTTTATTCTGGCCACTGTGAGTATTTTTTTTCTTCTCTTTATTTATTTGTTTACTTTAATTGGAGGCTAATTACTTTACAATATTGTGGGTTTTGCCACACATTGACATGAATCAATGGCAGTTTTGTTAAAGGAGGTTTGTATTTACTAAGACCCATTTCCTGGGTCTGAATTAATGTAAGGTTTAATTGAATTATTAGAAAGACACTGGTTTGTTTCTGAAGCTTATTTCAAAATATATCTTTGGATGAAAATCAGATGCCTCATGACCTACAACCTGGGGATTTTGCATACTATTAGAAAGACACTCATTTGTTTCTGAAGCTTATCTTAAAATATATCTTTAGATGAAAATCAGATGCCTCATGACCTACAACATGGGGATTTTGAATACTGGAAAGGTGGTGGGGCTTCCCAGATTGCACTAGTGGTAAAGAACACACCTGCCAATGCAGGAGACCTAAGAGATGCAGGTTCAATCCCTGTATAGGGAATATCTCCTGGAGAAGGGAATGGCAACCCACTCCAGTGTTCTTGCTAGGAGAATCCCATGGACAGAGGAGCCTGGTGGGCTATAGTCCATAGGGTTCCGAAGAGTCACACATGACTGAAGCAACTTAACACACACAGCACACAATCCTGATAGAAAGGCTCTCACTAGGTATTCTTAACTAGTTCATGTGCAGCAAAACTAAAGGGAATTGACTCTTGAATCCAAGAGTCAATTCATATTTCCCACTTAAAAAGGGGCCCTGCACCAGACTGGTCAGTAGAGAGGACTGCTGACCTCAAATTCACCTTAAAATGACACCCAAACAGAGGAAACTATACTTACAGCAAGAGAAAAAGAAGATGACCTCGGAAGTAGACAGCTTACCCAAGATGTTGGACCTGATTCTTATAATCAGTTATGATGTTTTCTTAACTTCTTGGACCTCTGCATATGAGTCAAATGTATTCTATTACCTACAAGATCCTATGCTAGCTTTAAAAATCAATCCAATTGATGAGCTTGTGGTCAATTACCTAGTACTTCTAGATTACCTTGGTAGTTTTATACTCCAAGGCTTTAATTGGATGGCTCTTAGGAGATTTATTTTAGAAGAAAGAAAGTTGAGTCCTGTTCAGGCTACTCTTGATATTACTAGCTGGGATCCTCTCACCTGGCCAATTAACAATACCTGCTCTGTCCCTGGACATAATTAAGAATTTTCTTCCAAAGTTACCCAAGCTCAATCAGAGAAACAAGGAAAAATTCAGCCACAGGCTAAAACCTCCCATAATTATGGAATGAATTTATGTAGCTAATACCAGGCTGTTGTCACTTAAGCCCCAGCCTGCCATCCTTTATCTTGGGAATAATTAAAGGGGACTAAGGATAACCAGCCTAGTAACACTAGGAAATTGGACTGTGAGCTTTATGTGCCAATATGTAATTTTGTACCAAGCCTTATGTACCAATATTTAATTTTTCTGAAAGATAAAAATTGGTACAGGATACACTAAGCCAGATGACCTGAGGATATATTGGACTGCACCTAATATAAGTTCTTGGCTTAATTCTTACTTATGACTTTAATAATACTGCTAGCCATGTTATTTGTACTTTGCCTCTTTTATAAGATTACTGTTTCTTGCATTACCAAATGTGACAGAGCCTCCATAAAAATATATAGATTTATATGAGATCAATGATTGCAACGGTATAGCTATAGATATGGGAAGATACAACAAGAAGGAATTTCTCTTAGATCATAACAGATGAAGTAATACAGGGGGTCCTTGGCACGTAGGACCCTGTGTTGATGACACATAGTCCAGTAGCAACACGTTGAGTGGACTATCAGTAAAATATAATCTCAAATCTCATATATCTCTCCATATCCAGAAAACACTAAAAACCTTTCATATGGGACTTCCCTGGTGATCCATTGGTTATGATTAATCAAACTGATCAAAATGTCTAACTCAATGAAACAGAGCCACACAAGATGGATGGGTCACAGGGGAGAATTCTGACAATACGTAGTTACCTGGGGAGGGAATGGCAAACTATTCCTGTATACTTACTCGAAAACCCCATGAACAGTATGAAAAGGCAAAAAGATATGACACTGAAAGATGAACTCCCCAGGTGGGTAGATGCAAAATATGCTACCTGAGAAGAGCAAAGAAATAGCTCAGGAAAGAAAAAAGAGGCTGAGACAAAGCAAAATCAATACCCAGTTGTGGATGTGACTGGTGATGGAAGCAAAGTCAGATGCTGTAAGAACAATATTGCATAGGAACCTGAAATGTTAGGAAGATTAACCAAAGTAAGTTGGAATTAGTCAAACAGGAGATGGCAAGAGTGAACATTGACATTTTAGGAATCAGAGAACTAAAAAGGATCAGAATGGGCGAATTTAACTCAGATGACCATCACATCTACTACTGGGGCAAGATTCCCATAGAAGAAATGTAGTGCTCATAGTCAACAAAAGAGTCTGAAATGCAGTACTTGGGTGCAAGCTCAAAAGACAGAATGATCTCTGTTTGTTTCCAAGTCAAACCATTCAACACCACAGTAATTAAGTTGATGCCCAGCCTCTAATGTAGAAGAAGCTTAAGTTGAATGGTTCTGTGAAAATAACAAAACCTTCTAAAACTAACACCAAAAAAGATGTCCTTTTCATCAAAGGGAACTGGAATGTAAAAGTAGGAAGTCAAGAGATACCTGGAGTAATAGGCAAGTTTGGCCTTAGAGAACAAAATGAGGAAGGGCAAAGGCTGAGTGTTGACAAGAAAAAGCACTGGTCATAGCAAACACCCTCTTCCAACAACACAAGAGATGACTCCATACATGGACATCACCAGGTGGTCAACATGAAAATCAGATTGATATATTGTTTGCAGCCAAAGATAGAGAAGCTCTACATAGTCAGCAAAAACAAGTACTGGAGCTGACTTTGGCTCTGATCATGCACTTCTTATTGCCAAATTCAGACTTAAATTGAAGAATGCAGGGAAACCACTAGACAAAATTCAAGTATGATCTAAATCAAATTCCTTATGATTATACTGTGGAGTGACAAACAGATTCAAGTGATTAGATCTGGCAGAAAGAGTACCTGAAGAACTATGGACAGAGATTCATAATATTGTACAAGAGGATGTGATCAAGATCATGCCCAATAAAAAGAATGGCAAAAAGGCAAAATGGTTGTTTGAGGAAGCTTTACAAATACGTGAGACAAAAATACAAGCAAAAGACAAGGAAAAGGAAAGATATATCCATCTGAATGCAGAGTTCGAAAGAATAGCAAGGAGAGATAAGAAAGCCTTCCTCAGTGATCAATGCAAAGAAACAGGGGAAAACAATAGACTGGGAGAGACTAGAGAGCTCTTCAAGAAAACTCAAGATACCAGAGGAACATTTCATGCAAAGATGGGCACAATGAATGATAGACACGGTATGGACCTAACAGAAGCAGAAGATATTAAGAAGAGGTGGCAAGAATACACAGAAGAATTATACAAAAATGATTTTAATGACCCACATAATCATGATAGTGTGATCACTGACCTAGAGCCGGACATTCTGGAGTCCAAAGTCATGTAGGCCTTCGGAAGCGTCACTATGAAGAAAGCTAGTGGAGGTGATGGAATTCCAGTTGAGCTATTTCACATCCTAGAAGATGATGCTGTGAAAGTGCTGCACTCAATATGCCAGCAAATTTGGAAAACTCAGCAGTGGCCACAGGACTGCAAAAGGTCAGTTTACATTCCAATCCCAAAGAAAGGCAATGCCAAAGAACGTTCAAACTACCACACAATTGCTGTCATCTTACACACTAGTGAAGTAATGCTCAAAATTCTCTAAGCCAGGCTTTAACAGTATGTGAACCAAGAACTTATAGATGTTCAAGCTGGCTTTAGAAAAGGCAGAGGAACCAGAGATCACATTGCCAACATCTGTTGGATCATTGAAAAAGAAAGAGAGTTCCAGAAAAGACATTTACTTCTGCTTTATTGACTACATAATAGACTGACTGTGTGGCTCACAACAAACTATGGAAAATTCTTCAAGAGATGGGAATACCAGACCACCTTACCTGCCTCCTGAAAAATTTGTATGCTGGTCAAGAAGCAACTGTTAGAGCTGAACATGGAAAAATGGACTAGTTCTAAATTAGCAAAGGTGTAAGTAAAGGCTGTATATTGTCACACTAATTATTTAATTTAAATGCAGAGTAAGTCATGTGAAATGCTGGGTTGGATGAAGCACAAGCTGTAATCCAGATTGCCAGGAGAAATATCAAAAACCTCAGATTCACAGATGATACTTCCCATGTAGGAGAAAGCACAGAGGAACAAAAGAACCTTTTGATGAAAGTGAAAGAGGAAAACCAAGATCATGGCATCTGGTCCCATCTTTTCATGGCAAATAGATGGGGAAGCAATGGAAACAGTGACAGACTTTATTTTCTTGGGCTCCAAAATCACTGTAGATTGTGACTGCAGCCATGAAATTAAAAGACACTTGCTCCCTGGAAGAAAAGCTATGACAAACCTAGACAGCGTATTAAAAAGCAGAGACATTACTTTGCAAACAAAGGTTTGTCGAGTCAACTCTATGGTTTTTCCAATAGTCATGTATGGATGTGAGAGTTGGAACGTAAAGAAAACTGAGCAGTGAAGAAAGTTAGTTTTGAATTGTGGTGTTGGAGAACACTCTTGAGAGTCCCAGGCAACTCAAAAGGAAGTCCATCCTGACTATTCATTGGAAGGACTGATGCTGAAGCTGAAGCTCCACAGAAGAACTGACTCATTGGAAAAGACCCTGATGCTGGGAAAGATTGAAGGCAGGAGGAGAAGGGGAACAGAGGATGAGATGGTTGGATGGTATTACTGACTCGATGGATGAGTTTGATCATACTCTGGTAGTTGGTGACGGACAGGGAAGCCTGGAGTGCTGTAGTTCATGGGGTCATAAAGATTCAGAGGAGTGATAGAACGGAACTGAAGTGAAAATCCTTCATGGTGATTACTGCTCTTTGTGACAGCAAAAACTTCACCAAACTAACAGAAACCTTCTGCAAAAATATGTGGTGGACTGTATGTACTCCCGCTTCACCAAAACCACATGTATACTGACCTTGCACCTTGCCCCTTTAGAGCAGTTTCTCAGAAATATCTGAAATGCCATCTCTCAGGCTACAGTCCATATTGCCTCAAATTAAAGTTGATTCACAAATCTTGTGTTGTGCATTTTTTAAGTCAACGCTGGAATGTTTATAGACCATAAGAAACAAATTTCCATTATATATAATTTCAATATTTGCATTTTAAAATAATTTTTTCAAGTATTCTAGGCAAATGACATGAAAAAAATGATTTGGGGTTGCCGCTTATTCAAAAGAAAAGCATTTGATTTGTTTAGGTGAATAGGACCCTCAGAGAATTTATCTATAGTTTTTGTTTACAAAAAATATTTCTTGAAAACAAGGGTCAGCATACATTTTCTATAAAGAGATAGATCATAAATATTTTATTTTAGTCTTTATGGGCCATAAATTCTCCGTTGCAAAGATTGGGTTGGCCAAAAAGTTCTAATGGTTTTTTTTCTGTAAGATATTATAGAAAAACTGGAACCAAATTTATGGCCAACCCAATACTTCATCTTCACTGTAATAGCTTACATATAAATGAATGTGTGTGACTATCTCTTAAGCATGCAGCAGATGATTTAGTTCAGTTCAGTTCAGTTCAGTCACTCAGTTGTGTCCGACACGCCAGGTTTCCCTGTCCATCACCAACTCTTGGAGCTTGCTCAAACTAATGTCCAGTGAGTCGGTGATGTTATCCAACCACCTCATCCTGTGTTGACCCCCTTCTCCTCAAGCCTTCAATCTTGCTCAGCATCAGGGTCTTTTAAAATGAATTAGTTGGCCAAAGTGTTGGAGCTTCAGCTTCAGCATCAGTCCTTCCAATGAATATTCAGGACTGATTTCTTTTAGGATTGACTGGTTTGATATCCTTGCAGTCCAAAGGACTCTCAAGAGTCTTCTCCAACACCACAGCTCAAAAACATCAATTCTTCGGTGCTCAGCCTTCTTCACAGTCCAACTCTCACATCCATACATGACCACAGGAAAAACCATAGCTTTGACTAGATTGACCTTAGTCGACAAAGTAATGTCTCTGCTTTTGAAAATGCTATCTAGGTAGCTTTCTTTATGGTCCACCTGTCAAATCCATACATGACTACTGGGAAAACCATAGCTTTGACTAGACAGAACTTCATCAGCAAGGTAATGTCTCTGCTTTTAAATATGCTAAGTTTATCTAGGTTTGTCATAGCTTTTCTTCCAAGGAGCAAATGTCTTTGGATTTCAAGGCTGCAGTCACCTCTGCAGTAATTTTGGAGCCAAAGAAAAGAAAGTCTGGCACTGTTTTCCATTATTTCTTTTTGTATTTACCATGAATTGATGAGACTGGATGCCATGATCTTGGTTTTTTGAATGTTGAGTTTTAAGCCAGCATTTTCACTCTCCTCTTTCACTTTCATCAAGAGGCTCTTCAGTTCCTTTTAGCTTTCTGCCATTAGGATGGTGCTATCTGCATATCTGAGGTTATTGATATTTCTCCCAGCAATCTTGACTCTAGCTTGTGCTTCCTGCATCCTTCAATTTTTCATGATGTACTCTGCATATAAGTTAAACAAGCAGGATAACAATATACAGCCTAAATGTACCCCTTTCCCAAGTTGGAAACAGTCTGTTCTTCCATGTCTAGTTCTAACTGTTGTTCCTTGACCTGCACAGATTTCTCAGGAGGCAGGTAAGGTGGTCTGGCATTCACATCTCTTGAAGAATTTTCCAGTTTGTTGTGAGCCACACAGTCAAAGCCTATCACGTAGTCAATAAAGCAGAAGTAAATTTTTTTTCTGGAACTCTCTTGCTTTTTCAATGATCCAACAGATGTTGGTAATGTCATCTCTGGTTCCTCTGCCTTTTCTAAATCCAGCTTGAATGAAGCCTGGCTTAGAGAATTTTGAACATTACTTCACTAGCTTGTAAGATGACAGCAATTGTGTGGTAGTTTGAACATTCTTTGGCATTGCCTTTCTTTGGGATTGGAATGCAAACTGACCTTTTGCAGTCCTGTGGCCACTGCTGAGTTTTCCAAATTTGCTGGCATAGTGAGTGTAGCACTTTCACAGCATCATCTTCTGGGATTTGAAATAGTTCAACTGGAATTCCATCATCTCTATTAGCTTTGTTCATAGTGATGCTTCCTAAGGCCCACTTGACTTTGGACTCCAGGATGTCTGGCTCTAGAGGAGTGATCACCTCATCATGGTTATCTGGATCATTAAAATCCTTTTCGTATAGTTCTTCTCTGCATTCCTGACACCTCTTTTTATATCTTCTGCTCTGTTAGGTCCATACCATTTCTGTCCTTTATTGTGCCCATCTTTGCCTGAAATGTTCCCTCAGTATATCTAATTTCTTGAAGAGATCTCTAGACTTCCCCATTCTATTGTTTACCTTTGTTTCTTTGAGATCACTGAGGAAGACTTTGTTTCTTTTTTTTTTTTTTTTGAAATATTTTTCAACTTTTTATTATGGATATCAAAAACATAAACAGAAGTAGAAAAAATAATATGATAAACAAATACCTTCTTATCTCTCCTTGCTATTCTTTTGAACTCTGCATTCAGATGAATATATCTTTCCTTTTATCCTTTGCCTTTTGCTTGTCTTTTTTCCTCAGGTATTTGTAAGGCCTCCTCAGACAACCATTTTACCTCTCTGCATTTCTTTTTATTGAGGATGGTCTTCATCAATGGTTCCTGTTACAATGTCACAAACCTCTGTACATAGTTCTTCAGGCACTCTCAGATGTTCTAATTCCTTTAATCTTTTTGTCACTTTCACTGTATAATTTTAAGGAATTTTATTTAGGTTATACTTGAATGGTCTAGTGGTTTTCCCTACTTTCTTCAGTTTAAGTCTGAATTTTGCAATAAGGAGTTCATGATCTGAGCCACAGAAAGCTCCTGGGCTTGTTTTTACTGACTGTATAGAGTTTCTCCATCTTTTGCTGCAAAGAACATGATCAATCTGATTTTGGTATTGACCATTTGGTGATGTCCATGTGTAGAGTTTTCCCTTGTGTTGTTTGAAGAGGGTGTTTGCTATGACCACTGTGTTCTGTGGGCAAAGTTCTCTTAGCCATTGCCCTTCTTCATTTTGTACTCCAAGGCCAAACTTCCCTGTTACTCCACTCTTGACTTCTTACTTTTGCATTCCAGTCTAATGTGATGAAATGGACATCTTTTGTTGGTGTTGGTTTCAGAAGTTTATATTATCTATTATTAAGTATTTATAATTTAATTTATTATTTTAAAAATCTAATAAAATCCATAAAAAACGTGCATCTATGGCATCATAATATTCTTTAGGAACTCAAAATGTTTTAAATCTTAGAAGACACACTTAGGATGGTTTGCCTACTTTTTCAATATAATCCCTCTGCTATTACCACTACTGGTCCTGGTCTATACATATCAGAGGAGGACATGTTGACCCTCTTCTGCATACCTCCTCCTTCTTTAATCAACCTTATTTACAACTGAACTTCATTGATTCTAGTAGAATGTACCCAGGCCTTGCCTTTTGCTCCTTCTCACTTAGATCAATACAGATTTAAAAGTATTGGTTTAATTTAGTGGCCCAGTTAGTAAAGTTGTACTGATTCACCTTCATCCAAGTCAATTCTTTTCTGGGATATTTATTAGTTTAAGTGAAGTTGTAACATTCATAATGAACAGCTAATCATGAATTTACAATCTCATAAAAAAAAAAAAAAAAAAAAGAGGTTGCCAAATGTCATACTACTTAAAATTTAATCAAACAGGTAACTAACTGATATCAAGTGTGAAAAAATACTTATTTGTAAAGTAGAATCTTGTTCTTTTCAAACACTCTATAGATGTTTGTTCTCAAATACTCCTGAGCTATGAACAGCATGTATTATAACATTTATTTCTAGGAGAAGTTTAGATATCAAGAAGTTAAGTGTAACAGAATGTCAGCTACTTGACTGGAAAGAGAAGACAGGTTCCTGAACTCTCCATTCACTGCTATATCTATTACATGACTTCTTTTTATATCTGAATATTTACAAAGTAAAGTAGCCAAATGAGTTGTTCAACTCAAGCTCCTTTCTCCCAAGAAAAGTCATGTTTGCTGTGAAAACTCATGCAAAATTTGTCTACTTTATTATAGCCAATAAAAATTAATTTCCCTCAGAATGCTCTCATTTCCTTTTATGACATACTCTAAGGGAAGACACTGATTTTCACAGCTGCAGAAGAAAATTGAATGTGTGGTGGCTTAGACCAAGCTGAGAACCACTAGTTCAGCACTGCTGATCAGTGTTTTGTTATCACACCAAAAACTAGTGCTGACTGTGGTCCATGTGTGGCAGAAAACTTGGCACTATTTCTGTCATGATATTCTCTGTTTTAGGAGAGTTGAATGGGATGACAATGCATTTGGCTTGCCTGCATTTATGAATTAAACCAGCTGTTTTCATTACCCAAGTCCATTGCCCCAAAGGAGTTATTAAAATTCTAAATTATTTCCAAAGCAACTTGATGGAGGGAGAAGGGTCCCCTCTTTCCCACTATACTTGTCTTAATTTGTGCCTGATCTGTTTCATTATTAAAGTTGTGAATTGTCATGCAGAAGAACCAGAAACAACACATCCAAAATTTTTAAAAACGTGTCTGCTTCCCTTCTCCAGAAACTATATCTTCTGATCTTCTGTATCGGTTCACTCACAGCACTTAGGTCTCCATTTGACACAAGGTGGTGCTTATGTGAGGTTGAATAAAGGATTTAGTCAAACTATTTGGACTTTGTTGGGCTAGAAGAAACCTTAGATCTCATTCAGTTCTGACTGTTAAAGAAATGGAAGAATGTAGGTGACATGTCCAAGTTCATACAACCAAGTACAGATCTCCTGACCCCCTTTTCACTCTGTACAAGCCACAACTTAGGAAATAATTATTAAAATATTACATTTAATACAACATAGGCAGACACTTACCATTCTCCACCAAGCTATACATACCTATTTAAGTAAGAGGAATGGAAAAAGAAAAAGGAAAGCAATAAGGAGAGAGACAAAGTATAAACACTCCTAGACTCATGTTTCTCAACCTTGACACTGTTGAAACTTTGGACTTATTATTGCTTTGTTGGGGGCTGTCCTATGCATGGTACAGTAGTTAGCAGCATCTCTGCCTTTTATTCCTTAGATGCCTATAGCAACCCACCTCTCCAACTGTGACAACCGAAAATATTTCCAGATATTGTCAAATTCCCCTGGGAGCAAAATTGCTCCTTGACTGAGAATGACTGCCCCAGTTGAACAACCTCAGAGGAGGTAATCTTCTACATTACTTTAAGCAAAGTGCCAATAAATTAGCATGTATTGGCTTCAAACCAATACTTTTATATTAAACATAGAAGCCAGAATCTAAAATGCTTAATCCTCTTACATTTTATTAATTCGTTTTATTAAAAACGATGATGTTGTCACTTAGTCTATGGCTCCCAATGCAATAGCTAGAGCAAAAGGAAAAAAAAAATCTAGCTAAAGTTTCCAGTTTTAAAGGGAATTAAACACACTTAACACATGCTAGAGATAATCTTCATCATTTTAATTTTAGTTTTACTTTAAACTTGCTTAAAAGTCCTTGCCTGGCTAAGAAACACATATTCACTGTTTCTATAAAACACAGCCTAAGGAATAAAAGGAATGTAAAAATTTGTGAAAGAGTAAGCAAATATCCTTCATTTGATTTTAATATCTACTTAACAAAAACCATGGCTTCTTTCATAGTAGCAAAAGTTTACAATTGAGATTTTTGAATACTTGTTTTTTATTTGTTTTAACTTTTAAAGGGAGTCTCAGTAGTTAGAGTTCCATTCTGTGTGTGCTTAGTTGCTTAGTCGTGTCTGATTCTTTGCGACTCCATGGACTGTAAACCACCAAGCTCCTCTGTCCATGGGATTCTCCATGCAAAAATACAGGAGCGGGTACCCATTCCATTTTCCAAAGGATCTTGCCAACCCAAAGATAGAACCCAGGTCTCCTGGATTGCAGGCAGATTCTTTATCATCTGAGCCACCATTCTAAAAAAGTAGTATAACATCAAATTTACATTTCAAAACTGTAATATCAAACATGAATAGACAATGGTCAGAGCTATGACTTTTTATTTTGATAAAGAATCTGGAATTTATTTTAAAAAGAATAGCATGAACCTAGTATTCTCCATTCATCTAATGCAATAAAGCCTTATATGATTTAATAAGAGTCCAAAACTGTAGCTGCTCAATTGTATAAGCCATAAGGTTCCAATATTGCAGAGTTAGTGAAATAACAGAGTCGGCCAGTTCAGTGATCTGGCTGGGGGTTCTCGGGGTCTGGCTTCCAGTTCCTGACTCTCTCATGGCACCATGGGTAGTCACACTTGAAAGGAAGTGTGTCTTTGTGTAATTATTCTGCTCAGAAGATACTCTTCTTTGTAATTTATTCAAAGACAAGTTAACTGATGATATTCTTACCTGAGAAACAAAGGTACACTACAGTAGCTAGAAAATCTTTCAAACGAAGAAAATCAGGCAAAAGAAGGAATGTCAATTGAATGTCAGTTGACCAGAAGTCAGTCCTCAAATCCTGTGCTGGCTACCCTTAGAGAAGAGCAGCCTCTGTCTAAAGATCACATTCCAAAATTTCCAGTTTTTACACAGGTATAAATTCTGAAAATCATAAGACAATACTAACAAATAGCCCAGACTAGTGACGTAATGCTCTGCTTCCTAAACTGTTTTGTCTTTGTCAACATTAATTTCTTTATGCAGCAGGAAACATTGAAAAATTCACTGTGACACAGTAATCTCCTTGGAGCTTATAGTGCCCCTGATAACTTTAGCAGTAAAGAATCTACCTGCAAGGCAGGAGATGTGGGTTTCATCCCTGGGTCAGGAAGATCCTCTGAAAAAGAAATGGCAATGCACTCCGGTATTCT
Source organism: Cephalophus harveyi (assembly GCA_006410635.1). Taxonomy (NCBI): domain Eukaryota; kingdom Metazoa; phylum Chordata; class Mammalia; order Artiodactyla; family Bovidae; genus Cephalophus; species Cephalophus harveyi. The sequence goes on along the minus strand of SJYT01038782.1, from coordinate 11,889 downwards.
TGCCTGGGAAATTCCATGGGCAAAGACGCCTGGTGAGCTACAGTCCATGGGGTTGCAAGAGTTGGACACGACTTAGCAACTAAGCTACCACCACCATGGTTGATAGGTTTGAGAAAAATACTTATGAGATGGTCCATTGTCCAATGATTACTTACAAATCTAAAGAAATCATTCTAGGGGTTTCCTTGGCAGTCTGGTGGTTAAGAATTCCCCTTGCAATGCAACACAATGCAAGAAACATGAGTTCAACCCCCAGTCCAGGAAGATCCCACATGCCACAGAGCAACTAGTCTATGCACAACAACTACTGAGCCAGCACTCTAGAGCCCTCAGGCTACAACTACTGAGCCCACATCCTGCAACTACAGAAGCCTGCACACCCTAGAGCCTGTACTTCACAACAAGAGGAGCATCACAATGAGAAGCCCGTGCAACTAGAGAGCAGACCCCACTCACCACAACTAAAGAAAGCCCGTGTGCAGCAACAAAGACCGAGCACAGCCAAAAAATAAGACAAATAAATAAATCTTTAAAAAAAGAAATTATTCTAAAATCTTGGGGTGGGAGAACTGAAGCAGAAACAATGGAAGAAAGAGGAAGATCAAGACAGGGCAGGAAAAGTATGACTATAAGAAATGAAGAAAAGAGAACAAGGGAGAAAAAGCAATCCAATTTTCTGCTTCAAGGTAATTACAGAATGGTAAGGATTTTCCAGGCAAGAGTACTGGAGTGGGGTGCCATTGCCTTCTCCAAAACAATGTTCATGGAAATATTGAGCTTTTTAAACTGTTTTTTCAGTTGCAGGCTTAAGAAACAGCCAATAACAAACAATCTCACGAATATTTGATGCCAATGAGTTTAAATAGTTTTAAAACAGATACTCTTCTTAAATTTATGATGTTTAAACTATAAATGCCAAGATAAATGAGTTCCTTACCTCCTGCTACCCATTCATTTTTGGCTTTTGTGGGGAGAGAGCAAACTGGCCAAAATGGTGTGTTCAGGCTCTCTTGCCCCATGTTTTGTAATTATAAACAATGTAACAGCTGAGGTTGTTTATAGCACTGCTCACGCATGTCACAAGGTACTCTCTTGGTCAAGGACTGTGTGAGGTACATGTATATAAGAATGTATACTAAGAAAGTGGTGGCATTACTGCTGTGTCACGGCTATACCCATTGAGTCAGCCATGAGAGGAGGGAATATAGCATGAATACTGCTTTGGCTGCAGAGTCAGCCAGAAGAGAATACTGTTATGGCTGCTGCTCACCCAGGACAGAGGTTGTGTGCAGTTACGTTGTGTTATGTTTGTATCCGCTGTTACAGCTGCTGTGCCAGCCAGAAGAGAACAAATGTGTCTGCAGTCCCTACGGCTCCCCTCCTCTGTTTCCAGCCTCTTAGCTTGTGCCTTGCCTACCCTGGATTCAGTGTGAACAGCCAGACAACTGGTGCTGTGAACAGAATGAAGAGTGATACAACTGGTGTAGTCAGCAGGATACCCAGCGGGTGGAGGAGCCTGAGGCTCTACTGGACGGAGGAAGCCAGTGGCCAACATATAGCATGTGGTACCATGTGGCCATGATCCTCTCTGTGGGCTCTGATGGGAAACTGGGAGGTAGTGGACGGGTCATTGAATAGCATGAAAGGGCATTACAGACCATGAGTTACCATTTGCCAAACGAGGAGGCACAGAATGCCCCTGGCACCATGGGGTGGATTATCCTGACTGCCTTGAAGGTGAATATGGACAGTGCTCTCTGTGATGCAGCACAGTGTTCAATGGGCAGAGTCACTTGGAGGAACTAGAACAGTGTATATTGGCATTAGAGCAAGAGCCCTGTGACCCTGACGAACCCAGCATCTCTGACAGCAAGGCAGTGAGTGATGGAGATGATGAACGTTATGAGACTGTGGGTTCCTGCTTGGCAGTGAGGTCCATTGTGCAGCAGAAAGTGAAGCATCAACAGTTTGTGGCCCGGTGGGGGGGGGGGGACATCCTCAAGGGGCCCCCAATGTGAGATCACAACGTATTGACCATATACTCAGGCAGAGTTGTGAAATCAGTCCTGAATATTCATTAAACTGTCTCTTATACACATCTAGATGTGTATAAGAGACAGGGTCCATTGTGCAGCAGAAAGTGAAGCATCAACAGTTTGTGGCCCGGTGGGGGGGGGGGGACATCCTCAAGGGGCCCCCAATGTGAGATCACAACGTATTGACCATATACTCAGGCAGAGTTGGTTAACTCGGGTAAAGAGTTTGGGCAAACGCAAGGAGAACCCTTGGCAGCTTGGCTTTTGTGACTTTGGGACACAGGGGTGGACCTGGTACCTGTGGAAGTTTTGCAAGTCTTTACAGAGAGAAGTAGAGGGACAGCATGTGAGATGCTATTTTGGAAGTGTGAAGATCCAAAAGGGGGCCCGAGCTGGTAAAGGCCCCATCCAGGTGACACAGATGCAAATATGGGGTGACTTGTGTGGTGTCCTATGATGTAGGTCTAGTAGAACAGTGTACTGTAAAGTCTGCCGTATGATGGAGACAGTGTACTGTAAAGGCTGTGTCCTCAGATTTAGAAAAGTGTAAACATGTCGATGAACTGTGAATGCCACAAAATCTCCTTCCTGAAGGGGTGGGCCCAGGGATTGTGAGGGGTTTTGAGGGTCCTTAATAAAAATTCCGCAGGAGAGGAGTTGCCCCTGTGGAGGCTTTCCTGCAATCTCACAAGGACAGAGGGTGGACTGGACTTGGCTATGGAAGCCAAAGGCACTCCACATGCAGTGCGTGGCTCTTCCAGCCCTGTGAGGGCAAGGACTGCAGCATGAGTTCCACATGATACCTGGCGCTGGGTTTTGCTGTGTATTGGGAATGGAACTGTGTGGAACAGTTTGTTGTTGTAGCTACTGCTGCTGCAAGATGTAAATCCAAGGGTCAGTGCTATTTGCCAAGGGAATATCTCAGAAGATGGATTGAGCATAAAATGTGAGGCGAGAGATCCTGGAGGGGTGGAGTCTGAGGAGAGAGCAAATTTGCCAAGATGGCACGTTCAGGTTCTCTTGCCCCTAGTAAATAATGATTATGTATCAGCTGAGATCTTTATAGCAGCGCACATGCGCACTGTGAGGTACTCACTTGGTTATGGGTTGTGTGAGGTACACATATATATGAGCTCCGGCATCATTGCTGTGTCTGTGGGATTAGTCATGCAAGGAGAGAATACAGCACGAACACTGCTATGACCGCTATGTCAGCCAGGAGAGAGGTTATGTGCATTTATGTTGTATTATGTCTGCTGCTATAGCTGCTGTGCCAGCCAGAAGAAAATAGATCTGCCTGCAGTTCCTATGGCTCTTCGTGTCTTCTTCAGGCCTCTTAGCTTGTGCCTTGCCTACCCTGGGTTCAGCCAAGAGGACAGTGTGAACAGCAAGACCATTAGCACTGTAAACAGGATGAAGAGCAATAGAGCTTTTTTCTCCATTTCAGTGTTCTTGGTGCGCACTGCCCCCAGCTTTTAGATCTCCAGTCAGCTTTCCTGAAATCAGTCCTGACAAACCACAGCAACCTTGGTCTAATTGATAAGCTCTCTCTGTCTTTCTCTAATCCAAGAGTCTTCAGAACTCATCACCAACTGAAAAATTCACCATTGACTGCTATCCTGTTTATACAATTCAGGTTTCTCTGTAATTTTCCCCAAATTCGGCTTACTTTATTTTTTATGCATTACCTTTCTGGTTCTGTGCTTCTCTGAGTTTTCATTCTAAACCTGGTGTGATTCAATAAACTTTTCTTCAATTGTAAATAGTAGTGACAGATACAACTAAAGAATTTCAAACCACAGAACTGTCTCAGTTGATGCAAGGCTGATTGATTTTGTTACTCACAGGGACCAAAGACTGCTCTCTTTTCTCTGGTTCAGAGCTGAGAATTCTATCTTGTATTACTTGTTGTTGCTGTTGTTCAGTCACTCAGTCATGTCCGATTCTTTGTGACCCCATGGGTGGCAGCACGCCAGGCTTCCCTGTCCTTCTGATCTCCCAGAGTGCTCAAACTCATGTCCATTGAGTCAGTGATGCCATCCAACCATCTCATCCTCTGTCATCAACAGAACACCAAAGGAAAGGTGCCCAAATGCTTTCTACAGAACCTACCAGGATGTCTACATGACATAATACTGACAAAGAGGGTCCACAGAGTATAAAACTTAAGATCAAGAGACAAGGAGGAAAGTACCAACCTTGGAAATTAGGAGAGAAAACAGTGGAGAAAGAAAGAGATGGAAGTGGAGCAGTTAAAACAGGGGAGAGAGAGAATGGAAGGCAGACAAAGTCTGATTCTAGGATATGCTGTGGCAGCTAAAGCTGCTTTTTGTAAATATTTTGATGTTGTTATTCCATGTATTTCAGCCCACTATATATTAATTACTGTGTGATTTACTACTTTTTTCATAGTTTTATTTCTTAGGCATGTCGCATGGCATAGGAGATCTTAGTTCCCAAACCAGAGATGGAACTTGCACCTCCTGAACTGGAAATGCAGAGTCTTAACCATTAGACTACCAGGGAAGTCTCTTCTACTGTTTTTTTTAATAAAAGTTGTATAAGGAAGACAACCTTCTCTAAAGTTGCTAGATAAAATACCCAGATTATTTAAAATATTTTGCTCTAAATCTTGCCCAAAGAGTAACAGATTTTCTACAGCTGTTACAATTAACATAGTACTTTTACATATTTCATCTCATTTGGTCCTCCCAATAAGCTAGGAGGGTAGGTAGGGCAGGGAATCAGATCTGATGCTCACAGAACTTAATGATTCTATTAAACTGATTATGGGAAACTTAAGTTACACCTGGGGCTTTTTGCTTTAGGTACCATGACCTTTACAGTTCTCACTATTTTATTATGTTATAGATCGGATTCAATGAAGGAAAGTAGCAATACATATAACATTAATTTTTGATATCAGTTCAAATGTGTTTATCAGAATTAGATGCAAGCATTCAGACAGAAAACTAGAAAACAATTTGAATTTTTTTTTTTTGCTTTGCTTCATTGTTTTTTTTTTTTTCTTTATGCTATAGATCGGATTCAATGAAGGAAAGTAGCAATACATATAACATTAATTTTTGATATCAGTTCAAATGTGTTTATCAGAATTAGATGCAAGCATTCAGACAGAAAACTAGAAAACAATTTGAATTTTTTTTTTTTTGCTTTGCTTCATTGTTTTTTTTTTTTCAATATAAATTTATTTATTTTAATTGGAAGTTAATTACTTTACAATATTGTATTGGTTTTGCCATACATCAACATGAATCACTTACCATATAACTTTGCTGTTTCTTCTATATAATGAGGGGGTACCCACGTAGTGTCTAGCTGGGTGCACTCATGCCTGCCACTACCTGCCTGCTTGCCTGCAAGGGTTGCTCACTAAGTTTGAGGGGTGAGTAGGCACTTATCCATCAGAGGGTAGACAGAATGAAAAACCACAATCACAGAAAACTAGTCAAACTGATCACATGAACCAGAGCCTTGTCTAACACAATGAAACTATGAGCCATGCCATATAGGGCCACCCAAGATGGACGGGACATGATGGAGAGTTCTGACAAAACATGGTCCATTAGAGAAGGGAATGGAAAACCACTTCAGTATTCTTGCCTGGAGAACCCCATGAACCGTATGAAAAGGCAAAAGCATATGACACTGAAAGATGAACTCTCCAGGTCGGTCAGTTAGTTCAGTTCAGTCGCTCAGTCATGTCCGACTCTTTGTGACCCCATGAATCGCAGCACGCCAGGCCTCCCTGTTCATTACCATCTCTTGGTGTTCACTCAGACTCACGTCCATCGAGTCCATGATGCCATCCAGCCATCTCATCCTCAGTCGTCCCCTTCTCCTCCTGCCCCCAATCCCTCCCAGCATCAGAGCCTTTTCCAATGAGTCAACTCTTCTCATGAGGTGGCCAAAGTACTGGAGTTTCACCTTTAGCATCATTCCTTCCAAAGAAATCCCAGGGTTGATCTCCTTCAGAATGGACTGGTTGGATCTCCTTGCAGCCCAAGGGACTCTCAAGAGTCTTCTCCAACACCACAGTTCAAAAGCATCAATTCTGCGGTGCTCAGCCTTCTTCACAGTCCAACTCTCACATCCATACATGACCACAGGAAAAACCATCCAGGTCGGTAGGTGCCCAATATTCTACTGGAGAAGAGAGAAGACATAACTCCAGAAAGAATGAAGAGATGGAGCCAAAGCAAAATCAGTGTACAGTGGTGGATGTGACTGGTGATGGAAGTAAAGTCCAATGCTCTAAACAACAATATGGCATAGGAACTTGTAATGTTAGGTCCATGAACCATGGTAAATTTGAAGAGGTCAAACAGGAGATGTCAAGACAGAACATCAGTAATTTAGGAAATAGTAAACTAAAAGGGATAGGACTGGGCTAACTTAATTCAGATGACCATTATATCTACTATTGTGGGCAAGAATCCCTTAGAAGAAATTGAGTAGCCCTCATAGTAAACAAAAGAGTCCAAAATGCAGTACTTGGGTGCAATCTCAAAACGACAGAATGATCTCTGTTTGTTCCCAGGGCAAACCATTCAATATCAGAGTAATCCAAGTTTATGACCCAACCAGTAATGCTGAAGAACCTGAAGTTGTACAGTGGTGGATGTGACTGGTGATGGAAGTAAAGTCCAATGCTCTAAACAACAATATGGCATAGGAACTTGTAATGTTAGGTCCATGAACCATGGTAAATTTGAAGAGGTCAAACAGGAGATGTCAAGACAGAACATCAGTAATTTAGGAAATAGTAAACTAAAAGGGATAGGACTGGGCTAACTTAATTCAGATGACCATTATATCTACTATTGTGGGCAAGAATCCCTTAGAAGAAATTGAGTAGCCCTCATAGTAAACAAAAGAGTCCAAAATGCAGTACTTGGGTGCAATCTCAAAACGACAGAATGATCTCTGTTTGTTCCCAGGGCAAACCATTCAATATCAGAGTAATCCAAGTTTATGACCCAACCAGTAATGCTGAAGAACCTGAAGGTGAACAAGTCTATGAATACCTACAGGACCTTCTAGAACTAAAACCAAAAATGATGTCCTTTACATTATAGGGACTGGAATGCAAAAGTAGGAAGTCAAGAGATACCTGGAGTAACAGGCAAATTGGGCCTTGGAATACAAAATGAGGAAGGGCAAAGGCTAACAGAATTTTGCCAAGAAAACACAATGGTTATAGCAACATCCTCTTTCAACAACACAAGAAAAGATTCTACACATGGACATCACCAGATGGTCAATATCAAAACCAAATTGATTATATTCTTTGCAGCCAATGATGGAGAAGCTCCATACAGTCAGCCAAAACAAAACCAGGAGCTGACTGTGGTTCAGATCATGAAATCCTTACTGCAAAATTCAGGCTTAAATTGAAGAAAGAAGGGAAAACCACTAAATCATTCAGGTATGACCTAAATCAAATCCCTTATGATTATACAGTGGAAATGAGAAATAGATTCTAGGGATTAGATCTGGCAGAGTGCCTGTTTCAAATCCTGAAAGATGATGCTGTGAAAGTGCTGCACTCAATCTGCCAGCAAATTTGGAAAACTCAGCAGTGTGCAAAGAGTCGGACACGACTGAGTGACTGAACTGAACTGAGAATGCCTGAAGAACTATGGACAGAGGTTTGTGACCTCATACAGGAGGCAGTGATCAAGACCATCCCCCAAAAAAACAAATGCAAAAAGGCAAATGAGTGTCTGAGGAAGTCTTACAAATACCTGAGGAAAGTTAAAGGCAAAGAAGAAAAGGAAAGATATACCGATTTGAATGCAGAGTTCAAAAAAATAGTAAGGAGAGATAAAAAAGCCTTCCTTAGTGATCAATGCAAGGAAATAGAGGAAAACAATAGAATGGGAAAGACTAGAGATCTCTTCAAGAAAATTAGATACCAAGGGAACATTTCATTCAAAGTTGGGCACAATAAGGGACAGAAATGGTATGGACCAACAGAAGCAGAAGATAAGAAGAGGTGGCCAGAATACACAGAAGAGCTATACAAAAATGATCATAATGACACAGATAACGACGATGGTGTGATTACTCACCTAGAACCAGACATCCTGGTGTCTGAAGTCAACTGGGCCTTAGGAAGCATTATTATGAATAAAGCTAGTGGAGGTGATGGAATTCCAGTCAAGCTATCAAATCCTAGAAGATGATACCTCTGAGAGGGTAACAGGCCAGGGGTTTCCAAATGAGGAAATAGCCTGCAAGTGTCAGACATTTTTATCTCTCTTAAGTGACAGGAGGAAACAAACTAGGGATATTTTTTCTTCTCTATACAAATTTAAAAGGATGTTTCTCTTGAAGTTAACTATTCTCAAACCTAGAGATAACCAATGTCTTTTTCTTATGGAAATGTTTGTCTTAAGCTATGTTAATGTACTATGCATTTACCCCAAACTCTGTCTTCAAGTTGGTTCTGCCTTTTAGCTCAGAACCCACTTGACAAACCAGTATGTTATACTCAGACATTGTTCCTCTGATCTATGTAAATGAAACTGTTTGTATGGTGATCTGCCCTTCTTCAAGATTCAAGTTAATCATCTTATGGTCCAGGATGAGCCATTTGGTGCCAAGATTATCCCAAAATGCATCTTATGGGTGAGGGACCTGGGGCCATTCTGAGTTTTAAGACATTCCTTTCTTTCATTAACAGACTGCTAGTGACTATATAACATCCAGCTGAAGACTAGCAGGGGGGTACTCTTTCTGCCCCCTTCTGATGCCTATGTCAGAAGCTTTCTCTATCTCCTTTATACTTTAATAAAACTTTATTACACAAAAGCTCTGAGTGATCAAGCCTGGTCTCTGGCCCCAGATTGAATTCTTCTCCTCCAGGAGCCAAGAATCCCGGTGCCGTGATTCAACAACAACCTTTCACCTTCAAAGTGCTGTACTCAATATGCCAGCAAATTTGGAAAACTCAGCAGTGGCCACAGGACTGGAAATGGTCAGTTTTGATTCCAATCCCAAAGAAAGGCAATGTCAAAGAATGTTCAAACTACCACACAATTGCACTCATCTTACATGCTAGCAAAGTAATAATCAAAATTCAAAAAGTAAGGCTTCAACTGTATGTGAATCATGAACTTCCAGATGTTCAATCTGGATTTAAAAAAGACAGAGAAATCAGAGATCACCTTGCCAACATCTGATGGATCATAGAACAAGAAAGAGAGTTCCAGAAAAGCATCTACTTCTGCTTTATTGACTACACCAAAGCCTTTGACTGTGTGGATCACAATTAACTGTGGAAAATTCTTAAAGTGATGGGAATACCAGACCACCTTACCTGCCTCTTGTGAAAACTATATGCAGGTCAAGAAGCAACAGTTAGAACCAGACATAGGACAACAAACTGTTTCCAACCGGGAAAGGAGAATGTCAAGGCTGTATATTGTCCCTCTGCTTATTTAATTTCTATAAAGAATACATCATGCAAAATGCTAGGCACAAGCTGGAATCAAGATTGCCAGGAGAAATATCAGTAACCTCAGATACACAAATGACACCACCCTAATCACAGAAAATTTGAAGAACTAGAAAGTCTCTTGCTGAAAGTGAAAGAGAAGAGTGAAAAAGTTGGCTTAAAACTCAACACCTTAAAAATCTAAGATCATGGCATCCACTCCCATCACTTCATTGCAGATAGATGGGGAAACAGTGGGAGAGTTTATTTTCCCGGGCTCTAAAATCACTGCAGATGGTGACTGCAGCAATGAAATTAAAAGATGCCTGTTCCTTGGAAGAAAAGCTGTGGCAAACCTAGATAGTGTATTAAAAAGCAGAGACACTGCTTTGCTGACATTGATCCATCTAGTCAAAGCTATGGTTTTTCCAGTAGTCATGTATGGCTGTGAGACTTGGACCATAAAGAAGGCTGAATGCTGAAGAACTGATGTTTTTGAACTGTTGTGTTGAAGAAAACTGAGAGTGCCTTGGACTGCAAGGAGATCAACCCTATCAATTCTAAAGGAAATCAGTCCTGAATATTCATTAAAAGGACTGATGCTGAAGCTGAAGCTCCAATATTTTGACCAACTAATGCAAAGAGTCAATTCATTAGAAAAGACTCTGATGCTGGGCAAGATTGAAGGCAGGAGGAGAAGAGATGACAGAGGATGCTATGGTTGGATGGCATCACTGACTTAATGGATGAGTTTGTGCAAGCTCTGGGAGATGGTGAAGGTCTGGGAAGCCTGGTGTACTGCATGCAGTCCATGGGGTCACAGAGATTCTGACATAGCTGAGTGACTGAATAGCAAAACAAAGAAGCATCATATTACAACTTCTTTATTTTGTCCTAAAGGTAAAATCCAATCCAGGTCTGCTGTAATTTACCAAAAATGAACAGTGTTTCTACTATTCATATTACCCATTTGTACACATCAAGTGCTTTCTGGTACAATTTACTCAGATATCTTTGGGAATTCCTACATGGTTGATATTTCATGAAGTTCAGTTCAGTTCAGTCGCTCAGTCATGTCCAACTCTTTGCCACCCCACGAACTGCAGCACGCCAAGCCTCCCTGTCCATCACCAACTCCTGGAGTCTACCCAAACCCATGTCCATCAAGTAACATCACTTAAAAGAAATGTCTCTCCTGAACAACAATGCTCAACAATAATGTTCAAATTATAAGAAAATTAAAACTCTTCTCAAAGACAGAAATTTTCCAGGTTTGACCATTAAAATAGAGGAGATTAGAAAAGGTGACAAGAATACACAGAAGAACTATACAAAAAAAGGCCTTAGTGACCCAGATAATCACAATGGTGTGGTAACTCACCTAGATCCAGACAACCTAGAGTGCAAACTTAAGTGAGCCTTAGGAAGCATTACCACAAACAAAGCTAGTGGAGGTGATGGAATCCTAGCTGAGCTATTTCATATTCTAAAAGATGATGTTGTTAAATTGCTGCACCAAATATGCCAGCAAATTTGGAAAATTTGGATCAAGTCAGCAGTGGCCACAGGACTGGTAAAGGTCAGTTTTCATTCCTATCCCACGCAGGACAATGCCAAAGAATGTTCACCACCAAAGTGCATTTATTTAACATGTTACCAAGGAAATGCTCAAAATTTTTCAAGCTAGGCTTCAACATTAAGTGAACCAAGAACTTCCAAATGTAAGAGCTGGATTTAGAAAAGACAGAGGAACAAACTGACAGTGATCAAATTGCCAACATCTGTCTGATCATAGAAACAGCAATGGAATTAAAAAAAAATCTACTTCTGTTTCATTGACTATGCTAAAGCCTTTGGCTGTGTGGATCACAACAAACTATGGAAAATTCTTAGAAAGATGGAAATACCAGACCGCTTTGCTTGTCTTCTGAGAAACCTGTAACCTGTATGTAGGACAGAAAGCAATAGTTAGAAGCAGACATAGAAAAACAGACTGGTTCAAAATTGGGAAAGGAGTACATCAAGTCTGTATATTTTCATTCAGCTTATTTAACGTGTATGCAGAGTACATCATGTGAAACCTGGGCTGGATGACCCACAAGCTGGAATCAAGATTGACAGTAGAAATATCAATATCAATAACCTCAGATATGCAGATAACACCACCCTAATGCCAGGCCAGGCTTCAGCAATACGTGAACCGTGAACTCCCTGATGTTCAAGCTGGCTTTAGAAAAGGCAGAGGAACCAGAGATCAAATTGCCAACATCCGCTGGATCATGGAAAAAGCAAGAGAGTTCCAGAAAAGCATCTACTTCTGCTTTATTGACTATCCCAAAGCCTTTGACTGTGTGGATCACAATAAACTGTGGAAAATTCTGAAAGAGATGG